>CM069137.1:12000896-12410896 GCA_035221665.1 Okamejei kenojei | reverse complement strand
GGAAGAAAGGAAGAGGTGGAGCCAGAGGGCTGAGGGAGAGCTGAGAAGGGGAGGAGAAAGCACGTCTATCTGAAATTAGAGAAGTCAATGTTCATACCGCTGGGGTGTAAACTGCCAAAGTGAAATATGAGGTGCTGCTCCTCCAATTTACAATGGTGCTCACTCTGGCCATGGAGGAGGCCCAGGACAGAAAGGTCGGATTTGGAATTGGAGGGGGAGTTGAAATGCTGAGCCACCGGGAGATCAGGTTGGTTATTGCGAACCGAGCGGAGGTGTTCGGCGAAGCTATCGCCAATCCTACGCTTGGTCTCACCGATGTAGAGCAGCTGACATCTAGAACAGCGGATGCAACAGATGAGGTTGATGGAGGTGCAGGTGAACCTCTGCCACACCTGGAAGGAAGATGGGCGCTGTTACATTATCTAATCCCTCTGTCTCTTAAGCTCTCTGAGACAGAGAATTTCAAAGTTTCACAACAACCCCAGAAAAGCTGCGACTCATCTTGATTTCAAATGATTTTTATTTTAATGCCTTGAATCAATCATAATATTAATAAATAGATTATTCCTTTTATGTAGTCAATGACCCTCGGAAAATAAGGAAAATGGCCCATTAATCTCTTTCTGGTAGTTTAGTTTTGTTTCAGAGATACAGCGCAGAAACAGGCCCTACAGCCCACACCGACCGGCGATCCCCACACATTAATAGTATCCTACACACACTAAGGATAACTTACACCTCTACCAAGCCAGTTAACCTGCAAACATGTACGTCTTTGGAGCGTGGGAGGGAACTGAAGATTTCGGAGAAAACCCACGCGATCACAGGGAGAACGTACAAACTCTGTGCAGACGGCACCCGTAGTCGGAATCGAACCCGGGTCTTCGGCGCTGCAAGGCAGCAACTTTACCGCTGCGCCACTGTGCTGCCCACAGCGGTTTATCAGGTTTATGCCAGTGGATATTCACTAAGAAAATGAAAGGTGGAACTCCAGTCAAAATCTCTTTGTATCATAGCAATAACTTGGATTTGAATTACCTGAACAGGCTGATGGGGCTACTTGGTTTAATATTTAAATAAAGCTGAGAACCACGACAATATACTTTTCTCGAGACTGGATGTCAATTTGGTTTATGTACTCAAATTAATAGAAAATACCATCTGGCACTTTATAGGAAAGAATCAGTTTGTGCAGAGCAGAGTTCGCTGCAGATACTCAGAAAATAAAGAACGTATCTTTAGAAAGGAGATGACGAAGAATTCCTTTAGTCAGAAGGTGGTAAATCAATAAAATTCATTGCCACAGGGCTGTGGAGGCCAATTCCATAGATATTTTTAAGGCGGGGATTGACAGATTCTTGATTAGTACAGGTGTCAGGGGTTATGGAGAGGGCAGGAAAATGGGGTTGAGAGGAGAAGATAGATCAGCCATGATTGAATGGCAATGTAGACTTGATGGGCCGAATTGCCTAATTCTGCTACTGTAACATATGAATGTATGAAAGTGAGGATGTGTCTTCATGTTAGAAGATCCAAACAAGATATGGACAGGGGGCTGATCTGTGGCATGAGTGCAAAGCATTTGGTAACGCAATGTATTGCCTATGTACTGACTGGTTAGCATGCAACAACGTCTTTTTGGTGTACCTCGGAGCATTTGACAATAAATTAATCAACTAATAAACAAAACTAAGTGGCTTATATAGAATTGGTTGGTACCGCTTAAACAATTTTACCGCGTTAAGTCAGGTTGTGTTTATTGCCATGCACATGTGCAGTGAGGTACAGGTACAATGAAAATCTTGCTTGCAGCAGGATCACCAAAGACTCAAACAACACATAAAAACATAAAAGACACACAAATTCTATAAGACCGTGGAAAGAAAACTGAAAAGCTAAACAAGACCACAAGACCAGGATTTACAATAGCAGCATGGTGGCGCAGCGGTTGAGTTGCTGCCTTACAGCGCCAGACACCCAACTTTAATGCTGACCACGGGTGCTTGCCTGTACGGAGTTTCTACGTTCTCCCCATGACCTACGTAGGGTTTTCTCCGAGATCTTCGGTTTCCTCCCGCATTCCAAAGACGTGCAGGTTTGTTTGTAGGTTAATTGGCTTGATATAAATGTAAATCGGCCCTTGTGTGTGCAGGATAATGTTAGTATGTGGGGATCGCTGGTCGGCGCAGACATGGTGGGCCAAAGGGCCTGTTTCCACGCTGTATCTCTAAACTGAACTAAACTAAAACAATTACTGTACATGCTGGAATCTTCAGCAATATACAAAGTACTGGAGTAGCTCAGGGGGTCAGGCAGTATCTCTGGAGCAAATGGACAGGTGTTGTTTCGGGTAGGGCCCTTTCATCAGGCATGGGGTTAATTGTTCTCTATTTTTACTGCAACATTTTACCCGCAATTAATAGTCAATCATGTCCATGAATTTCATCATTACCTGAGGTAATCTGGCAAATTTAGTTTTGTTTGGTTTAGTTCAGAGATACAGTGTGGAAAACAGGTCCTTTGGCCCACCGAGTCCATACCGACCATTGATCACCAGCACACTAGTTCCATGTTATCGCACTTTCTCAGTGAGCCTGTCTCCGCACTGTATCTCTAATGTTTTCGCAGGAGGGACATATTTGAGCAGCGTATTATATTGCTGGGGAGTTGCCAGAGTTATGATTGTACTGTAATGGGCTGGCGAGATGTGCAGCTATACCTGGAGACCAAACCTCAGCTGTGTAGATGAAATATGGTCAGGGCCCAAAGCTGTTTCTTCATATCAGTTTAAGGGAGTTGAATTGATTTCCACGATTTCTCTCCTTGAGGGGACGGCAATCGGTCAATCATTCAGCACTTCCAGCTGAAGTTAGTTTCAAGTGCCTTGCCTGTTAAACGTACTCTGGGCACCATCATCATTGAAGACTCATGATGTTAGAGTCTCTTTCTCCCTCTAAATATTTAATTGTCCCATTTAGAGTCATAGAATTATACAGTGTGCAAACAGTCCCTTTGGCCCAACTTGCCCACATTGACCAACATGCCCCATCTACACGAGTCCCACCTGCCTGCTCTTATCCCATAACCCCATAAGGCCTCTTTCCTTTATCATTGTTACTTTTTTGCATATCATTTATTTATTGTTCTTTATCTCTCCACATCGTCGTCTATATCTCTTGTTTCCTTTATCCCTAACCAGTCTGAAGAAGGGTCTTGACCCAACATGTCATCCATTCATTCTCTCCAGAGATCCTGCCTGTCCCGCTGAGTTACTCCTGCTTTGTGTCTATCTTCAGTTTAACCCAGCATCTGCAGTTCCTTCCTACCCATAACCCTCTAAATATGTCCTATCCATGTACATATCCTAATGTCTCTTAAACGTTATGGCAGCACCTGCCTCAACTACCTCGCAGCTCGTTCCATGTACACACCACCCTTTGTGTAAAAAAGTTACCCCTCAGGTTCTTAATAAATCCCCCCCCCCCCTCACCTTAAACCTGTGGAAAAATGAACATAATTTAAAAGACCAACTAGCCCAATATACTTGCTTCATTCTTCTTCAAGATCATGACTGCACCGCCTCAGGAGCATTTCCTAGCACCATCTCCATTTTTTTGGATTCCCCTAATCTGACTCAACACGAGAGGTTGGACAGACTTGGATTGTTTTCACTGGAATGTTGGAGGTTGACAGGATACTTGATTGACGTATCTTTATCCCAGGGTGGAAATGTCCAACACTGGCGGGCATAATTATAAGGTGAGAATGGAGACGTTTAATGAACATGTACAGGGCAAGTTTTTTTACACAGAGGGTGGTGGGGATTTGAACTGCTTTGCCAGGGGTGGTATTGGAGGCAGATATGATAGTGGTGTTTTAAGAGGCTATTAAATAGGCACATGGAAGTGCAGGGAATAGATGGATGTTCATTATGAGCAGGCAAATTAGATCAGTTCAGCAAGACATCATGTTCAGAACACATATTATGGGAAAAATAATAAGATTAAATGAGAACTTACCAATTTGAAGTTACCAATTCGCTCAATCGCAACTCCTCATAAAATAAAGATCAAATTTCAAACTGGTAAGTTCTCGTTTAATCTTACTATTTTACTTCGGAGTCACGTGAGTGATTCCGTGAAGACTTTAAAGGTCTGTGATTTCACGCCGATCCAAATCCAGGCGTATCACTGCAAGCAGTTAACTCAGGAGGAGTGAATTAGTAACAACATTGATTCATGATACTGATTAACATATTAATGCTTTAATTCACAAATAACAAAAATATATACAATAGCGACTCCTCTCTCCCAGGGAGAAGCTACGAAACAATGTTTAACACAGAGTAGGCAAACACCCCGGATTCAACAAACGGCTTGTTGTAGAACCTCTGAAAAGTCGATTCATTTGACCATCCTGCGGCCGCGAGGATGTGGTCTAGAGGGACGTCCATTGCCTTCGCCGCTGACGTTGATGCCGCCCTGGTGGAGTGAGATTTAAAATTTTGAGTATTAACTCCTGCACACCCCAGGACTTGCTTCAGCCATTGTGAGATGGTCTGAGATGACATTTGCCTATGTGGCTTTTTGTGGCTTATAAATAGTGCAACCTCGGAGCCTCCAAGGCTGTGTGACATCAATATATCGCTGCAAATGCGCCACTACACACAGCCATGAATCTGTGGGATAAGCTAACAATACAAGCTTGTATCCGGACACCCCTGGACTGCTCTGTTTGAGTAAGTCATAGATGTGAAAAGTGACATCATTTTGTGATGACACCATCCTGTCCAGATGCAGTTTGTGGAGAGTCTGACCCTTTGCGCTGATGTAAGCGCCATGAGCATGACCAATTTGAGGGTGATCCTTGGTAAGGACAAAGATGTGGCTGTTCCCCATTGACGGAGCACTGTGAGTACCATGCTCACATCCCAGATTTGAGAGTACCTAGGAGGATTTGAATTAAACACACCCTTCATGAATCTGGATATTAACGGGGGGGATCCTAACGATTGGAGTTTTGACCCCGGCACAGGTACGCAGACAGGGCACTCCTGGCACTGTTGATGGCTCTATAACTCGATCTTTCATTGGAGTGTAAATGGGATAGGAATTCTAGCACATCTGGGATGGAAGCAGTGTGGTAAGTGATGTTACCGTGTACACAAAATTCCTCCCATTTCCTGATATGGGAGAGGTATTGCCTTTTTGTGTTATCCCTCCAGAATGACATGATGGTATCCACAGTCTGATTGGATAGTCCCAGACCCAGGTACAGCCTTCTTAAAATCTGCAAATGAACAAATTTACATGATCATTCAATGGGTGTGGATCCTCAGTCACAGGATGCACCAATAAATGTTTCCGCTTTGGAACCACCATAATAGGGTGCGTGGTTATTTCCGAAATGAGCGGGAACCATGCTGTGTAGGCCAGTCGGTACCACCAGAACCCCCGTAGCAGTGTCCTGCTTGATCTTAGTCAGGCACCGGCTGATGAGGCAGAAGGGGGGAAAGACATATAAAAACATTTCGCCCAAGTGCAGTGAGAACGCATTCACCGCCACTGCCCCTAGGTCTGGTTCCCATGAAACATACTTCGGTACCTGGTGATTAAGTCTGGATGCAAACAAATCGACATCGGGCATCCCATACCGAAGGACAATTTCATCAAATACATCCTGATTCAACATCCACTCGGTGTTGTCGTTAAATTTGCATGACCTGGTATCTGCCACCATATTGAGTCTGTCTGGCAAGTAGACAGTTGAAATCCAAATATTCTTTTTTTATGCACCAGTGCCAAATAGTGTTAGCCAATCCATCACATGATTTTGACTTGATTCCACCCATGTGATTGACATATGCCACTGCCGTGGTGTTGTCAATCTGCAGTTGGACATGTAAGTGATGCTTAGTGGTACAATAAGCTTTGAGCCCATAGAATGCTCCTAAAAGTTCTAAATAATTAATTCTATGCGATTGGAGAATCTGTGCCTCATGCATATCCCATCTGCCTCCACAGCTAGACCTGGTATCAGTAGCACCCCAACCTAGTGCACTGACATCAGTCTGTAAAATAAGTGAAGGCGCTTTTGTCAAAATAGTGCCATAACAATTTAATATGTTTCTAATCCACCACTATACCTCTGCAATGGCTTCAGATGGTAAGTGCATAGTCCGGTTGTAATGATTTGTATGTATTCTCAGTGCCTGTACCTTTGCCCTCTGTAAAAGCTGATAATGCAAAGGTCCATATTGGGCTGCTGGAAAAGCTGCTACCATTTTACCAATTAAGCTCACAACCTGTTTAATTGAAGGTGATTTTTCCTTTAAGAGCTTGATACAGCCTTCAATTAAATCTACTCTCTTGCCCTGGGGCAGAGTTACAGACATGTGATTGGAATCAACTGTGAAACCCAGATAGTCAATCAGGTTAACAGGCACCAATTTCAATTTAACTGGGTGGACAATGAAACCAAGCCTCTGCACCATGAGTTGAACAGCTGAAACTGATAACTCAGCTTCGTCAAAGGTGTTTCCAATGATTAGAATGTCATCCAAATAGGCCATGATTAAATGGCATTGTGACCGTAATAACCCAAGTATTGGTTTTAGCAATTTTTTAAATAGGCGAGAGGCTGAGGTTAATCCATTAGATAGAGCTCGGAATTGCCACAATTGTCCCATCCAGTTAAATTTCAAATATCTGCGATAGTCTTTATGAACAGGCAGTGAATAATACACATCTTGGGGATCTATACATGCCATATAACACCCCCTGGAAAGCAGTTGCTTGGCAGTAACAAAAGCTTCCATTTTAAAATGTTGACACTGCACAAACGGATTAAATCCTGTTAAATCCAATATCATTCTACACCCACCATCCTTCTTTGGTCTGGGGAACACATTAGACATGAATTGATGGGTCTGATAGACTGTTTTCTCAATTACTCCCTTGAGGCATAGTTTTGCTATTTCAGCTTGGATCATCAAATTCTCTTTTTGTGAGAGGATGAGTGCCCCTTTCGGTTTGTGCTGAGTGGGTGGGCACAGGTTGGGAATAAATTCAATTTTAAACCCTTGAATACTCTGCAGTATAAACACATTCAAGGTTATTTTGTACAATTCTCCCAGAAACCTGTGTAACCTTCCCCCAACTGGTAGGCCATTCTCTCGTAATATGTTTCGACAAGAGCCAGACCCACCTACCTCCATGGTTACCGGTGCTCTTTGGCTGGTTTTGGGTGGAAAGGGTATGTTTCCCCTTGCTGCTGCTGGGGAACGCCAGTTGCGCACATTAAACAGTCGGCTTGGACCTTGCCCAGCCCCGGTTTCAGCAAACCACTTGTAGGGGTACTGGCGTCGGAGGGTTCAGCTGGCCATGATGAGCCCGATGGTGTTGGCATCGTCGTCAAGCTCCTTGACTCTTTTAGCCAGGTCTCCCCCAAATAGCAGGTTCGGCGGCTGGACTGTGCCAGGCTAGCACAGTGCAGCAAATCTGGGATTAATGGTGGGACGGATGGCGCTCTTTCTGAGACAATTAATCTCAAAGTGCACATTGCACATGAGAGCCAGGGCATCCTGCTGAACTTCAGTCAGGAGCCCACCATCCACCGACCGACCAAACACCGTTATTCCAGACACCAGCAACCTGAGCACCCGCTGCAGTTTAATTTCCTGCGCTCAGATGCTTACCCCAAATGGCATGGTTTACTGTCGCACCTTCAGCAGAATACAGTTCTCTGGGATCTCGTATTTTTTGGCAGTAGTGTCCCTAGCCAGCTCCTGGAGCTGGTGGAGGCCAGGTAATTTATGCTGGCAGCCAGCTCCTCTCCAAGCGGCTCGCCAGAGTCTGAAGGGACGGCAAACCTGGCCGCCAGGAATGGGACCTCTGGCGCTTGCACCTCATCCCGTGGGGCAGCCTCCATCGCTGAGCCCTCTGAATCGGCATCAGATTCAATCTGACCCGGTATACTCTCCTCATCCTGGAGGGAGATACTTGGCAGCTCTGTAGGTGCTGCTGGTGCGGGCTCTTGGAGAGGCCGGCTCTCTTGATGGAGTATCCTCTCCAACAGGAGCTCCATCCTGGATACCCGTTCCGTGGTATCCATTTCTAGGGTCGAACCCTCTCGGCCAGACAGACTTTTGGGTAGCCTTACGCCCCTCCGGCGTAGGCACAGTATTCTCGGACACCAAGTCTGTGGTCATTGGTTTGACAACCAAGGACTCCGTGGATGAGCTAGGCGGCCGCCCGCTACCCGCGCTCCTGTGGGCTTGAGAAATCTTCGCTGCGGCTTGCCTTGCGTCTCTGGATTTTTTCATGTTTGTACTTGTCCTCCTGCAACAAGAATTACCAAACGCAGAGACCTCGCACAAGTTTAACACTTACCTGAGGCTTTTTAAACTTACCGCCGGAGGAGCGCTGCTCCTCCCAGCCGGTCGCTGCGCCATGCGCCAGACGTAATGATGCGCATGCCGACTGACGGGGTTTCTTCACGGAATCACTCACATGACTCCGAAGTAAAATAGCTTGTTTCCTGTGTAGAAAGGAACTTCAGATGCTGGTTTACACCGAAGATAGACAGTAAGCGCTGGAGTAACTCAGTGTCACTCAAGAAAAAGGATAGGTGACGTTTCAGATCATCAGAAGAAAGGTCTCGACCCGAAACATCACCCATTCCTTCGCTCCAGAGATGCCGCCCGTCCCGCTGAGTTACTCCAGCTTTTTGTGTCTATCTTCGGTAAATGTGTCGAAGCAGCGACAAAGTAGTGACCAGGTAAGAAAGAACATTCTAGAACTAGTTAGCTGCTTAGGCCATATCCATGAACAGCGGAGAGAGCTAGTTTTAGGTCCGATGCCCCTCCACGAACATTCATGATGAATAAATATAAATAAGAGCAACTGAAGTAACAATAATAAATATAGAAAGTGCTGAAAGCACACAGCAGGTCATGCAGCATCTATGGAAAGTGGAACAGAATGAATATTTAATGTCAAAACCCTTTCATTTGAATGTTTCTGGCTTCTTCAGATTTCATTTTTCCCAGAATTGAAAAATCAAATACTAGAGGGCAGAGCTTTAAGGTGAGAGGGTCAAGGTTTAAAGGAGATATGCGAGGCAATTTTGTTTTAACACAGAGGGTGGTCGGTGCCTGGAACGCGCAGTTGGGGGTGGTGGTGAGGCAGATACGTTACTGGCATGTAAACAATTTTTGGATAGACATATGGATGTGTAAGGAATGGAGAGACATGGGGAATGTGCAGGCAGATAAACAATGGTCTTGGCATCATGTTCGGCCCAGGCATTGCGGGCTGAAGGGCCTGTTTTAGTGCTGTACTGTTCTATGCTCTACTTCACATTTCCAGAAACTGCAGCCGCACTAACTCCCTGCTACTCTTCCAAAGAGTGCCATGGAATTTTTCTTCCAATCTTATAGGACATAAGTTCATCAATGTGTACATTCCAGGAGCAGAATTAGGCCATTCAGCCCCTCAAGTCTACTCCATCAATCAATCATGGCAGATCTTTATCTCCCTCCTAACCCCATTCTCCTGCTTTCTTCCATAATCCCTGACACCTGTACTAATCAAGAATCTGTCAATCTCCACCTTAAAAATATTCATTGACTTGACCTCCACAGCCGTCGGTGGCAATGAATCCCATGGATTCACCACCCTCTGACCAAAGACATTCCTACTTCATCTCATTCCTAAAGGTATGTCCTTTCATTCTGAAGCTATGACATCTGGTCCTAGACTACCACTGGTGGAAACCTCCATTCACATTCATTGTATCCCGGGTTTTCACTATTCGGTAAGTTTCAATGAGGTCCTCCCTCATCCTTTTAAATTTGAACTGCCCTACCCATTCCCATACTGATCTTTCTGTCCCAGTCCTCCTCCGCTGAGTCATCCCAGCATTTTGGGTTTGTCTTTGGTGTAAACCAGCATCTGCAGTTCCTTCTTACACATTTTATCCTTTACTCTGAGCCTATGGCCTCTGGTCCTAGACTCTCATACTAGTGGAAACCTATCCTCTCCACATCTACTGTATACAGGCCTTTCAGTATTCGGACAAGGCAAAGGGCACAGGCTATATAGTTCAATACCTCATTCAAGCAACAGAGCTGTACCATTTCAGCAATAGAGAAGTAATTCAAGCATTTGTACTCAAACCTCCAGGGTAGGCTTTTAACCTTCAGTCTATTATCCTCTAAACCAAAATGGATACAAGTAGCAGATTCTGATACTCATCACACAGTGAGTCCTAAGTTTATAACTTTAGAAGGTAAGACCAAGCTGAACAGTAGACCGGAAACCTAAGATTATAAGTTAAGACGCTGGTGAATAGTGACCCAAAATTATCTCGTTTCCCTTATCCCCAACCAGTCTGAAAAAGGGTCTCGACCCGAAACGTCACCCATTCCTTCTCTCCAGAGATGCTGCCTGTCACGCTGAGTTACTCCAGTTTTTTGTGTCTATCTTCGACCCAGAATGTAGCTTGTTGAACAAGTTGAAGATGCTCAAGTCTGCAAAGCTAAAGAGATAGGTACACAGCCAGGATCTTTTCCACAAGATGAAATATCAAAAACCAGAGGGCAAAGTTTAAATAAGATATGCGGGGCAAGTTTTCTTTTTACACACACAGAATGATGAGCGTCTGGAATGCGTTGCCAGGGGTGGTTTAGTTTAGTTTAGAAATACAATGCAGAAACCGCCCTACAGCCCACGCCAAACAGCGATTTCCGTATGCTAGCACTATCCAACACACAAGAGGGACAATTTGCAATTTTTTTTGAAGCCAATTAATCCTAAAACTCTGTACGTCTTTGGTGTGTGGGAGAAAGCCGGTGCACCCAGAAAAAAAACACCCAGTCACGGGGAGAACTTACAAACTCCGTACAGACAGCACCCATAGTCAGAATCAAATCCAGGTCTCTGGTGCTGTAATGCCCCTGTCCCACTTAGGAAACCTGAACGGAAACCTCTGGAGACTTTGCGCCCCACCCAAGGTTTCCATGCAGTTTCCCGGAGATTTTTGTCAGTCTCCCTAATGGTCGAAAGTGGTTTCCGCTTCTTCTATGTTCCGGCGATTATTCCAAAATATTAAAAACCAGTCGCGACTAAAAATAGTTTGCCGTTTTAAAAATCGGTAATTTTTTAGTCGAAGCCGGTTGCGATGCTAGTTGAAGGTGGTTGCCGGAGGTTGCAGGTAGTGGAAGGTAAGACCTTTTTTTCACCCAGTTTTATTCCACCAGGGAGGTCTTACCTTCCACTACCTGCAACCTCTGGCAACTACCTTCAACTAGCATCGCATTGATTAACATAGACAGAATGTGTAGTGCATAATGCAAATTAGGAAATAGACACAAAAAGCTGTAGTAACTTAGCGGGTCTGGCAGCATCTGTGGAGGAAATGAAGAGATGGCGTCTCGGGCCGAGATCCTTCTGCAGACTGAGAGTCAGGGGAATGGGAACAGAGAGATATAGAAGGTACATAGGACAAATTAATGAAAGATATGTAAAAAGCAACAATGATCAAGGAAAGATGGAGCCCACAATGGTCCATTGTTGGCCGTGAGGTAGCTTAAAGAAAGCCTAATGAAAGCTCCCATGATATTTTTGTAGTACCCCATCTGTTCGCATCATGATAAATTCAAATTTTACACTGATATTATTAATAAAAAATATACTATCAATGCAGCAGTCATTATCCACAGGTTGATATGAGTTTGTATGTTCTCCCTGTGAGCGTGTGGGCTGTCCAGTATCAGTTCCAGTTTCCTCCCATGTAGCAAAGATGTGTGGATTTGTAGAGCCTTAGAGAGAGTCATAGAGTGATATAGTGTGGAAGCAAGCCCTTCGGCGGCTGACGGCTTGGTGTCCTGTGACTTTATCGTAAGCTTGTGCGAGCCGAAGAATATCTAGGTTCATTTCTGTTGCGGTAATCCTTTCACACCTTCCAATACTTTGTATGTTATCCTCTGGTGAATCTGTTATAATCTGAGAGTGTCTATCTGTAATCGCTGTTTCCTTCACTGGTGCTCTTGACAGCTGAGTGAGGTCAGTGATATATGAACTCTGTGTCTGCATGTCGGGATAATCGGAAACAGACCATTCCCCAAGCAACTAATTTGAAAGTGTACGAGTGTTTCAACACGAATAACCTTTCCATCAGAATACAGACTGCCAAGATCTGATATTTAAAGCTGCAAAAGAGACTTTACTGGACTTTTATCTTATGAATCTGTAGAATTATTTGCCACAGAAGGCATTGGAGGCCAATTCACTGGATGTATTCGAGATGGAGTTAGATTTAACTCTTAGTGCTAACGGAATCAAGGGATATGGGGAGAAAGCAGGAAGGGGGTACTGATTTAGGATGATCAGCCATGATCATATTGAATGGCAGTGCAGGCTCGAAGGGCCGAATGGCCTACTCCTGCACCTACTTTCTATGCTTCTATGTTTCCATGTAAATGGTCAGTATTGTGGCATCAGCCTAAACAGAGGCCACTTATGCTCGAACCCTCGTCAGGAGATATGAGGGCGGGCACATGATGTCATGGGATAGAGGGAGTGTCCTGGTACTTAAGGTCTCTCACCTCGTGACCTTAAGCAGTCAACAGGTAGCTGAGCCGGAGAGTACAACCTCACTCAGCTGCATCAACATTCTAATATCGTTAGCGCACCAACTTAACGTGTCACCACTGTAGATGATATGTGTATACACCTTCAATTGATAGTGACAATGTCCATGCTAACCACTCCCCCACCAGTTAGTATAATTGTAACCTACACACCCCTAGCTCTCTCTCTGGTGATCGTGACAGACCACGTACAGCTAGGGCAATAAATGTATTCCGGTGGCGCTATGGAGTCCTAGAGCATAGCGCCAGCCAGCTCCGTAAAAATTCGGAAAAAACGGGGGTTTAAAAAGACTTACCGGCTGCCTGCTTCACACTGCCTGCCGTTTTAATACCGACGGTACCGAGTGGCGTCATCAGCCGTGCGACAAACCATGACGGCACGGAGCCCTACCGACAAGGTAAAAGGTCGAAAAACCCGGCAGAGAGCGGGAGAAGGCCTGGGAGAAGCCTCGGATTCAAGTAGGGCCAGCTCCCTGGAAGATGTCTCCAAGAAAGCAGGCACAGAAGGTGAGGATTTGAAAACTTTTATTTCTCACCAGATGGCTGATTTAAAGCTAGAATTAAAGGCAGAAATGAAAGATATAAAGCAAGAAATGAAAGATATAAAGGGAGAAATAAAGGAAGAAATTTGTCAAATTAACAATCAGATGAATCTGATGAAAAATCAATGGAATGAATTTCAAAAAGATACAATGTTAAAAATTGATAATAAGTTCAAGTATCAGAAAATTTGAAGAATGAACTTATTGATATGATTAATGATATGGAACGTAAGATGGAGATTAAACTTGAAAAAGTTAAAAAAGACTTTCAAAATAAGATTGATCCTATTGAAAATGTGCTGGAACAACAGGCAGCTGGCATGAACAACCTTGAAAAGATAGCGAGGCAAATACTGTGTCTACAGCAAAGCTGATAACAGAACAAGAACGTCCTACTGGAGTTGTTGACCTAAAGTAACAGAGAAATGCACTCAGCTAGAAGGCTATCAGAGAAGACAGAACTTGAGGATCGCAGGGATTCCTGAAGGTCTAGAGAAACACGAAGATCCTCGAGAATTCACTGCTAAACTACTTCAAGCTGTTTTATCTCTCTGGATGATAAGCCTGTATTAGCTCGTGCACATAGAGTCGGCAGACGACAGACCAGTACAAATGCCCCCCAAGACAAATGATTGTAAAGCTACAATATGATTTTGTCCTGGAGGATATTATGCGGAGAGCTTTCGGGAAAAAAGAATCTGACATTTGAAGGACAAAGAATCAGTATCTACCGAGACTATCCCCCAGAGGTTGCCAGAAAACGAAAAAGCGTTTAATGAAGCCAAAAGCCTTATGAGGGGTATAGAAAATTTGAGATACGGTTTGAATTACCCAGCCACCCTAAGAGTTACTTATAACAACGTGGAACATTTCTTCAAGACCCCAGCAGCAGCCATGGAATTTGCAAAGCAGTTTGACACTTGAAAATTATCTACAAGCAAACATACTGACTTTTACTACTTTTAGAGACCTAGTATGGTCTCTTAACATTCTGTGAGACTTCATACGATAATATGGAATTAGAAGGAACTAGAAGGAACGGACAATGTCGTATGGAATGAAGCGTTTTTCTGGATTGGAAGATGCTTGCTGAACACTGACAATTAGTCATAATATATAACTAACATAAACAAATAACACACATACTAAAACCATAACGCGGTTTTATTATCACTATGATTATTATTAACCAAGATTGTTCACTATTGCTAATTAATATTACTCATAATTAATATCTTATGTCTTGTTAAAATTTTGGAGATACCCTCCCCTTTTTTTTTTCTTCTTTAATAATGATTTTTTTATTTTGTACTTTAAAAATTCTTTATCTCCCGTTTTATAGTTAGATTTTTAAATTAATTTTAGATATACATACTTTTATATGATGATCAATATCACTTTTTTCCATTTCTTTAATATTATATCCCCGTTAAAATATTATTATGGAATAATAATTCCTTAAATCTAGGAGCTGGCCAAATTAATAACATCAATGCCGGAAGCCTTTAGATGGATAGCCAATGTAGTATGGCTTACACAAACTACAAATACTTTATTTGTAGTTTTTTTTCATTCTTTACACACACTATTAATCTCTTTATCTATTCTTTACTATTCTTTTATACCTATTGTATCTTTCAGTTTGAATGGAGCTACACATTGGAACAATGGAGATATATTCGTGAAGTACATAAAAGAGATTTAAAATTCATCTATTCGGTGTTCGGGTGTAAGGTTAGGTCTACTGCACGGACCCTTAGACTCTATTGTAGATTCCCACAAATTTAAAATGCAGGACTTAAAAAGAAATATGGGGAATGAGGGATTAACCTTTTGCAGTTGGAATGTTAAAGGTATCAATGAACCAATAAAAAGAGGAAAAATATTGACACACTTAAAGGCAATTAAAGCTGATGTAATTTACATTCAAGAAACCCACTTAAAAAAAGACGCTGAAAATAGGCTGAAAGCCAAATGGATAGACAAAATATATCACTCTTCTTTTACGCATAAATCAAGAGGCGTAGCAATATTATTTCGTAAAGGTACTTTATTTAAGCATACATCTACTATATCTGATAAAGATGGCAGATATATTATTGTGATAGGAGAAATAAACAGGGAAAAAATGATTTTTCGTTAATATTTATGGACCAAATTTTGATAGTCCTTTATTTTTTAAGAAAGTACTTAATAATATTCCGGAATTAAACACATATAATTTGATAATTGGAGGAGATTTTAATTGTACATTAGACCCTTACTTAGATAGATCTTCAAAAACAAAGAAAAACTAAATCACATACTAGTGATTTATTAAATGCATATATCCAAACGACTAATATTAAAGATGTTTGGAGAACAGAAAATCCTACTGGTCGAGAATATTCCTTTTTACTCACCAGTACATAAAACTTATTCAAGAATAGATTATTTTCTGGTAGATGCAAAGCTTATTTCACTTACTTACGAATCTAAATATCATAATATTATAATTTCAGATCATGCACCATTAACATTTAAAATTAAAATAAATGGTAAAACAGAAAAATTTAGGACAATGGAAACTTAATCCACAAATTTTAAAAAAATAAAACCACTCAGGAATATATTATAACTCAGATTACGTTTTTTTTTTAAATAAAATGATCAACCAGAAATATCTCGCTCTTTATTATGGGAAACATTTAAAGCATATCTTCGAGGAATTATGATTTCTTCACAAGCATTCCATAATAAAAAGATTCGGAAGGAACAACAGGACTTAGAAAGGGAGATTAAACAATTAGACATACAGAATGCAATAAAATCAGATATAATAATACATAATAAAATTGTAGCATTGAAATATAAATTAAACAAAATATATACTGATCAAGTTTTAAAATATTACCAACATACTAAACAATTGCAGTTTGAATTTGGAGACAAACCCCAAAAATTATTGGCTCGACAATTAAGGAAAATTGAAGCTGAAAAAATTATACATAGGATTAAATCACAAAACGGTGAATTATTAATACAACCCAAAGATATTAATGAAAGATTTATGCAATATTATAAAAATCTGCATACTGCTAAAGCGACAGTAAATAAAACAGAAATAGATGCTTTTTTAAACATATGTAACTTAAAAGAATTAGATTTACAAAATAGAGAACTATTAAATGCTGATATTTCAATAAAAGAAATCCAAGAATCTATTAAATCATTAAAAAATGGTAAAACTCCAGGACCGGATGGTATAGGTTCGGAATTTTATAAAATTTTTCATGATCAAATGGTCCCATATTTAAAATCATTATATGAACAGATATATACACAAGAGAAATTACCAGATACACTGAACGAGTCTATTATAACACTTATACCCAAAATAAATAAAGATTTGGATGAACCAGGATCATATAGAGCAATTGCTTTATTAAATACGGATCAAAAAATTTTAACAAAGATACTAGCACAAAGATTAAGCACAGTTGTTAACGAATTAATTCATCCTGATCAAACAGGATTTATACCTAAAAGATATTCTTCATATAATCTAAGACGGTTATTTAATATCATATATTCGAAAAGAAGTGATAAAAAGACTTAGTAGTTATCTCGCTGGATGCAGAAAAAGCTTTTGACCAGGTCGAATGGCCTTATTTATTTTTCGGTGATGGAAGCTTTTAAGCTTGGTGAGAAGTTTACTACTTGGATCAAATTGTTATATGCAAACCCAACAGCTAGAATAACAACAAAACCGTATGTTATCAACTAAATTTAGTTTATCTCGAGGTTGTAGACAAGGCTGTCCTTTATCACCTTTACTGTTTGCGTTAGCAATCGAACCTCTTGCCCAAAGGGTAAGATTGCACCCGGAAATATATGGATATGATACTAAAGATACTAAGAATAAAAATCTCGTTATATGCGGAAGATGTATTACTTTATATCACTAAACCGGAAATAAGTATCCGTAATTTGTTAAAACTAATAACGGAATTTGGTTTAATTTCAGGATACAGTATCAATTGGAATAAAAGTGAACTTATGCCAATAGCCATGAATAACTTACAGATATTACAACAATTTCCTTTTAAGATAACAAATGAAAATATTAAATATCTTGGTATTTTTGTTACAAAAAGATTTGACTCTCTATTTAATTCTAATTTCCCGTTATTACTGAATAAATTAAATAAAAATATTTTATACTGGAAAAGTTTACCTATTTCAATGTTAGGCAAAATAAACGCAATAAAAAATGATTTTTCTCCACAATTATTATATTTATTTCAATCAATCCCGATATATCTCCCTAAAAATGTTTTTAAAAAAGTAGACTCTCTAGTCACTAACTTTATCTGGGATTATAAGAACCATAGAATAAATAAAAAACACTTATGTAAAGCTAAAATAAACGGGGGATTAGCATTACCAAAATTTTATGTTTTATTATTGGGCAGTTAATATTAAAAATATGAACTTCTGGTTAGAAGAAACAGATAATAAACCAAACTGGTTAAAAATGGAAAGAGAAGACTGTTTTCCATTTGAAATTAGTTCTATGATATTTGCTAATACTAATGTACCTAAGAAAATTTATAGTGAAAACTCGATAATAGAAAGCGGAATCCGTATTTGGAAACAAATAAAGAAAACATTAAAACTAAAATTTATTACCGTTAGGTCTTACTATTGCCAACAATTTTACGTTTAAAAAAAAACCCTCAACGATGGATAAGGCTTTTATACAATGGAAAAAATAAAGGAATTTTAAATATAGGGGATCTTTATAAGGAAAATTTTTTCTTTCATTTCAAGAGTTACAACAAGCTTACGGGCTTCATAATAATGAATATTTTAGATATTTACAAATCAGAAACTATATCTCTGCAAATACACAAGAATTCAGAAATAGAAAGAGTGAAATTTTAGATGAATGCTTGAATAAACATCCAAATACAGAAAAAAATGATATCATATATTTACAATATTTTGTTGGAAAGTGATATTCCATCATCGGAAACACACAGACAGCTTTGGGAAAATGAATTAGGTCAAATAATAAGCCCAGAAATATGGAAGAAAGCTTACAACACATACATTACTGCTCGTTAAATGCTAAACATGCTCTTATACAGTTTAAAATTTTACATAGATTACATTACTCCAAATCTAAATTACATAATATATTTCCAAAATTATCGCCTATATGTGATAAATGTCAAATCTCAGAAGCAAATTTTGTCACATTCATTCACTAATTGTATGAAGATTGTAGAATATTGGAACAAAATATTTAAGATAATCTCGAATGTTGTTAATATTACTATGATTCCTGATCCAAAGTTAATAATACTTGGAATACCTGAAACGGAACAAATAATTACAAGGAATCAAAGAATTTTTATCGACTATTCTCTAATAATTGGGAAAAAATTAATACTAAAATTTTGGAAAGGCCCTGCATCGCCAACAATTAAAAATGTGGAATACAGAAATGTCGGAGACACTTCACTTGGAGAGATTGAGACTTGTCCTTATGGATAGGTTAGATCTCTTCAAAGGGATTTGGTCTCCATACATTAAATATTTACAGGGTCATAATGGTTCGGCGCGGGGACTTGACTGAGGCCTGAATATCTGAATGGATGAAGAAATACATATAATAAATCATGAATGTATCTCCAAGAACGGATTATTGAGTAATATTTTAATCTCCACCAAACTTTTTCACATTTTTCTTTTCTATTTTCTACTTTCTATCTCTATCTTTCTATCTTTAAGTAGGAAAAAAAAAGTATAGAAACATATTATATATATTCTTAATATTAGTATGGATATACATATTATTAGTTGTATGAAAATATTATAGATGTCTTATATTTGTAATTATATAAAATTGCGCATTTTCAACTATATAATAATTTTGAAATATAAAGTTAATAATAATACAAACACTCTTAATATTATGAAAATATCATGAATATCATAGAAGTTTGGTTAAGATTGGGTATTATGTAGTTATATTAGGGGGGATTTGTATTTGGTAATTAGAAGAAATATGTATGGTATGAGAAGTATGAGTATATTGCTTATTTTAGGAATATACTACATACACTCCCAATTATACAAAATAAATAACCAGGAAATGTATAATGGATAACATTACAAATAACACAAACAGTATCAATTGATAATCAATATTATATAATTTTGTATATTATATAATTTTTAATGCCGCATAAGAGTGTACTCTGTATATATTGTTTCTATAATAAAAAAATTAAAAAAATAAAATAAAAATAAAAAAATAAAGTAGTAAAGATCCAATGGTATCCGAGTATCTTGTTTACATGGTGTCAGAAGCGGGATAGGCGGCAACGTTCCAACAGTCCTTTTGCACTGCGGACTGCGCGCTCGGCCAGTCCGTTGCTCTGCGGGTATTCCGGGCTGCTGGTGTAGTGACGAAGGTTCCATCGTTCTGAAAAAGCGCGGAACTCACCGCTGGTGAACTGGCTGCCGTTGTCCGACTGCAGGCTGACCGGGGACCCGAAGGTGGCAAAGTGGCGGCACAACTTCTCGATGACCACAGAGGAAGAGAGGGAGTGGAGCTGGTCAACTTCAAACCAGTTGGAGTAAGAGTCGACAAGCACCAGGAACTGCTTTCCGTGCCATTCGAAGATGTCGGTTGCCAGTGCAGACCAGGGCGGGTTAGGAGCTGGCTGCTGCAGGAGCGGCTGCCGCTGTTGCTACGGAGCGAGGCTGTTGCAGGTAGGGCATGCGGAGACTCTGTTCCAGAGGTAGCGAGGCATGTCAGGCCAGAAAAACTGGCTCTGAGCGATGGAAAGGGTCGCTTCGGCCCCGGGATGGCCACGATGAGCAGTTTCGAAGTATTGTTCTCGTAGTGCTGCGGGCACCACCACCTTGTGCCCCTTCACAATCACACCATCACGCAGCACCAACTCGTCACGAACCAGGAAGTAAGGCACCGCTGCGGCCGGCAGGGAAGAACGGCGGTCTGGCCAACCCTGCCTGATGATCGCGGCCAGCTGCTGTAGCGAAGCGTCAGCCGTCGTGTGCTTGGCCAGGGACTTCAACTGACTGGAGGGCACGAAATTGACGTTTAAGACTATCAAATCGGACGCCTCGTATGGATGTCGGGCTGTGGATGAGAGAGGCGCCCGAGTCAGCGTGTCAGCAACAAACATGTCCTTGCCCTTGCGATAAACCACTGTGAAAATGAAGCGTTGTAGCTGGAGCATCATGCGCTGGAGCCGGGAGGAGGCTGCATGTATCGGCTTGTTGAGGATGGTGACCAGAGGCTGGTGGTCCGTTTCAATAGTGAAGCAGGTGCCCAGGATATAGTCCTTGAATTTAGAGCAGGCAAAGACGACAGCCAGCAGCTCCTTTTCAATCTGGGCATAGCGTTGTTCAGCGGTCGTCATCGTGCGGGGTGCACAGGCAGTTGCACCCCATCATGGATCTGCAGGCAGGCGGCCCCGAGGCCAAACTTAGATGCATCACATGTGAGAACGATGGGGCGCTGGAGGTCAAAGTACTTCAGCGTTGGCATGCTGATCACCACCCTACTTTTCACCACCCTAATTTTCTTTTAGACAATAGACAATAGGTGCAGGAGTCGGCCGTTCAAGACAGCACCACCATTCAATGTGATCATGGCGATCATCCACAATCAGTACCCTGTTCCTGCCTTCTCCCCATATCCCCTGACTCCAGCTCTATCTAACTCTCTCTTGAAAGTATCCAGAGAACCGGCTTCCACCGCCGCCTGAGACAGAGAATTCCACAGGCTCACAACTCTCTGTGTAAAAAGTTTTTCCTCTTCTCCTTTCTAAATGGCTTACTCCTTATTCTTAAACTGTGGCCCTGGTTTTGAACTCCTCCAACATCGGGAACATGATTCCTGCCTCCAGTGCATCCAAACCCTTAATAATCTTATATGTTTCAATAAGCTCCCCTCTCATTCTTCTAAATTCCAGAGTATACAAGCCCAGCTGCTCCATTCTATCAACATATGACAGTCCCGCCATTCCAGGAATTAACCTGGTGAACCTACAGTGCACGCCCTCGATACCAAGAATGTCCTTCCTCAAATTTGGAGACCAACCCTGCACACAATACTCCATGTGTGGTCTCACTAGGGCCCTGTACAAATGCAGAAGGACCTCTTTGCTCCTATACTCAACTCCTCTTGTGATGAAGGCCGACATACCATTCGCTTTCTTCACTGCCTGCTGTAGATTTTTAGAGATAGTGTGGAAACAGGCCCACCGAGTCACTGAGCCCAACCAGCAATCACACTGTACACCTGTACTATCCTACACACTAGCGACAATTACCCTACCAACCTGTACCTCTTTTTAATGCGGGAGGAAACCGGAGCACCCAGAGAAGACCTACGCGGTCACTGGGAGAACAACCAAATTCCATGCGCACAGCACCCGTCATCAGATCGAACCCGGTGTCTGGCGCTGTTAGGCAGCATTGCTACCACTGTGCCACTATAATGACGAAATGTTCCATATCATTACTACTGTCTGGTAATAACGGTTTGTCTTCATGTGTATCTTTTGCACCAATTCTTCATTTTGTGCTCTGTTGTCACTGAACCATCCAGTAATGAGAAGAATGTCCTACTATTTGCCCCATCGTAATAAATTCAAATGTTTAGTATACACTAGACTAAGTGGGACCCGTTGGGTCCCATGTTCACACAGGATGGCTGGTCCCCCGACGCAATATTCCACCTCTCCAACAATTCCAATATTGGTGGCCAATGGGGGGGGGGGGGGGGTGCTTTCTGGAGCACTGGTATGGGTGTTGTTGGCTGCAGGGACTACTGGTCTCCAGAGGTCTAGTATGGACATTGTGGGCCAAATGGATTCTTGGGGTGGCAACTCAGTCCCTCAAGCCTGATGTGCTGGCTGCTCACTCACAGCTAGTGGGCTGGCAGTTGACTCATGGCTATTCCTTGAAATTCCATTTCAAGTAGAGTGCAAGGCCAGCAAATTCAAATACATTTTCCTACTATTTCAAGCAGGGTGCAAGGCCACTAAATTCAAGTGTAGTTTCTTACCTCTTCGAACAAGGTGCAAGGCCACCAAATTCAGGTTCAGTTTCATACCATTTCATGCAGGGTGCAAGGCCACTACATTCAAATGCAGTTTCATACCATTTCAAGTAGGGCAAAACCAGCATAAGACCACACAAAACACCACACACATTTCAGTAGACATTCAGTGTGGTCAGTTGATTCACAGCTCAGACAGAGTCGTGACCTCTCCCTCCACCATCATGCATAGACTGAGCCACACCCACACTTCCTGGTTTTATAATCCCACCGGAAAAGGTGTGGCCTTCATGGCGTGATTCACAGGAGTGAGATTCTCAACATTTAAACACTAAACACTTTAATTATTAATTGATGGGAAGAATCCTCTGCACCTGATGAGTAAGATGGCCAAAAATCACAGCCATAAGTTGTAGCGTTTTATCTAAAATCAATAGAGTGCAAACAGGAAGTTGTCAAGTTTAGCCAAACAGCCATTTGCAGTGCATTTTCACTTCAACCCAAAACTACCCATACAGCCATTTGCAGTGCATTTTCACTTCAAACCAAACCCCCCCAACCCTTGACCCCAAAGACAGCCATTTGCAGTGCACTCCCACCTCACCCCAAAGGCAGCAATTTGCAGTGCATTCCCACCTCACCCAAAGACAGCCATTTGCAGTCCACTCCCATCCCACCCCAAAGACAGCCATTTGAAGTGCATTCCCACCTCACCCCAAAGACAGCCATTTGAAGTGCATTCCCATCTCACCCCAAAGAGAGCCATTTGCAGAGCATTTCTACTTGGAACCAACCTTATTTTGATTTTCAAACCACATTAAGGTCACTCACAGTTGAGTAGACATTATTCAGAGAGACATGACCCCCTCGCTTCCTCCATGTTGCAGATACTGAGTGAGGCACACCACTTCCGGGGTTTATAGTCCTCCCCCCCCCCTCCTCCCACCAGCAGGGGCAGCAGAGAGAATGGCAAAATTTAAAAAACATTAATATATCTCTGATTTTTCATTGATGGGAAAAATCCTCCGGTCCTGGAAGGTGGAGGGCGGCTCTGAGCGAGGTGGCCAAAAATGACGGTCGTAGGTGGCGGCGTTCTCTCGGAAATCACAGCACAGCAAGCCAAAAGCGGTCAAGATCAGACTTTTAGTAATATAGATTAGTAAGAAAATAATAATCATATCAAAATGACAATCCATATGCACTAAATTTAGCTGATGTCTTTGAAATAAATGATTATGAATTTGTAATGAATGTAATGAAGGAAAATGTATACCCATTTACATCCGATAAATACAATTGAGGTAAATGACCCATTAACGAAAACACAACTGCTGGAATAAATCACTGGGTCAGGCATCATCTCTGGAGGACATGGATAGGCGATGTTTTGAATAGGGACCCATGCTCAGACAGATCAAAGAGTCCCAACCCGAAATGTCCGCCATCCTTGTCTCCATGGATTGACACAAAGTGCTGGAGTAACTCCGTGGGTCAGGCAGCATCTGTGGAGAAAAGGAATAGGTGACGTTTCGAGTCGGCATCCTTCGTCAGACTCTTTGGATGTTGCCTAAACCACTGAGTTACTCAAACACTTTGTGTTTTAACACAAGATTCCCACAGTTGCAGTTCCTTGTGTGCCTAAATGGCCCATTACCTTGATTGAGGAGTGCAAGTTGGCCTGGATTGCATCTTGCTCTTTGAATTGTTTTAGAGGTACGCTGCGGAAACAGGGCCTTCAGCCCACTAAGTCCACATTGACCAGCGATTCCATCACATTAACACTAACCTACACACAATTGGGACAATTTTTATGCTATACCAAGCCAATTAACCTACAAACCTGTACGTCTTTGGAGTGTGGGGGGAAACCGAAGCTCTCGTAGAATACTAGCCCAATCGACCTATTCTTTCATCATACGTCAGTCCCTCCATCCCGGGAATTAACCTGGTGAACCTACGCTGCACTCCCTCAAAAGCAATAATGTCCTTCCTCAAATTAGGAGACCGAAATTGCACTCAATACTCCAGGGTCCTGCAGTAGGACCTCCTTGCTCCTAAACTCAAATCTTCTCGCAATGAAGGCCAACATGCCATTAGCTTTCTTCGCTGCCTGCTGGACCTGCATGCTTACTTTCAGTGACTGATGTATAACACTCCCAGGTCTCATTGCACCTCCCCTTTTCCTAATCTGACATCATTCAGATAATAATCAGCCTTCCTGTTCAAGTCACTCTGCAGCCTCATAGCATCCTCATTGCAGCTCACACTGCCACCCAGCTTTGTGTCATTTGCAAACTTGGAGATGTCACATTTAATTCCCTCATCTAAATCGTCAATATATATTGTAAATAACAGGGGTCCCTGCACCAAGCCTTGCGGCACCCCACTAGTGATTGCCTGCCATTCTGAAAAGGACCCGTTAATTCCTACTCTTTGCTTCCAGTCTGCCAACCAATTCTCTATCCATGTCAATGCCCTACCCCCAATACCATCTAATTTTGCACACTAATCTCTAGTCAAAGGCTTTTTGAAAGTCCAGATACACCACATCCACTGGCTCTCCCTTATCCATTCTACTTGTTACATCCTCAAAAAATTTCAGAAGATAAGTCAAGCATGAATTCCCCTTCATAAATCCATGCTGACTTTGACCGATCCTGTGACTGCTTTCCAAATGCGCTGCTGTAACATCTTTAACAATTGACTCAAGCATCTTCCCCACTACCGATGTAAGGCTAACTGGTCTATAATTCCCTGTTTTCTCTCTCCCTCCTTTCTTAAAAAGTGGGGTTATATTGGCTTCCCTCAGTCCACAGGAACTGATCCAGACTCGAGAGAACATTGGAAACTGGAAACTGTAAATGGGAATGGAGGGATAATGATTACATGTGGGCTGATAAGATGGGTTTATCTTGGCATCATGTTTGCCACGGACATTGTGCCAAAGGGCCTGTTCCTGTGCTGTACTGTTCTATGCTCAATGGAAAAGGCCATGCAACCACTTATTCCTACTCAACCATTTAGTAATATTGTTCTGCCCATGTCCTTAAAGACAACACTGCAGTCCCACCTACTTATGGTGGCCTCCTTGCTTATCAACAATCTACCTCCACCTCAAAAATATTCAGACTTGGTTTCCACTGCCCTTTGAGGAAGAGAATTCCAAGGATTTACCACCATCACAAGTGGAAAATCTTTTACTTTTGGACATTATCCCTGTTTTTAATTTTGTTCAATTCGTAGAACAGACACAAAACATGCTAGAGTAACTCATCATGTCTGGAGAGAAGGAATGGGTGATGTTTTGGGGTGAGAACAGTACAGCGCAAGAACGGGCCCTTTGGCCCACAATGTTTGTGCTGAACTTGATGCTGTTAAACTGATCTCATCTACCTGTACATGATGCATATTCCTCAGTTCTCTGCACTTCCATGTGTTCTAAAAGTCTCATAAACACCTCTATCGTATCAGCCCCCACCACCACCTCTGGCAGTGCATTCCAGGCCCCCATCACCCTCTGTGTAAAAAAACCTGACCCGCATCTCCATTAAACATTGCCCTTCTCTCCTTATAGCTATGGCCTCCTGTGGAAACATCATTCCCAGACAAGACCCTTCTAGTTTCCATTAAGAGTCACTGACCTGAATCATTGATTTTTTTTTTTGTCTGTTTTTCTCATTCCACTCATGCCTCTTGACCAACTGAGTTCTTCCCACAACTTTTTGTTTTAGATTCCAGCATCTGCTGTTTTATTTCTCTTCCCCTCAGGAATTCGCACATTTCAATCAGAACACCTTGAAGAAGGGTCTCAACCCAAAACATCACCCGTTCCTTTCCTCCAGAGATGCTGTCTGACCCGCTGAGTTACTCCAGCTTTTGGTAAGCAGCCTCATTTTACTAAATTCCTTTTCATACAAGTCTAATATGTCCAACTTTTCCCCACAAAACTGAGTTGGTTTCCAGGTACATTTTTAGTGAAGTGTTTCCAGAACATGAACTAAAGCCCCCATTTATAAGGAGACAAACATTGTATACAGCACACCAGATCTCGTTTCACTGATGCTTTTCTGAAAGATAATCAATCTACTTTTGAATTTCCCTTCCATCTTAATTTTACCATTTACTTGTGATACCTACATATGAGGCATTTGCCAGCAATCACTGGAATTTAGAAGGATAAGAAGGGATCTTATAGAAACATATAAAATGCTTATAGGATTGGACAGGCTAGATGCAGGAAAAAATGTTCCCCGTGTTTTCGGGGGGGGGGGGGGGGTTCCAGAACCATGGGTCATAGTTTAAGAATAACTTTTTCACCCAGAGAGTTGTGAATCTGTGGGATTCTCTGTCACAGAAGGCAGTGGAGGCCAATTCACTGGATGATTACAAGAGGGAGTTTTCTGTTGAGCGGCAATCGGTCTATCTCTTATGGCTAAAGGAATCGAGGGATATGGGGAAAAAAGCAGGACTGGGGTACTGATTTTAGATGATCATCCATGATCATATTGAATGACGGTGCTGGCTCGAAGGGCTGAATTGCCTACTACTGCATCTATTTTGCTATGTTTCTCTGTCTATCTAGAGTTTATCAAGGATTCCACAGAGAAATATCTGGAGAATGCAGAAATATTTGCCTTATAATACGATGATTAAAGCTACATTTGTTTGAACAGGTCTGTGTAACTTCCTTTGCTACATTTGCTTCAGCTGCTGCTCTGAGAGAATGGACAGTTATTCATATGGTTGCTGTTCTTTTCCTTCAGCCTGTGCCAAAAATGATGTTGTTCTACTGCATACGCGAGAGCAAACTGTGACAGTGCACTTCTGGTTATAGGATAATGAAGAGTCCAATAAATATCAGAGATGATATATCATAAAAAAACCTTTCCTTCATCTTAAGGAACGAAAGCAACACAAAGATGATGAAAAACAAAGAAATCAATACTTTTTAGTTCTTCATTTTTCAACATCTTGGGTAGACTTTAGGGTTTTTTTATTCAGTAATCTGTGGTTTTGTTATTGCGTTACCCGCACACCAGAGTGGGATTTGGTGTCTCATCAGCACTGTCTGCTTATGAACATAGCAGGGCTCATGAACGGCCTGCCACTGGGTCAGCCTGAATTTCCTGCTAGTTTTAATTTGAGGATTGAAAGTCGCACTGGCTCATTCGATAAGACTGTTCGAGGTTCATCTCTGCGTTCCACCTAAGGCGGCACAGTGGCGCAGCAGTGGAGTTGCTGCCTCACACCTCCAGAGATCCGGGTTCGATCCTGACCTCGGGTAATGTCTATAGGTCCTGACCTCGGGTGATGTTTACAGGTACGGAGTTTGTACGTTCTCCCTGTGACAGCGTGGGTTTTTTCCAGATGCTCCCGTTTCCTCCCATATTCCAAAGATGTGCTTGTCTGTAGCTTAATTGTTCCTAGTGTGTAGGATAGGAATAATGTATGGGTGATTGCTGGTCAACATGGACTTGAAGGGTCTGGTTCCATGCAATATCACTAAACTAAACTGAACTAAACTAAACTAAGGTAAACTAAACCAAACCAAGGGGGGAAATTAAATCCTATTTTGATTCCTGCATTTAATTAAATGAAGAAACCCCAGAAAGGACCCATTGACCTTGAAGTGGGTAGAAATGCAGACCCACCAGATTGAGTTTGGTACAGAAGGGTTAAGTCATGGACAAGATGCATAAATCAGGCATGCATTCCCCTGAGTATATAAAAAAATAAAGGCCAATTTATTTAAAGTGATTTTACACAATGTAATGAGTTGATTAAAGGTCACAGATAGAGAAGTGGCTGGACATTCATTGGCTGTTATGTGGTGCTAAAACAGTGTTGGCTTGTTGTACTCTGCCTCCAAGATTTGTTTTGTTGATTATTCTGCTTGGTCACGTGCAACTTCCATCACCCCACCCACAACTGACCTGATGCTGCCTGACCTGCTGAGTTACTCCAGCACTTTGTGCCTTGAGGGGCCGAACCACATGGGGTGGTCTCTATACAGTCCTACAGTCCTATACAGTCCAATAACATATATCAATTAAAACAGTACATAGAAACATAGAAAATAGGTGCAGGAGGAGGCCATTCGGCCCTTCGAGCCAAGTACATGATAGACATTTCCCTAACCCAATAATACAATGTATCTGACAAAGTTTCTAGATGCAAATTAACAGAGATGAATTATGCAACATGTGCCTGGATATTCAAGAAACGCAGACAAGGCTCAACACTTAACCCAATCAACATCTAGCACAGTAAAGCTTTGCAACAATATTTACAATGTGTATGTCTGGTTTGCATTCACGCAATCTGTTCCATGCAATTTACACCTAATTGTTAGAATCTGCAGATGATCCATTCTCTTCCTGCAGCTCATATCTAGGCACTAGACAAACTGGTACCATTGTGCAACTTGTCCCATTTCTGCAGAAGGCACATTTAAATTGACAAACTGGCCTAGCAGCCCAGAAGCCTTTACTCAATTTTAGTGTCCTGGCATCTCCAATTTGGCCAGAATTAACACCTGTCCAACTGTTTCTTAAACAATGGAATAGTCCCAGCCACAACTACCTCCTCTGGCAGCTTGTTCCATACAGCCTCTGAGCGAAAAAGTTACCCCTCGGAATCCAATTTAATCTTTTCCCCTTCACCTTGAACCTGTGGATTCGGGTCCTCGATTCCCCTACTCTGGGTACAAGACTCTGCATCTACCCGATCTATTCGTCTCTTGATTTTGTATAACTCTATACGATCTCCTTTCATCCACCTAGGTCCATGAAATAGAGACCCAACCTACTTAACATCTCCCTACAGCTCACACCCTCTAATCCTCATAAATCTTTTCTGAACCCTTTCAAGCTTGACAATAACTTTCCTATAACATGGTGCCCAGAACTGAACACAATATTCTAAATGTGATCTGACCAACGATACAACTACAACATGACCTCCCAACTTCTATACCAAATACTCTGACTGATGAAGGCCAAAGTGCCAAAAGCCTTTTTGACCACCTTATCTACCTGCGACTCGAACTTCAAGGACCCATGCACTTGTACTCCAAGATCCCTCTGCTCTACAACACTCCCCAGAGGCCTAGCATATATTGTGTAGGTCCTGCCCTTGTTTGACATCCCAAAATGCAACACCTCGCACTTATCTGTATTAAATTCCATCAACCATTCCTCCGCCTACCTGGCCAATCGATCCAGATCCTGCTGCTATCGTTCACAACCAACTTCACTAAATAAACAAGTAGCTATAAGATTAAGGGTTAAAGAAGGAACTGCAGATCGAGGGTACACAAAAGGCTGGAGAAACTCAGTGGGTGCAGCAGCATCTAAGGAGCGAAGGAGATAGGTGACGTTTCGGGTCGAGACCCTTCTTCTATAGAAAGGGTGTTTGTCTTGACATAAATTTTTTAATTTAGCAATTTAACTTCTCCATCACCATGCACTTAATTGCCAAAATAAAGCTTGTTTGTTAGTCAATAAAGTCTTGACAAATTATCCCAGAAATTCTCCCAATAGGTTCACTAGGCCGATGGATAATAGTTTGGGACAGCTTTGCTCAAGACTGCGAGTTGCAGAGAGTTGCAGATGTAGCTCAGTCCAGACTCCTGACAATTGACTCCATCTGCAGCTTACTCTGCCCCGGAAAAGCAGCCAACATAGTCAAAGACTTGTCCCGCTCTTTATTAGTCTTATGTCTGTATTATTTTTGTATGTGCTGCATTGGCAAGAAACATTTCACTGCACCAATTGCTGTATGTGACCAATAAAATAACAATTGAACCTTTGAACCTTTGAACCCTGGTCTTTCCTTCATCTCCATGCTCTGGTTGAGCAGAGGTATAGAAGCCAGGGCTGTGTCCTGACGTTGTCCATGGAACAGATGCACGGCAATGCTGAGAACAATGTTGGGCATCATATCTGAGGAAGGATGTGCTTGCTCTGGAGAGGATCCAGAGGAGTTTACAAGAATGATCCCAGGAATGAGTAGGTTAACCTATGATGAGCGTTTGTCGGCACTAGGCCTGCACTCGCTGGAGTTTAGAAGAATGAGGGAAGATCTCATAGAAACATACAGAATAGTGGAAAGGCTTGGTAGAGTGGATGTGGAGAGGATGTTTCCACTAGTGGGAGAGTCTAGGACTAGAGGTCATCAGAATTAAAGGCAGGAGATGAGGAGAAATTTTAGGATGGAGATGAGGAGAAATTTATTTAATCAGAGGGTGATGAATCTGTGGAGTTTTTTGCCACAGAAGGCTGTGGAGGCCAAGTCAGTGGATATTTTTTAAGGCATAGATAGTTAAACCCCTGTCTCACTGTGCGAGTTGGCCCACGAGTGACCCCGAGTTTTCACTCGTGGTGATCACGTAGCGGGAACGTCGGAACTCGCACGAGCAACTTATCGACTCGTTGCGCTAACGGCAGGTACTCGGGAAACTTGTTAACTCGTGAAAAAAATCAAACATGTTTGATTTTTTCCACGAGTCAAATTACTGTTCAAGTTAAAAATGGAAACATTTAAACTCGTTGTAATAACGTAGTGGCCCCGTGCGTTTATCTTAGTGTCTCGTGAGTCTACCGTGGGAACTTTAATAATCTGTTCTTTTGCTCGAGTAAAGACTGAACCAAAGATAGACACAAAATGCTGGAGTAACTCAGCGGACCAGGCAGCATCTCTGGAGAGAAGGAATAGAGTCGAGACCCTTCTTCAGACTTACCCGAAATGCCACCCATTCCTTCGCTCCAGAGATGCAGCCTGTACCGCCGAGTTACTCCAGCATTTTGTGTCTATCTTCGGCCTTTCTGCCACTTGTCCTTTATTACTGAGGCGCCTGCCCCGTGGCCTCACTCTGTCTCAATGAACGGCTTAAAGACCTGCCGAAGGGGCAAGTCTGGGGTGGTGGGTGGGATGTGTCCACGTGTGATGGTCCATCCACCCCCCCGGGGCCGAGAGTGTGGGATTGGGAAGGAACTGCAGATGCTGGTTCACACCGGAGATAGACACACACAATGCTGGAGTAACTCGGCGGGACAGGCTGCATCTCTGGAGCGAAGGAATGGGTGGCATTTCGGGTAAGTCTGAAGAAGGGTCTCGACTCTATTCCTTCTCTCCAGAGATGCTGCCTGGTCCGCTGAGTTGTGTGTGTGTGTCTCTCTCCCTCTCTGTCTATCTGTGTGTATCTGTGTGTGTGTCTGCTGTCGGGTCCCGGTGGCCGCTCAAAGTCACCCGAGCTGCTTGATTCCTCTGAAGTGGTGGCCAGCTGTTGTCTGTGTGTATCTCTCTCTCTATGTGTGTGTGTGTGTGTGTATGTGTGTGTGTGTCTCTCTCTCTCTCCCTCTCTGTCTATCTGTGTGTATCTGTGTGTGTGTCTGCTGTCGGGTCCCGGTGGCCGCTCAAAGTCACCCGAGCTGCTTGATTCCTCTGAAGTGGTGGCCAGCTGCTGTCTGTGTGTGTGTGTGTGTGTGTGTGTGTGTCTCTCTCTCTCCCTCTCTGTCTATCTGTGTGTGTGTGTGTGTGTGTGTGTGTACTGTCGGGTCCCGGCTGGCCGCTCAGTCACCCGAGCTGCTTAATTCCTCTGAAGTGGTGGCCAGCTGCTGTCTGTGTGTATCTCTCTGTCTCTCTCTCCTCTCTGTCTATCTGTGTGTGTGTGTGTGTCTCTCTCTCACCCGAGCTCCTCTCTCTGTCTATCTGTGTGTGTGTGTCTCTCTCTCTCCCTCTCTGTCTATCTGTGTGTGTGTCTGATGTCGGGTCCCGGTGGCCGCTCAAAGTCACCCGAGCTGCCTCATTCCTCTGAAGTGGTGACCAGCTGCTGTCTGTGTGTATCTCTGTGTGTGTGTGTGTGTGTGTGTGTGTGTGTGTGTGTGTGTCTCTCTCTCTCTCTCCCTCTCTGTCTATCTGTGTGTGTGTGTGTGTGTGTACTGTCGGGTCCCGGCGGCCGCTCAGTCACCCGAGCTGCTTAATTCCTCTGAAGTGGTGGCCAGCTGCTGTCTGTGTGTATCTCTCTCTGTGTGTGTGTGTGTGTGTGTGTGTGTGTGTGTGTGTGTGTGTGTGTGTGTGTGTGTGTGTGTGTGTGTGTGTGTGTGTGTGTGTGTGTGTGTCTGCTGTCGGGTCCTGGCGGCCGCTCAATGTCAGTCACCCGGGCTGCTTCCTTTTTTAAAATTATTTAAAATAGAGATCCATTGCAAAAAAGTATTTAAAAACATAAAACAACAAGAAATGCTTGGTTACTGGAGGATGCGCATTTTCCCATCCGCGCTGAAATAACTCAAAACCACAGGATGGAGATGTATTTTAACATTGTTGCTTTATTAAAACATACCTTCATTCACGGTTGGCTCAAGAGTAACGGGAGAGGAACTTGCTAACTCGGGAAAGGAACTAGGAACATCGCAGCAATGACATACCCGTGGGAACTCGTATTACACACTTGATCATAAACTTGCAGTCTCGTGCACAGCCACGAGTCTGTCACTCGGGGTACCTCGTGGGTCAACTCGCACAGTGAGACAGGGCCATTAGATTCTTGATTAGTACAGGTGTCAGAGGTTATGGGGAGAAGGCAGGAGAATGGGGTTATGAGGGAGAGATAGATCAGCTATGATTGAATGGCAGAGTAGATGATGGGCCTAATTCTACTCCTATTCCTTATGAATGAATGACCATATGAACTGTATTCTGCACTCTGTATCTTCTCCTTTGCTCTACCTATTGTACTGGAGTTTGGCTCGATTGTATTTATGTATATGTATAGTATTATCGAATATTGAAAGTCCCACATAGAGTGGATGAGAAAAAGGTGTTTCCAGTAATGGAAGAACCTAGAACCAGAGGGCACAGCCTCAGAATCAAAAGACATACCTTCAAAATGGAGATGAGGGGGAATTTATTTAGCCAGAGGGCAGTGAATTGGTGGAATTCAATGCTACAGACGGCTGTGGAGGCGAAGATGTTGGTTATTTTTAAGGCAGAGATTGATAGGTTCTTGATTAGGAAGGGTGTCAAAGGTCACAGGGAGAAGTCAGGAGAATTTGTTGGGAAAAAATAGATCAGGCATAATTGGCGGAGTAGACTCGATGTGCTGAATGGCCTAATTCTGCTCCTCTATTCTACGGTCTCATGGTCTTATGATCTGACCTGTTTGGACAGCGCACAAAGCAAAACTTCTCACTGTATCTCAGTAACAGGTGACAATAATGGAACCCAAACCTATAGTCGCATGCATAGGCTGAAAAAGCTGAGGTAGGGGTGCCAGAGGTTGTGGGGAGGATGCAGTAGAATGGGGTTAGGAGGGAGAGATCAATCAGCCATGATTGAATGGTGGAGTAGACTTGATGGGCTGAATGGCCTTCTTCTGCTCCTATCACTTACGAACAAAAACTTAGTTCTTGGAGCACATGTTCTTGGCCAAAATGAATTATGATGGAGGTGCGTGAAGAGACAACATAAGTAATTGATAAGAGTCTCATCAGCAGTGATTATGAAATGGTGAGTATCAATCTCAGTGGACACAAGTTCCCATTTTGACCAGCCCAGAGGAACGCTAGGGCTTGTACACGTTGCTGAGAACCAGACGCTACATGTTTGTCAAAGAGACAGTGAGTGATGAGTGTTCTGGTAAACCTGTAGTCACATCTTTAAAAACACAGATTCTCAGAATTACTGGGACATTTCTCCCAATAACTCCTGTGTATTAGATTTGCCTGAAAACACATTGCTTTTCAACTTTCTGGAGCTGTAACATCCAACAATCAAATTCAACAGAACAAAAAACTCACACAACGAACAAATGTGCAGCCGTTGATAAATGTTCAGAAGAGTTTTTAATAAGCCCCTCAGGGAGGTTATTCGTTATAATTGGACTGGATGGATGGCATTCCGAAGGAACTCACTGATGCTCCTAGACAGAAGGTCCTGGCTGGCTTACAACTTAATTTAGCTTGCAGCACACGAGGGATCTCTTCAAACTTGGAGAACAGCTGATAAAATATCAATCCATTTGCCACGGAGAATGGGGCCAGTAGAGTTGTGAGTGTCCTTTTTAAAATTGCTGCATAATTTTTGGAGGGCATCCAAATTTATTTTGCAAGATGCCTGGGCTTCTCTTCGGATATGTGTCAGGTTCTTCGCTTCCCCATCACTTGCCGGTGATGTTGTCCTCTCGTAGGAGACCCGGGTCTCCGTGGCCTTGCTGTCATGTGGCTATGTGTGGGAGAGTCCTGACAGCTCACTTAGCCGAGATGAATCTGTGCCTCAGACGTCTCCCGTGCACGTACATGGAACAGAGGAGCAGCGCCGCCACGAGAGTGAGGAGGGTCCAGCGGGCGACCGCTGAGGAGGGAGGTGGGCCATTGAGGAGCGAGGAGGGCCGTCGGAAGATCCCGGCGAGTGGCATGGAGCCGTCCAAGTGGGGACCTGGCAGCGGGCGGCTGAGAATGGGCCCACTTGAGTGCTGGACGTCAGACGAATGAATGCGGAGGTTGGACGGACCAAGTGAGCGCTGAAATTCAGACGAGCCTGCATTGGGTGTTGACAGTCGGTCGGTCGAGCTGACGTGAACAAAGAGGGGCCTGGTATGGGGGAGTCGTCGAGAGAACAAAGAAGGAACCATTGAGGACTACATTGAACACTCTGTCGGCGCCCTTTACGTGGCAACTCTTTGCATACCTTGTGTATAGTATGCAATATCAAAGAATTTCACTGTAACATGTCACATGTGATAATAGAGTATCAATCAATCAATCGATCAATCAATTTATGTTATTCAGGAGAGGATATATGATCACATGCCCCTTCTATACTCACGGAAGTCATGTGCGATTGTGACAAATACAATCCCCCTACCACCACCAATGCACATCCCCCCAATTATTGATGATATGGAAGACATCAACTAAATCAGCACAGACAAATTAAGGAATAAGAGTAGAATTAGGCCACTCGGCCCTTCAAGCCTCCTCTGCCATTTAATCATGGCTGATCCATCTCATAACCCCATTCTCCTGCCTTCTCCCCATAACCCCATGTCAATCCAGCCACTTGTTATTCTACTAGAACATGCCTCCTCAAATACCATTTACTGGACTTTATCTTGCACTAAACATTCTACTCGACCTTGTCAAATGACTTGCTGAAGAAAATATAGACCTACTATCCATCTTCTAAGTTACCTCCTTAAAATATTTAAACAGATAAGTGAGGCAGGATTTCCCCCACTCAAGATAGATATAAAATGCTGGAGTAACTCAGCGAGACAGGCAGCATCTCTGGATAGAAGGAATGGCCAACGTTTCGGGTCGAGACCCATCAATTTCGGGCGGCCACAGTGGCGCAGCAGTAGAGTTGCTGCCTTACAGAGTTTGCAGCACCGGAGACCCGGGTTCGATCCTGACTACAGGTGCTGTCTGTACAGAGTTTGTACGTTCTCCCCGTGACCTGCGTAGGTTTTCTCCGAGATCGGTTTCCTCCCACACTCCAAAGAAGTACAGGTTTGTAGGTTAATTGGCTTGGTGTATGTGTAAATTGTCCCTTATGCGTGTAGGATAGTGTTAGTGTGCATGGATCGCTGGTCGGTGCGGACTCGGTGGGCCATAAAGGCCTGTTTCCGCACTGTATCTCTAAACTAAACTCTAAACTAAATTCAAAGCCATTCCGTTGATCCTTGATCAACCCTTGCCTTCGCAAATGTTCATGAATTCCATCTCTTGGGACTTTCTCCCATAATTTCACTACCATAAATTAGCAATGTTACAAAATTTTGAGATTTTAAAAATCAAGTCTGCAATTTATCCCATCAGATAAAGCATAAAAAGAAGTTTAATTTGACACCTAATTTATTTTCATATCTTCAGTATTAAAAAAATTATGGCCATTTTCAAACGCGGAAATGATCATCTTGTTCCCCATTGCCTTTCCATTGACTTAACTCAAAAGCTGTGATCTAGGACAGTCAAAAGCCCATAACTTTCTTAAAAATTAAGAGAACTCAATTAAATTTTCAGTTATTATAGATTGAAGCATTCTGAAACAAATATGAAACAATTTTACTTGGATGACCTGAAATTAAAGCATATAATTAGTTAGTTACCTAATTGTAGCTAATTACAAAATTAAATTACTAGATCTAAACATCAATCAATTTCTTAAGAAAAGATAAACATTTTTAAATTGCCTAAGTGTCCAAATAACATTCACACAATAATTCACAATATAACATAGACATAGAAACATAGAAATTAGGTGCAGGAGTAGGCCATTCAGCCCTTCGAGCCTGCACCGCCATTCAATACGATCATGGCTGATCATCCAACTCAGTATCCCGTACCTGCCTTCTCTCCATACCCTCTGATCCCCTTAGCCACAAGGGCCACATCCAACTCACTCTTAAATATAGCCAATGAACTGGCCTCAACTACCCTCTGTGGCAGAGAGTTCCAGAGACTCACCACTCTCTGTGTGAAGAAAGTCTTTCTCATCTCGGTCTTAAAGGATTTCCCCCTTATCCTTAAGCTGTGACCCCTTGTCCTGGACTTCCCCAACATCGGGAACAATCTTCCTGCATCTAGCCTGTCCAACCCCTTAAGAATTTTGTAAGTTTCTATAAGATCCCCTCTTAATCTCCTAAATTCCAGAGAGTATAAACCGAGTCTATCCAGTCTTTCTTCATAAGACAGTCCTGACATCCCAGGAATCAGTCTGGTGAACCTTCTCTGCACTCCCTCTATGGCAATAATGTCCTTCCTCAGATTTGGAGACCAAAACTGCACGCAATACTAGGTGTGGTCTCACCAAGACCCTGTACAACTGAAGTAGAACCTCCCTGCTCCTGTACTCAAATCCTTTTGCTATGAAAGCTAACATATCATTCGCTTTTTTCACTGCCTGCTGCACCTGCATGCCTACTTTCAATGACTGGTGTACCATGACACCCAGGTCTCGCTGCATCTCCCCTTTTCCTAATCGGCCACCATTTAAATAATAGTCTGCTTTCCTGTTTTTGCCACCAAAGTGGATAACCTCACATTTATCCACATTATACTGCATCTGCCAAACATTTGCCCACTCACCCAGCCTATCCAAGTCACCTTGCAGTCTCCTAGCATCCTCCCTCACAGCGAACACTGCCCCCCAGCTTAGTGTCATCCGCAAACTTGGAGATATTGCCTTCAATTCCCTCATCCAGATCATTAATATATATTGTAAATAGCTGGGGTCCCAGCACTGAGCCCTGCGGTACCCCACTAGTTACTGCCTGCCATTGTGAAAAGGACCCGTTTACTCCTACTCTTTGCTTCCTGTTTGCCAGCCAGTTCTCTATCCACATCAATACTGAACCCTAATACCGTATGCTTTAAGTTTGTATACTAATCTCTTATGTGGGACCTTGTCGAAAGCCTTCTGGAAGTCCAGATATACCACATCCACTGGTTCTCCCTTATCCACGCTACTAGTTACATCCTCGAAAAATTCCACAAGATTCGTCAGACATGATTTACCTTTTGTAAATCCATGCTTTGTCCAATGATTTCACCACTTTCCAAATGTGCTGCTATCCCATCTTTAATAACTGACTCTAGCAGTTTCCCCACTACCGATGTTAGACTAACTGGTCTGTAATTCCCCGTTTTCTCTCTCCCTCCCTTCTTAAAAAGAGGGGTTACATTTGCTACCCGCCAATCCTCAGGAACTACTCCAGAATCTAAAGAGTTTTGAAAGATTATCACTAATGCATCCACTATTTCCTGAGCTACTTCCTTAAGTACTTCTGGGATGCAGCCTATCTGGCCCTGGGGATTTATCGGCCTTTAATCTATTCAATTTACCCAACACCACTTCCCGACTGACCTGGATTTCACTCAATTCCTCCTTTGACCCACAGTCCCCTGCTATTTCAGGCAGATTATTTATGTCTTCCTTAGTGAAGACGGAACCAAAGTAGTTATTCAATTGGTCCGCCATATCCTTGTTCCCCATGATCAACTCACCTGTTTCTGACTGCAAGGGACCTACATTTGTTTTTAACTAACCTCTTTCTCTTCACATATCTATAAAAACTTTTGCAGTCAGTTTTTATGTTCCCTGCCAGTTTTCTTTCATAATCTATTTTTCCTTTCCTAATTAAGCCCTTTGTCCTCCTCTGCTGGTCTCTGAATTTCTCCCAGTCCTCTGGTATGCTGCTTTTTCTGGCTACTTTGTACGCATCATCCTTTGCTTTGATACTATCCCTGATTTCCCTTGTTATCCACGGATGCACTACCTTCCCCGATTTATTCTTTTGCCAAACTGGGATGAACAATTTTTGGAGTTCATCCATGCAGTCTTTAAATGTCTTCCATTGTATATCCACCGTCAACCCTTTTAGAATTAATTGCCAGTCAATCTTGGCCAATTCACGTCTCATACCCTCAAAGTTACCTTTCTTTAAGTTCAGAACCATTGTTTCTGAATTAACAATGTCACTCTCCATCCTAATGGAGAACTCAACCATATTATGGTCACTCTTGCCCAAGGGGCACGTACAACAAGACGGCTAATTACCCCTTCCTCATTACTCAAAACCCAGTCTAAAATAGCCTGCTCTCTCGTTGGTCTAAAATAGCCTGCTCTCTCGTTGGTATAGCCTGCTCTCTCGTTGGTATAGCCTGCTCTCCTTGGTTTTTAAATCTCATTTTCATGAATTTATAGGCCAAATGGAAGGGATTTAGTATTTAATTCCTGTAAATTAATGGCCATTTAAATCAACTTGCGAGTGGGTTTTAGTGGAATGCAGTGGATTAGAACATTGCGATTTGCGGTGAAGTCGGCAGGAAAAATACTGCCGGTTCATGCATTTTTTTTGTCCCCATTTCGCAACATGTGATTAAATGCTTCCTAAGAAGCACGTTTTTATGTAAAAATAAACTGTGTACTTTATTTTCTCCCCTACGTAAAATCCTTCCCGTTGTTGGTGCTCACGGCTTTAGAAGATGATTTTTAAATTACTCTAGCTAATAAATAATCTAGCGTAATTTAAAAATACCTTCATAAAAAACAAATGTCGGAGCGATTTTTCTTCAGCAACGACATCCTCTGACATGAATCGATTTGCCCTGTCTGTAGAAAAACGGCACTTTAAACACACCCCCCTCTGAAAGGCGCCAAAGTCACGCACACGGGGAGCGGCAGAACTGCAGAGCTGCTCAAGGTAAGTTTCGTAACATACCTACATAAATGAAAGGCTTATTGGACCTATAAGACCCACGGGCATAGGAGCAGAATTAGGTCATCCAGCCCATCAAGTCTACCCCGCACTGATGGATGACTGAGACAGATTCCAAGCAAACTCAAAATAATGGCAGAAGGGGACAAATCTGTTAAAGAGTGAAGAACAGCACATACGCTGATGGGCCCAATGCTTTGTGGACAGCTGTAGTTTGGTCCTGTGACTGAATTATCATATTGAATGGCAGTGCTGGCTCGAAGGGTCAAATGGCCTCCTCCTGCACCTATTGTCGTTTGTCTATTGTCTATTGAATGTTATTCTGATCCTTCTTTTCTTGGCAAATCTAATAGTGACTGCAAATTTAGTTTAGTTTAGTTTGGAGATACAGTGCGGAAACAGGTCCATTGGCCCACCGGGCATGCGCCGACCAGCGATCCCCGCACGGTAACACTATCCTACACACACTAGGGACAATTGTTACATTTACCAAGCCAATTTACCTACATACTTGTACGTGTTTGGAGTGTGTGGAGGAAACTGAAGATCTCGGAGAAAACCCACGCAGGTCACGGGGAGAACGTGCAAACTCCGTACCGACAGCATCCGTAGTCAGGATCGAACCTGGGTCTTGAGCGCTGCAAGCGCTGTAAGGCAGCAACTCTATCCACTGCCCCAATGTGCTGCCCAGTTATTGTTCTTGTAAATGAGAAATTTGATTCTGGTTACACATGGTTAAAACACCTTTGATTGGTCTGCTGAAATCCTCTCTCTAATTGAGGTATCAAGAAATTTCACATGGAAACAAAATTATAATATAGTGTAAAGACCACAGGCCACTGAGCAATCAAAGGAAATAATTGGCACAAATTGTATTGCTAGCAGTCAGGGACATGTTTAACATTGTCAGCAAAGTCCATCACGAGAGCTCATCTTACTTTCAGTTTTTGCAGCTGCTTTGCTGATTACCTGAATTGAGAATTCTGCTGACTCTTTTGATAAGGTTTGGCGCTAGTTATTTATGTTTGGGTGAGTCTACACAAAATTCATTGATGGTGCAGGAACTTGTGTGTAAGAGGATTAGAGACCTGTTGTCCACATACTCACCTCCTTGCCTTCACTTCCAACCACTCTCAACGACTTCTACAGATGCGCGGTAGAAAGGCATTTTTATCGGGATGCATCGCAGCATGGTTTTGGAAGACCGCAAGAAGTTGCAGAGAATTGTGGATGCGTCCAGACCGTCACACGAACCAACCTCCCTTCCATTGAGTCCTTCTACACTTCACTTCACGCTGCCTCGGCAAGGCCAGCAGCATAATCAAGGAAAAGTCACACCCCCGCCACTCCCTCTTCTCCCCTCTCCCATCAGGCAAGAAGTACAGAAGTGCAAAAAAGCACTTCCAGATTCAGGAAGAGTTCTTCCCAGCTATTATCAAGGAACTGAACCATCATATCAACACAAGGTAGACACAAAAAGGTGGAGTAACTCAGCGGGACAGGCAGCATCCCGGGAGAGAAGAAATGGGTGATGTTTCAGACTGGGAGACGTTTCAAGTCGAGACCCTTCTTCAGTCTTGACCCGAAATGTCACCCATCCCTTCTCCCTAGAGATGCTGCCTGTCCCGCTGAGTTACTCAGGCTTTTTGTGTCTATCTTCGGTTTAAATCAGCATTATATAAGTCATAAGAAGACATAAATAATCTGCCGGAAATAGCAGGGGACCGGGGGTCAAATGAGATGGAGGAACTGAGTGAAATCCAGGTTAGCCGGGAAGTGGTGTTAGGTAAATTGAATGGATTAAAGGCCGATAAATCCCCAGGGCCAGATAGGCTGCATCCCAGAGTACTTAAGGAAGAAGCCCCAGAAATAGTGGATGCATTAGTGATAATTTTTCAAAACTCTTTAGATTCTGGAGTAGTTCCTGAGGATTGGAAGGTAGCTAATGTAATCCCACTTTTTAAAAGGGAGGGAGAGAGAAAACGGGGAATTACAGACCAGTTAGTCTAACATCGGTAGTAGGGAAAATGCTAGTCAGTTATTAAAGATGGGATAGCAGCACATTTGGAAAGTGGTGAAATCATTGGACAAAGTCAGCATGGATTTATGAAAGGTAAATCATGTCTGACAAATCTTATAGAATTTTTCGAGGATGTAACTAGTAGAGTGGATAAGGGAGAACCTGTGGATGTGTTATATCTGCACTTTCAGAAGGCTTTCGACAAGGTCCCACATAAGAGATTAGCATTCAAACTTAAAGCACATGGTATTGGGGGTCCAGTATTGATGTGGATAGAGAGCTGGCTGGCAGATAGGAAGCAAAGAGTAGGAGTAAACGGGTCATTTTCAGAATGGCAGGCAGTGACTAGTGGGGTACCGCAAGGTGCATTGCTGGGACCCCAGCTATTTACAATATATATTAATGATCTGGATGAGGGAATTGAATGCAACATCTCCAAGTTTGCGGATGACACGAAGCTGGGGGGCAGTATTAGCTGTGAGGAGGATGCTAGGAGGCTGCAAGGTGACTTGATTAGATTGGGTGAGTGGGCAAATGCATGGCAGATGCAATATAATGTGGATAAATGTGAGGTTATCCACTTTGGTGGCAAAAACAGGAGGGTAGACTATTATCTGAACGCTGGCCAATTAGGAAAAGGGGAGATGCAACGAGACCTGGGTGTCATGGTACACAAGTCATTAAAAGTAGGCATGCAGGTGCAGCAGGCTGTGAAGAAAGCGAATGGTATGTTGGCATTCATAGCAAAAGGATTTGAGTACAAGAGCAGGGAGGTTCTACTCCAGTTGTACAGGGTCTTGGTGAGGCCACACCTGGAGTATTGCGTACAGTTTTGGTCTCCTAATCTGAGGAAAGACATTCTTGCCATAGGGGGAGTACAGAGAAGGTTCACCAGACTGATTCCTGGGATGGCAGGACTTCCATATGAAGAAAGACTGGATAGACTCGGCTTGTACCCGCTGGAATTTAGGAGATTGAGGGGGGATCTTATAGAGACTTACAAAATCCTTAAGGGGTTGGACAGGCTAGATGCAGGAAGATTGTTCCCGATGTTGGGGAACTCCAGAACAATGGGTCACAGTTTAAGGATAAGGGGGAAGTCTTTTAGGACCGAGATGAGAAGATCATTTTTCACACAGAGAGTGGTGAGTGTGGAATTCTCTGCCACAGAAGGTAGTTGAGGCCAGTAAATTGGCTATATTTAAGAGGGAGTTAGATGTGGCGCTTGTGGCTAAAGGGATCAGGGGGTATGGAGAGAAGGCAGGTACATGATACTGAGTTGGATGATCAGCCATGATCATATTGAATGGCGGTGCAGGCTCGAAGGGCCGAATGGCCTACTCCTGCACCTATTTTCTATGATTCTGTGATTTACAGTTCCTTCCTACACATCATATGAACACTATAGAGTGGTCCTGAGCTACTATCTACCTCATTGGAGACCCTCCGACTATCTCTGATTAGGCTTTATTGGACTTTATCTTGCAATAAATGTTCTACGCAATCTTCCTGAAGTCTGTATAGACAATATCTACCAGCCTGCTTTCATATATCTTCTTAGTTACCTCCTCAAAATATTTAAACAAATAAGTGCGGCAGGATTTCCCCCGCTCAATACAGACATAACATGCTGGAGTTACTCAGCGGGACAGGCAGCATTTCTGGATAAAAGGGATGGGTGACGTTTCGGGTCGGGAACCTACTTCACCCAGTCAATCCCATCCCGATGACGCTTGCTTTTCCAAATGTTCACGAATTCTATCTTTTGGGACTTTCTCTGATAATTTTGTTACCACAAATGAAAGGTTAATTGGCCGAAAGTTACTTGGCGTAGAAAGTAAATCCTTGCTGTCCATCTTAAAAACAGCATTAACTATCCTCCAGTCTTCTGGGAACCTTACATATAGCTAACAAAGATGCAAGTATTTCCGTCAGAGCCCCAGTTATGTCCTTCTTTGATTGCCATAGTAACCATGGATAGATCAGATCTGGCCCTGATGATTTATCAACCTTCTTGCAAACCATGGCATCTAACCCCTTAATATGGAACTGCTCCAAATTAACCATGTACTCCCTGTCTGAACCCAAATCATCCTCGATAATGTTTCTTTCCATGATCCACATGTCCGAAGATTGGAATGGAACAGTGCTGTAAATGAAGAGCAATGTAAGTTTTGCCGGAAGACAGATTAAAAAATGCTGGAGTAACTTAGCAGGATGGGCAGCATCTCTGGAGGAAAGGAACAGGTGATGTTTCAGGTCGAGCCCCTTCTTCAGACTGAGAGTCAGGGGAAAGGGGAACGAGAGATTTAGGCAGTACTTAGGCAAAATTAATGGAAGGTATTAGTTTAGTTTAGTTTGGAGATACAGCGCAGAAACAGGCCCTTCGGCCCACCAAGTCCGTGCCGACCAGCGATCTCTGCACATTAGCACTATCCTACACACACGAGGGACAATTTACAATTATACCAAGCCAATTAACCTACAAACCTGTATGTTTTTGGAGCGTAGGAGAAAACCGTACAGGCAAGCACCAGGATCGAACCCGGGTCTCTGGCACTGTAAGGCAGCAACTCTACCGCTGTGGCACTGTGCTGGACTTCGTAGACTTTGTAAATCTGAAGAAGTTTTCCGACACTAAACGTCACCTATCTTTTTCTCTGGAGATGCTGCCTGACCTACTGAGTTACTCCAGCATTTTGTATCTATCTTCGGAATAAACCAGCATCTGCAGTTCCTTCCTGCACACTGTAAGTTTTGCATTGGGTCACAGAGACTTGCAGCACAGAAAAAAAGCCTTCCAGATTTTGCTTCCAGCCAACGTCTACTTGAACAGTTCTGCACTGACACTGAATTCCTTATACGAAGTGAGATAGGAATTGCAGTTACATTTTTGGTCAACCTTTAGTTCACCATGAGTTATGCATTCTGTTTGAAGGCACATCATCAGTGATGGAGATAACACAGAGATGTGGAAGGGCTTCACAATGAAATTACAAACTCCATATACTCCATTACATCTTTAAGTCTGAACTTGAATCATGGGTTATGCATTCTACCTGAAGGGCCCTCATTAGTAATGGAGATTTTCACTGATATGTGGAAGGATTTCTCGATAAAACTACAAAACGTAGAATGCACCTTTACATCTTTGAGTCCCTAAATTCAACCTCAGTGTTTGGTGCGCTGTAAGATATCAAAAAGTGGGATGGGTTGGGAGTCAAACAAAACGCTGCTGATTACTCAAGCCGATCCAGGCGAGTCCTAGGTTCTTGCAGTTCCTCTGTCACCTTCAACCAGATTTTTGATACCCTCCTACTAACTCTCCAGCGGCTCCCTCCTCATCGTTCCCCAGTTTCCGAGAGTCAAGCCGGGTCCGGGCCCGCGCTTCCCTTGACAGGCCGCGGTCCGCCGAGCCTTGGAAGCCTTTGGTTCCTCCCGGCAGGTTCCCGGTTACGTATTGCAGAGTGCCACTTTTTAATTACTTGATTAGTACAGGTGTCAGGGGTTATTCAGCCATGATTGAATGGCGAAGTAGACCTGATGGGCCGAATATCGCTTATGAACATATGGGAAGGCTTCTGCCGCATGGCACATCGGGAAAGCAATTTAATCATGTCATCGTGTTTTTGTTTTGTATTCTGAACAGCAGCGTGTTTACTGGTTTATCCATGGTTCCCATGTAAGCGACAAGTTCCATTTTTCAAAGAAACATGTCACGAAATGATCTCATTTCAGCGTATATCACTTTATAGCTTGCTATTTTGGTCATTTACTGCAGATGAATCAGTGCTTTTGAAACAATGTTATCCTTCCATATAAGAAATTGGTGACGCTGGACATTTCACTTTTTTTTTGTTTTATCCCCAATTGATTCTGGGTGTGGAATTTTCTCTCCTTTCCACGTTAAGCCAATCAACCTTTTCTATTCTTCACTTTTGTATTTGAAGCACCATCTACACACACAGAAATTTTTCACTGCACCTCGGCACAAGAGACAATAAACCAAACTGAACTGGACTGAGATGTTTGTCTTTGTTCAAACCAAGTCTTCCTCAGCACAGAAATTAAATTGGGCAGTTAAAATGATTGTCAAAATGCTCACTAGGTCAGTCTGAAGAAGGGTCCCGACCCAAAACATCACCCACCCTTTGTCTCCAGAGATGCTGCCCTGATCCGTTGAGTTACTCCAACACTTTGCATCTACCTAAAATGTTTACCTCTTCTGTTTGACCTTTCAAAATGATTAACAACAGCAGTCGTTCCCAAATTCTTCTTCTTTGGGAATACAAGAGCAGACAGATAACTGTGAGACGTTGCCCACATTTATCCTTTATCCATCGATATGCTCTTCTTATCGAGTCCACACACAAGATTAGAAGTTGTTCAGCTGGAGCTGAACACACTTCTCGGCATCTGCAAACAATGGTGTCTGTCTTGTTGCTTCTTGTGCTTCATGTGCGAGATGGTGGAAACAGGGCCGCGACGTGAATGCTCTTTCCTTGACCCCATTGATATGTTAAAACATAGAGCTACCAAAGTATCTGTGTCGGATTTGTTTTCAGAGTTCCTTCATCTGTAGAGGTAAATTAATTGCTGACATTTTGGTTTGAGAACCTGCAAGAGTTGGTTTTTGCTCCAGATTCCATCTTCTGCAGACTCTCTTGCACCTCCGGGCTTCATATATGTTTCATTAAGCACAAAGAAAGTTCAAAGAATAAGTCATTAGTCTGTTCTCTTTAAACAGACTAAGAAATAAACTTTCAATCTTAGTTTTCCATAACCCGTAACTTTGTCTTTGTTTTGGCCATGGGCATATTTATAGCCTTACCACGGGTGTTGTTTTTTCCATGTGTGGGAAGGAACTGCAGATGCTGGTTTACATTGAAGATAGACTCAAAATGTTGGAGTAACTCAGTGGGACAGGCAGCGTCTCTGGATAGGAATGGGTGATATTTCAAAGTCACCCATTCATTCTATCCAGAGATGTTGCCTGTCCCGCTGACATACTCCAACATTTTGAGTCTATCTTCAAAGGCAAATGTGGGTCCCGTGAAGGCAGACACGGGTGAAATTATTATGGGGAACAAGGAAATGGCAGAAGAGTTGAACAGGTACTTCAGATCTGTCTTCACTAAGGAAGACACAAACAATCTCCCAGAAGTACTGGAGGCAGAGGATCTAAGGGGGTCGAGGAACTTAAAGAAATTTTCATTAGGTGAGAAATAGTATTGGGTAGGCTAATGGGACTGAAGGATGATAAATCCCCTGAGCCAGATGGTCTGCATCCCCGGGTCCTCAGGGAGGTGGCTCTAGAAATAGTGGGCACATTGGTGATCATTTTCCAATGTTCAATAGATTCAGGATCAGTTCCTGTGGATTGGAGGATAGCTAATGTTATCCCACTTTTCATGAAATGAGCGAGAGAGAAAACAGGGAATTACAGACCAGTTAGCCTGACTTCGGTGGTGGAAAAGATGCTGGAGTCAATTATTAAAGAGGTAATAATGGGGCATTTGGATAGCAGTAAAACGATTAGTCCAAGTCAGCATGGATTTATGAAAGGAAAATCATGCTTGACTAATCTTCTGGAATCTTTTGAGGATGTGACAAGTAAAATGGATGAAGGGGTGCCAGCGGATGTAGTGTATCTAGACTTTCAGAAAGCCTTTGATAAGGTCCCGCATGGGAGACTGGTGACTAAAATTAGAGCACATGGTATTGGGGGTAGGTTGTTGACATGGATAGAAAACTGGTTGGCAGACAGGAAGCAAAGAGTAGGAGTGAACGGGTCCTTTTCACAATGGCAGGCAGTGGTGAGTGGAGTGCTGCAAGACTTGGTGTTTGGGCCGCAACTGTTTACCGTATATATTAATGATTTGGAAGAGCGAATTAGGAGCAACACTAGCAAGTTTGCGGATGACACAAAGCTGGGTGGCTGTGTGAACTGTGAAGAGGATATTAGGATGTTACAGGGTGACCTGGACAGGTTGAGTGAGTGGGCAGATGCAGTATAATATAGATAAATGTGAGGTTATCCACTTTTGACAGCAAAAACAAGGGGGCAGATTATTATCTCAATGGGGTTAGGTTAGGTAAGGGGGAGGTACAGAGAGACCAGGGTGTCCTTGTGCACAAGTCACTGAAAGTTGGCGTGCAGGTACAGCAGGCAGTGAAGGAAGCTAATGGAATGTTGGCCTGCATAACAAGAGGATTTCCGTATAGGAGTAAAGAGGTTCTTATGCAGTTGTATAGAGCTCTGGTAAGACCACATCTGGAATATTGTGCACAGTTTTGGTCTCCTAATTTGAGGAAGGAGATTAATCCCTGGGATGGCGGGACTGTCATATGAGGAAAGATTGTAAAGGCTAGGCTTGTATTCACTGGAGTTTAGAAGGATGAGGAGGAATCTTATAGAAACATATAAAATTATAAAAGGACTGGACAATCTAGATGCAGGAAAAATGTTTCCAATGTTGGGTGAGTCTAGAACCAGGGGCCACAGTCTTAGAATAAAGGGGAGGCCATTTAAGACTGAGGTGAGAAAAAACGTTTTCACCCAGAGAGTTGTGAATTTGTGGAATTCCCTGCCACAGAGGGCAGTGGAACAAAATCATTGGATGGATTTAAGAGAGAGTTACATAGTTAAAGAGTGGAGCACCCAGTTTATTTTTTTTTAGGTTACATCCATATGGGCAACTTTCACTGAAGGTTGCATTCGCTGTTATGCACTGGTGTCCCAAATTACTGCGCTTAAAAGCAAAACGCTTTTGCTAACAAATTAAATGAACAAGCCTTATATATGAAGGAATTTTTAAATTGCAGGGGTGACTCAGTGGGTCTGGCAGCATCTGTAGAGGTTAATTAATTGCTGACATTTTGGTTTGAGAACCTGCAAGAGTTAGCTTTTGCTCCAGATTCCATCTTCTGCAGTCTCTCTTGCACCTCCGGGCTTCATATATGTTTCATTAAGCACAAAATAAGTTCAAAGAATAAGTCATTAGTCTGTTCTCTTTTAAACAGACTAAGAAAGAAACTTTCAATCTTAGTTTTCCATAGCTCGTAACTTTGTCTTTGCTTTGGCCTGTGGCATATTTATAGCCTTACCACGGGTGTTGCTTTTTCCATGTGTAGGAAGGAACTGCAGATGCTGGTTTACATTGAAGATAGACTCAAAATGTTGGAGTAAATCAGTGGGACAGGCAACAATGGGATAGAAGGAATGGGTGAGATTCTTTCTATCCAGAGATGTTGTCTGTCCCTGTCCCGCTGACTTATTCCAGCATTCTGAGTCCATCTTCAATATTGCTTTCTTCAGCTCCTCCATTACAATTATTTCCAATAATGTAGCATGGATGAGTTGGGCCGAAGGGCCTGTTTCCATGCTGTATGACTACGACTCTAATGGAGCTGTAAATTGCTCGTTTCTAAACTAACCCCCAGTCTAGTTTCAGTAAAAACACTGATTCAAGCGCTTGAAACAACTAATCTTTATGTTACCAAAAGCGCTATTACAGTTCAACTACTGTACCTATCCTACCGCGGGTTCAATCCTCGTATCTGCCTGATCAAGCCCTCTAGGCCTCGCTCAAACAGAGACACTCCAGAACTGGACCTCGTGGTAGCAGACTTTTATATATCCCGGGACCTTGAGGGGCCGAACCACATGGGGGTGGTCTCTTAATAATCCAATTACAGATATCGATTAACCCCATACATAACAGACATTTCCCTAACCTACTAATACAGTAGCTCATACATTGTATACGAAAGAAAGCTCTCGAAGGAAGCTGTCAAGAACAAACGTTGAAACATGTGCCCTGAGATTCAAACAATTTCTCCAAGGCTCAACAGTTCGACCAATCATCAATTGACAGGATGGCAGTCTTGCAACATTATGTACACTGTTTGCAATGTTTCTGCAGCGATCCAATAGAAACGATGCATTTAAGGTTAGTTTGCAAAACTGCTAAACATGTTATCAATTTAATAGAAACAGGGAAAACATCTGGACCCCTTACCATCCTGCATATCAGTCTGAGCCTAGACTGGTTGGTGCCACTCAAAGCTTGTAAAGTTCAGCTGACAAGGGTTGAGCAATTCTGATGTGCAGGAATCCTCCATTTTATGGTGTCTTTAATTTAGCGAATATTAACAACCCCCCCCCCCCCCCCCCCCCATTTCATCATTCGTGATAACCCTCATCATAAATGATAACTCCAGAATTCAATGATGACTACTATATTTTAACAATGTTCTAACAAGAAGATGTTGATGTAGCTTCTCAGAATTTAATCGAGCCTCCCGAGTTTTCGTGGGCATAGCTCCATGATTTCCGTTTGATGAATCTTCACCTTCCGAGTTTTCGTGGGCGCGAATTCCCATCATCAATCTTAATAGTCCATTGGTCCTTGATTAGAATTCCTAAGAACACTTGGGAGAAAACAAGTTAACTACTAATACCTCCACTAATACTTTTACAATGTTGAAGATGCACCCATGCATTTCTTCCTTCTACCTTTACTGCGTTCAGAGTCATTAAAATAACTTGGTACGGTCCTTCCCAACAAACTTCTGATCCTTTCCTTACCCAATTCTTCACTAAGACATAGTCTCCAGGTTTTACTTTAATGGGAGTTACTAGTGAAGGCTTGTCCCCATAGGCTGCTCTCACTCTACAATGTAAATCCCTTAAGACTTTTGTCAAGTATAAGATATAGTCAGTCATCTCTGCAGTCATATGTTGGAAATTAACTATTTTCATTGCATTCTGGTTCCAAGGGGTTATCAGGGGTCGACCGTAAACAATTTTAGCTGGGCTTAATCTAGATTTTCCTGCAGGCGTGACTCTCATCTGAAATAGGGCTATTGGGAGTAGTTTAATCCATCCAAATCTAGTCCCCTCCTTTAATTTGGCTAATTTGGTTTTAAGGGTCTGCTTTGCCCTTTCTACAAGTCCGGCAGCCTGTGGTCGATAAGCACAGTGTAATTGCTGCTGGATCCCCAGCTGTTCACAAAATTCTTTATTGATTTGTCCAATAAAGTGTGGACCATTATCTGAGCTAAGTCGAATGGAAATGCCGAATCTAGGGACAATTTCCCGCATTAACACCTAGACAACAGTAGCCACTTTATTGTTAAGGGTTGGGTATGCCTCGATCCACTGGCTGAATACATCGACTATGACAAGAACGTATTTGTATCCATGGCATCTTTCTAATTCAATATTGTCCATTTTGCAATCTCAAAAGGACCCATAGGCAATGGTGTTTTCCCTTCTTCACATCCCATTCCTTTCCCTGGATTGTATTCCTGGCAGACCAGGCAATTACCGCTTACCTTTGGAGCAAAAGATTGTAATTTTGGATGCCACCAGGTAGCCTACTGCTCTTGCACCACAATAGGTTGCATATACTCGATAACCCATATGGACAATGAGTCAGTCATGCAAGTTTGCCCTGCTGGAGTGGTCCATAGCCCAGTCATACAATGCAGTACTCATCCCAGTTGTCTCCATCTCTCCTTATCTCCTTCAGCAGCCTATTCTTGTAATCAAATGATTTCTTGGATGGTTGGCATCAGTTTCTCCAAGGGGGACTTGTTAGTTACACTTTTAGTCTGCCTAATCTTTCTAGGTACCACCACCTTACATTCACATGATACTCTTTAAGCTACTAAATCAGCATTACGATTTCCAATGTCTACTGGGGTCTGTGTATGGGCAGTACATTTTATTACAGAGATTTGTCTGGGTAGCATTTAGGCCTTCAATACATTTGTCACAATTGTTTGTGTGATATTTGGGTTCCTGCAGAAGTTAGAAATCCCCTATTTTTCCATAATTGTTCAAAATCATGCACCACCCCAAATGCATATCGAGAATCAGTGTAAATATTTACTTTTAGATCTTCCCCAATAATACAAGCCCTAATTAAAGCGAATAATTCAGCTCGTTGTGCTGTATAGGGTGATTCAAAAGCAGCTGCTTCTACAATCTCCATCTTTTGCTTAATAATTACATAACCAGACAACCTCTCACCCCGCGATCCAATGGATGCACTACCGTCCACATATAATGTGATGTCATGTACATAAATGCTCGATTAATGTAAGACATATCTTAATCCAATTAAAACATTTACATAGACTATATTACTCTAAAACCAAATTGAATAAAATGTTGCCAAATGTTTCTCCCATCTGTGATAAATGTTTATCTCAAGAAGCAAGTACGGCACACTCCTTCGTCTCCTGCATGAAACTTCAAAAATTTTGGAAATAAATCTTTGAAATCTTTACAAAACTATATAAAATAAAATTGGACCCAAATATAGAACTGATTATTTTCGGAACAACGGAATCCTGCCCCTAGCTAACTTCATTTCAAAATCGTTTCCTTAACTATGACTTGATTACTGCAAAAAAAAACCTCAGATTTTGGAAAAATGCACCCACCCCAACGCTTAAAATGTGGATCACAAGCATGTCTGAAACGTTACATCTCAAAGATATGAGATTCATCCTAGCAGGAAAATCAGAGCAATTCCTTTTTTTTGTTTGTTTGTTTATTTTTGTTAGAAGTACAGTAGTCTGGTACTTAAGTACCTAATACATCAATACATATTTTCATTCTTGTACTTTTTTATTTCGTCAATACTTTTTAAAAAGTATTTCATACTTTTGGTTCAATAATAAAAGAACAGTGAGAGAAAAAATAAATAAAGAGTGTCGGAATAGATAGACAAGCGAGTAGAAACAGAAAACAAAAGAAATAAAGGACAGAGATGAAAAGTTAAAAGATTGAATGAAAAGGAAAAAGTTAAAAAAAAGAGAGATTAGGAGAGATCTACCTATCTCATATTTTTACCCATCCGTCACCCAGTTCTAAACCATTTAATTTCTAAGGTTATGTTATGTTGCACCATATGCTTGTAAAAAGTTGATAAACGGAGACCAAATCTTTAAGAATTGGTCTACTTGCCTAGTAAGAGGAATCTCATTTCTTCAAGATGTAGTGTTTCAGACATGTTTGAGATCCACATTTTGAATGTTGGTGTAGGTGCGTTTTTCCAAAATTTAAGTATAAGTTTTTTCGCTGTTATTAGACCATAATTAAGAAAAGCTTCTTGGAATATAGTTTGTTTACTTCCCTCTTCCATTGATCCAAAAATAATCAATTCGATATTGGGGTTCAATTTTGTGTTAAATAGTTTTGTAAAAATTCCAAAAATTTCATTCCAAAATGTATACAGTTTTGTACAAGAGACAAAGGAATGTGCTATAGTGGCATTTTGAGTTAGACATTTGTCGCAGATGGGGGAAACGTTTTGAAAATATTTTATTCAGTCTTGTTTTCGAATAATATAATCTATTTAAAATTTAAATTGAATTAGGTTATGTCTTACATTCAATGTTCAATTATATGTTTACATATAATACATTTTTATCCCACCTATCGTTCGGAATTTTTATCAATAACTCTTGTTCCCAGTCTCTTCTAATTGCCTCTGTCGTTGGTGTTTCTATATTTAGAATTATATTATATAAGTGAGATATTAAATTGCTTGATTCTGCCTTTCTATTCATTCCTTCCTCCAATAGATCTGGGGTTAAAGTTTGATATCCTTGTATATACTTTTTCAAATAATCTTGAATTTGAAGGTATTTGAAATATTGATTACTTTTCAAATTATATTTTAGTTGTAGTTGTTGGAATGATAAAAAATTTCCCATTTTATACATATCTCCCATCGTTTTAATTCCTATTCTTTCCCAATGGATAAACGTTTTATCAATAATGGGTGGTTTGAGCAATTCCTAAAGATATGGTCTCCTTTTATCTATTTATTACAAGTATAATATGGTGCAACATAATTCAGGAAATCAACCGCTTCTGAAGTGGGTGAGGGGTGTGGAAAGATATGAAGTCGGTATATCCCCTTTGTTTTGTTTTTCTTTTCGTTTTCCTGTTTTGTTTTTTTTTCTTTTTGTTCTTTTTTTTACAACTTCATGGGTTCTTTCTCTCTATCTTTTCACAAACTTTCAATTGTCAACTCCTGGAGGTTCAAACTCACAGGGGTTTACACACCACTACTTTCCTTACTCTTTTCTTTTCTCTCTTTCTCTTTCTCCTTTTATTTTTCTATTATTATTAAATTTAAAACAAGAAGTTGTACACAAAATGTATTATGTTATATGCTACGGTTTATACTACTGTACAACGCTTCTAATATTTGTAAAAAATAAATAAAAAATAAGATAAATAATGTGATGTCAGGGTCTTCCATGGGCACATCCCTCAAGTCCTCTCCCACTGATGTTTCCTCTTCTATAACAAAGAGACAGGCGTGTCCTGCTTCTGCTCATTCTTCTGGGGGTGAAATAAGAAAAGAGGCTGGGTTAATTAATGTACAGTGTTTAAACTGCAATTTCAGATTGTTCAACGGGTAGATCTCATACTTATTTTGGCGGGCCATTGTCAAATGCTGGGTTTGGAGCTGCCCCAACAATGCCGATACCGAATGTAAACTGTACATGACAATGTCCTGCTGGGGTGTCAAATTAGCAGCCAATTGTAAACTATTATAGATTGCAGTTAAGATTTGCGTGCAAAGCGGATGTCCCCTAGCTACTGGATCTAATTTGGAGTAATAATATGCAACTGGTCTATGTCTATCGCCATGCTTTTATGTTAAGTGGCACAATTGGATAGAATTGTACAATACAGCTGGAAAGGACGATTGTATAATGGCCTTCCCAATGCCAGGGCTCACATCAATGATCTTTTCAAGTTCTCAAATGCTTCCTGTGCCTCCTTTGTTAGTTTAAATTTACCCTCCTTGCTAGTATAGGGTGTTAGCTCCTTTGTTTCTAGAGCTATATTTGGAATCCAGGGTCAGCAATAAGTGACTATACCCAGCCATTGCCTCACTTGTTTGGCATCTTTTGGGACTTGAAATTCGCAAATAGGTTCGAGTCTGCTCTTCTCAAGGCTTCTTTCGGTGGCCGAAATTATAATTCCTAGAAATTTTACTTTCTCCTGAGCTACCAGTACCTTTGATGGGGAGAGCACATATCCTAGATCGGCTAGATGATTTAGTAGTTGTGCAGTGTCTTCCCGATTACTGGATTCATCTTTACCAGCCACCAATACATCATCAACATACTGCACTAATGTTTAATTCATTTTAAACTTTATAGTAGTTAACTGATCCAGCAGACACCTGGAAAATAATGTAAGCGAGTTGACAAATTCTTGAGACAACCTGGTCTAGGTATATTGTTGGTCCTTGTAGGTGAAGGCAAACAAATATTGGCTGTCTTCATGAAAAGGAAGAGAAAAAAATGCATGTTGTAAAGTTGACTAATGAACAGACTTTGGCTTCAGCTGGTATTTGGGCTAGGATATGGGCAGTATTTGGCACTAGGGCATGTAGTGGATCTACAACAGAATTGATTTCCCTACCGTTTTGGAACGGTAAGATTAGGGGTGTTACAAATAGATTGGCACTTCACCAATATTCCTTGTTCTCGCAAACCCCAAACTAATTTGTCTATGCTGCTGATGGCCTGTAGTTTCAATGGATATTGTTTGATTGAAGGAAGTGTTACCCATTCTGGAGAGCTACACGGATGGGATTGATGTTCACACATCCTACCTGAGCTGTGTCCTCCGCCCATACTTGAGGGTTCACATACTCGCATACCTCACTCCCCAGATGATGACGTAAGTGGGGAAACCACCTTCCTTGGGACCTGGTAAAATTCAACAACAAATTGATTAGACAAATTTTGCTTTTGATTATTATTCGGGTTTGCCTTTTTTACCATCATTCCTAGGTCATTAGCTCTAGCCGGGAAATTCACTCTTCGAGTGATGTGAGGAGCAGCCTCGTCAGTTCTTTTCCATAACTGTGCTGGTATTTTAGCATAATCAGCAGTAAATCTCTCGCCATCAGATTGCAATCTAATCCGGTGGTTATCATAAATAATAAGATTAAATGAGAACTTACCATTCGAAGTTTGATCATTATTTTTGAGGAGTTACAATGAGGGATTACGTGAAGAAGGCCGTCCCCATGCATGCGCGTCAATCTTCAAAGCAACGGAGTGAAGTCACAGATAACAGCAGTTGAATTAACATATTAAGATTATAAATGACTAGAACTACCAGATGATCGTTAACTTACGCGGGTAGGGAGCGGAGGGCACGTAATCCCTCATCGTAACTCTCTCATAAAATAACGATCAAACTTCAAACTGGTAAGTTCTCATTTAATCTTACTATTTTACTTCGGAGTCACGTGAGTGACTACGTGAAGACTTTGAAGATCTGTAATTTCATGCCGAGGAACGAGTCGAAGCGTCACAGCTGCATCAATTGACAAGGACGAGTGAGAAAATTAATGCATTCAAACATGACATGTTTTAACAATAGCAACGGTTTAATAACAGAAAATAAAACCAAACAGTGACCCCTCTCACCCAGGGGGAAACTGTGAAACAGAACTTAAAACAGAGTCGGCAAAACCACCGGATCTGGCGACAGGCTTATTACAGAACCTCTGGTACGTCCTCTCATTCGACCATCCCGTAGCCGCTAGAATTTGGTCAAGAGGAACGTCCATGTCCCTTGCTGCTGACGTCGATGCAGCCCTGGTGGAATGAGGTTTAAAAATGTCAGTGTCCACACCTGCATACACCAGAACCTGTTTGATCCATCTAGAGATGGTCTGCACCGTAACCTGTTTGTGAGGTTTAGTGTGACTGACCAAAAAGGAGCTTTCTGAGCCTCTCAGGCTCCTGGTGACCTTAATGTAATGGGCTATGTATGATACGACACACACCCATGCATCTGAGGGATATGCCATGAAACTCAACTTGAGCCCTAGTACCCCTGGCCTGCTCTGTTTGATGAGGTCCCTAATGAAAAAGGTGACATTATTGCCGGACAAACTCATACTCTGCAGTCTAAGTTTGTGTAGTGTTTGGACCCGTTGTGCTGAGGTGAGAGCCATGAGCATAACTACTTTTAATGTCAGATGGTGTAGGGACAGAAATGAAACTGGAGCCCACTGACGGAGCAGCGTGAGGATGATGCTGACATCCCATATATGAGTGTACCTGGGTCTAGGTGGAGTAGAATTAAAAACGCCCTTCATAAATTTAGTTATTAGAGGGTGGGACCCTACCGTGTGATGTGCTGACCCCAACTGTAAATAATTAGACAGAGTACTGCGGGCACTGTTAATGGCACGATAACTCAGTTTACTATCGTGATAGAGTGATGATAGAAACTCCAGGACATCAGTAATTGTAGCTGTGTGGTATGAAATGTGAGAGCGGGAACAGTACATCTCCCATTTTTTAATGTGAGAGATGTACTGTTTCTGAGTGCTCTTCCTCCAGGTCGCAGTGACAACATCAACGGTACGCTGTGAAAGCCCGAGCCCCAGGAACGTCTCCTCAGAATCTGCAAACCAACAGATTAATACGGTCATGAAGAGGGTGGCTATCCCCTGTCACTGGGCGTACCAGCAGATTCCTGCTCTTGGGCACTACCATAATTGGCTGTGTAATTAAAGCTAGCACCAGAGGGAACCAATGCTGAGTAGGCCAGTCTGGCACTACCAGAATACCAATGGTGGAGTCTTGCTGGATCTTAGCCACACATCGGGTAATGAGGAAGAATGGGGGAAATACATACATAAATTTTCCACCCCAATTTAGCGAGAATGCATCCACCGCTATTGTCCCTGGGTCTGGCTCCCATGACACATAAATTGGTAACTGATGATTAAGCCGGGAAGCAAACAGATCAATATCCGGCACACCACAACGAAGGACAATATCATTGAACACTTCGTGATTTAACATCCATTCTTTGTTATCATTGAACTCTCGTGACCTGGTGTCTGCCACTGTGTTATACCTTCCTGGTAAATAGATAGCTGAAACCCAGATGTTTCTTGCAATACACCAGTGCCAGAGAAGATTGGACAACCTATCACAGGATACAGACTTACTGCCACCCATGTCATTAATGTACAGTAGTATTGTCAATTACAAAACGGTTTTAACCCGTAGAGTGAACCCAACAACTCTAAATAGTTAATGCCGAGTGATTGAAGCATGGATGCTTCCTGCAGGTCCCATCTTCCACCGCAGCTTGAGATAGTATCTGTAGCACCCCAACCTAGTGCACTGGCATCAGTCTGCAGGATAATTGATGGTGTATTAACTATAATAGTACCAGAGCAGCACTGAATATTGGCTATCCACCATTGTAACTCAGTTAGAGCATCAGCTGATAGCTGCATGGGTCTATCGAAATGACCTCTCTGAAGCTTAAGTGCCTGTTCCTTTACACGCTGTAATTTTTGGTAGTGTAAAGGCCCAAATTGTGCAGCTGGGAATGCTGCCACTAATTTCCCAATTACCCGAGCCACATGTCTAATAGACGGGTGATTATCGACAATGAGTTTCCTGCAGGCTTCAATTAAGTCTAATTGTTTGCCCTGAGGCAGAGTCACTGACATGTATACTGAGTTAATGGTGAACCTCAAATAGTCAATTATCTTAGATGGCACCAATTTAGACTTTAATTATGAAACCTATCTTTTCGAAAACGAGTTTTGTAGCTGACACAGATGATTCAGGTAATTCAAAAGTCCTCCCAATGACTAAAATGTCATCCAAATATGCCATGACAATATGATCTTGTGCTCTGAGTAACCCCAGGACTGGTTTGAGCAATTTTGTGAATAGTCTGGGAGCCGAAGGTAATCTGTTAGGCAAAGCTTTAAACTGCCAGAACTGACCCAAACCTCAAAAAATTTCTGTGCTGCTCATGAATGGCCACTGAATAGGAAGCATCTTTGAGATCAATGCTTGCCATATAACATCCCCTGGAAAGCAGTTGTTTAGCTGTAACAACGTTTCCATTTTAAAATGTTTAAACTGCACAAAAGTGTTAAGCTCTGTCAAATCTAAAATAATTCTACATCCTCCATCCTTTTTTGGCCTCATAAAGATGTTGGACACAAATTGATAAGACTCACGCCTTGCCCTTTCATTTACACCTTTTTTAAACAAGGACTCTAGCTCTTTTTGTGCACTAACACACTCCTGTTGTGAGAACACAAACGTACGGCCAGGTGTGTGCTGAGTAGGTGGAGACAAGTCAGAAATGAACTCAATTTGAAAACCTTGAATACTATGCAGTATAAACGGGTTAGATGTTATCCACTGCCATTCATGTAAGAAAAATTGCAATCTCCACCCAACTTGTAATGTATCCATTGCAATCGCACCTACCTTAGGATTTACCGGTGGTAACGTCGCTGCTTCTGCCCCCGAGGTCTGGGGGTAGGACTGCTGGAGAGCGCCACATCTTGAACATGGCCCGGCTCGGGCCCTGCCCTAAAAAAGGCCTCTGTGTAGTTTGCTCCGCACTTCGTCCACCATACCCAGTGAAACGTTTTGCAGGCCCCTGAGGGTAGGGATACAGTCTGAGAAAAGATGATCCCTTTGGAGGCACCTTAATGAGCCCAAAAGTCTTAGATTCTTTGTTCAAATCTTTCACCTGTTTACTCAGGTTTTCTCCAAATGGGAGGTCTGGGGGTTGAACTGTCCCCGATTTACAAAGTCCAGCAAATTTAGGATTGATGGTAGAAAGGATGGCATTTTTACGGATACAATTAATTTCAAAATGTGCATTGCACATTAATGCCAACGTGTCCTCCTGCGTCTCAGAGAGGCGCCCCCTCCACTGACCTTGCAAAGGCCGTGATGCCCGAGGCAAGTAACCGGAGTACCTTCTGTAATTTAACCTCCTGGGCTCTGACGCCCCCTCCAATGTGCCCCCATATAGATTGGTTTACTATGGGGACACTCAGTGAGGCACATTTCTGTGCAGTAGTGTACCTGGCAGTGGTCTCCTCCATCGTCTGTTCTTGCAGAGGATGGGAACCATATAATTAATATTCTCGACGAGCTCTGTGTCCAATGGCTCGCCGGTGAAGGCTGGGACCGCAAATCTGGATGCTATGGCCAATCCACCCGATGGTCCCTCTAGCCCAACTGTGCTTCCGTACTCTGCGTCAGCATAGCTCTGAGCTTGCACACTCCCTTCATCAGACGGAAATATCATGCAGCCCTGTCACGGGCGCTGCTGCCTCGGGTACAATAAACACCCCGGGTTCCGATAGCTCCTTCCTCTGGAGCGTATCGTGCTGGAGTAACCGCTCCACAAGGCTCTCCAGCTGGGCCAGCCTGCCGGTAACACTGCCCTGAGGAGGGAACTCATCCACCTCCTCCTGGCCCGACTCCTCAGAGGTCAGGGCCCTTACAGACTTTCTTGTGGCTTTCCTCCCCCGTGGAGTAGACAATGTGCCTTCCCGCACCAAGTCTGTGGCTGCTAGTTGCTCTACCAGCAGCTCTTTAGGTGAATTCGGCTGTCACACGCTGCCCGTAGGCCCGTGGTCTTCTGCAGCCGTTTTGGCCGCAGCTTGCCTCTTCACCTTCGACATATTTGCACAAACACAATACAAAAAATTTCCTCCAACAAAATGTGCTCCAAACCTGGAGCAATGATTCCAGCAAAGCTGATTGAAAAAACACTTACCTGGACCTTTTAAACTTACCCGCTGGAAGGAGCGACGCACCTGCCAGTCGGTCGTTGCGCAATGCGTCAGACGTAATGACGCACATGCGTGGGGACAGCCTTCTTCACGTAGTCACTCACGTGACTCCAAAGTAAAATCTATGTTTGATTGTCTTTCGTCCATATACTACTTTGACTGGCTCAGAGATGGGGTACTACCAAATTTGTCCTTGAAAGCCGGACAGATTCTGAACTTCTCTTGATTCTGGTAACTTATAAATTGATTGAAGAGATGACATTGATGCACCTGTGTCTACTTGGTAAGTGCAGATTTTACCTTCAACCTGTAGAGACAACACAGGCTCCTCATCAGACTTGCATCCAGTCACGTCCAGGTTTGCTATAAAATGGGTTACTCTGAGAAAAGGAGATTTGTCCCCTTGGCACCTGATATTCCTGCCAGTTCCCTCCGTGCTCTCTAGGATCCCGTTGATCCCTCCATTATCTTTGATCTTGGAGATTTTTTCTGTGACCCCCTGTCGCTCCTTTGTTTACCCCCTTCTCCAGTGACCTACCCCTCCGCAATGATAACACTGGCTTATTCCTGGTGGCCGGCCTGTTCTTAACCCTGGTCTTTGGAGGACTGGCTCTAGGTCAGATGTTTCCCTATAACATCGGTCTGGATATTCCAGAACTCTAACTTCTCCCAGTCCATAGTTTGTTGGTGCTCTAGGGATCCATGATTCAGAGTCGAATTTTGGTATTTTTTTTCTGATCACATATTCAGTTTTTGGTTTTACTGCAGGTGGGCTATCCTGCTTCTTTATTTCCTTCCAATGATATCTTACAGCCCTGGCCATTTGACTGGCACTATTTTCCAGTCCATGTTATTAGTGTTAATGGCTTCTGCTACGTTGGTGGGGAGACAATTAATTAGGGTGGCACAATATTGAGGGGAATTTACTCAATTTCTGTAATTTAAGTCACCCAATTGATCCATATATAATTCAGAAAATTGCTCTAAAAACTCATCCGGTCCTTCTCCCCTTTTTGGTTGTACATCTAATATTCTGGCGAAATCGATTGGTTTCTGAAGGGTGTTGGCAAGAGCTGATAAAACAGCGTCCTCAGTGCTCCATTGTCCGCTATTATATTTGCAAGAGCTTCATACGACGGATGTCCTAAATTCGTTAGGCATCTGGCATGCTCACTTGGGGTAATTATTTGCTGGATCACCGCCCATAAATCTCGGGGATCAGCGTGATAAACACACATTGTAGTTCTTAGGTGATCCACAAAGGAAACGGGTAATTTTCTGCGATCGGGTATTTGACTTAAAATAGCCATAATTTTGTTAGTCTTCCATGGGGAATAGACACTAATTGTAAGGGGATTTTCTGCACTCACTGCATTGGCTGGATCAAAAGAAGGATTAGGCATTTCCCTAACAGGGAACTGGCTAAGGGTTGTTTGTTTAGCTTCAGGATCTACCTCAGCCTCTTCAATTATGGTCTCACAACCAGATGTATCTTCCCCTTCACCAGGGGATTCACGGTACTTTCTAAAGGATTTCCTTCCTTCCTTAACTGCTCTTTCAATTTGTCTCGGGTTTGCTCTTCATTTTCCATAACTAATTTAGTCTTTTTCCTAGTTTGGCTTCAGGTACTGTGAACTCTAGTACTGTCTGTAATGGACGGACTGGTCAGGGTTAAGGAAGTGTGTGCCCTGGGATTTGATTGTCTATTCCTATTACGAACTCCGCGATGTGCATTTGAGATATTGGGATCGTTAGGTGAATAAAGTGGTGGCCCTGAATTTCTAGTTCTCACACTCTCCCAGTCTTCTAAATAATCATCATCATCCCCCCTCGTGACCAGAGCCAACCATTGGGTCACAGTCTTAAGACTTATTGATGATAATCTTTCTGTGAAAGATTTCCTTCTCCCTTTATCTTTAATACTCTCAGGCTCTTCCCTTAGGCTACCTGGAGTTCAAGTGCTTCAGTATCTTCTAATACTATCCCCGTTTTAGAGTTGCTTCCTTCCAACTTGCCATTATTTCCTGCTCTACTCGCTTTCTGTCACTTGTAATAATCTCTCCACAATTCAATTAATTCCTGTGCCACTGCACTACAATATAATCTTTTCAATATATTTTAATCCCTTTACTGTATCTACTGGGGCCATAATTTGTTCCCTAATTCTCTATGTAATGATCTGGAAAGGATTCTCAATCGATTAAACCTTTTGAGGAAATTCACTGCATATTTCTTGCAGAGGACTTTCCGAGTCAGCGGTCAAATCTTTATTTGCGTGGTTTCCCATTCTGTTGGATAAGGAAGCAACTCTTTCTCGCACATCTTATAATTAATAGTTTTTTTATTGGAGGGAAAAAAAATGAATCAAAATTCACAGTACATCTGATGTATGGCATTACATTTTCCCTCCATTTGTTTTTTTATAAATAATAATAATATAAACAAAATAACCCTAACCCACCCTCCCTAAACGCCCCTGGCAGCTTATTTTTTCACAATCCAAATATATCACAAAATCAAATGCACTTTTTAACAATAATAAAGTAACAAATCAGAATAAAGGCAGATCCCACTTAATGTCAAGGTCCTCAGTCAACAGGTAGTTCCTTTAGACCCTCAAAGTATGATAAAAAGGGTTCCCATTTCAAATAAAACTTTTTCACAGACCCCCTCAATGTGAATTTAATCTTTTCTAACCTTAAAAAAAACATGACGTCTTCCAGCCAAGCAGCGGCAGATGGAGGAGTGTTAGATTTCCAGACCAGCAAGATTCTCCTACGGGCCAAAAGTGATGTAAATGTAATGATATCAGATTGGGTTGTATTTAAACCCAAGGTTTTATCTGCTACACCAAATACAGCTACAAGCGGGCAAGGTCTCACTGTCATCCCAAGGACTTCACTGATGGTTTTAAAAACCACTTCCCAGTAGTTAACAAGTTTGGGGCAAGACCAGAATGCATGAGCTAGATTGGCTGGAGAGAACGAGCACCTGTCACAGCCAGCGTCCGTCCCTGGATATATGTTAGCAAGCCTGGCTTTGCTTAAATGAACCCTGTGTAAAACTTTAAATTGTATGAGCCCCAATCTAGCACATGATGACGAGGAGTGGACCTTTTTCAGCGCTTCTGTCCAGCATTCCTCAGACAGATTCATACCAAGGTCATCCTCCCACCTAGCTTTAACTTTGTTCAGGTTTTGATCTCCTAAATACATCAATCGAGAATATACTGCACAGATCAGTCCTTTTTTTTTGCAAAGGTAAGAGTGAGTTTATCCAACACTGTGACAGGAGGGAGATCAGGAAAAGAAGGAAATTGTTTCATGACAAAGTGGGCGAACCTGAAGATATTTAAAGAAATGATTATGTGGGAGGCATGTTTTTTGTGTAGGTAGTCGAAACTATCAAAAAAGTTGTTAGTGTATAAATCCTTAATGGACATAAGACCATTCAAACCCCACTGTTGAAAGGTTGAGTCAAGTGTAGAGGGGGGGGGGGGGGGGGGGGGGGGGGGAATAAATGGTTACTGTGAATGGGACCCAGAACTGATGTAAGCTTATAATGGCAATGAAATTGGTTAAACATTTTCACGGTTGATAGTAACGACAGGGTTGGATGTAAATCTAGAGGGTTTCAAAGGCAGGGAGGAATATACTAAAGCTGGGAGAGACGAGGGGTAACCGGATTGTGATTCAAGCAGACACCAGTCTGTATCTGGTCGTGGAGCCAGAATAATATCTTTTGGATATTGGATGCCAGTAATAATTAATAAAGCTAGGAAGGCCCAGTCCACCTACTTCACGATCTCCTTTGGAGAGTACACTTATTGGATCCTTGGAACCTTGTTACCCCATATAAGGAGGTTATAGATTGGTTTAACTGAGTTAAAAAATGACTTCGGTAGGAAAACCGGCAACCATTGGAACAAGTAAAGAAATCTGGGAGGTACAGTCATCTTCACTGATTGCACTCTCCCAGCCATAGTGAGTGGCAGACTACGCCCTCTCTCAAAGTCAGCCTTCATTTGGCTAACTTGAGGCATGTAGTTAGCTGCAAACAGGGATGTGAAAAAGCGGGGTGATGTGTATTCTAAATATACAAACCCTTCTTGAGATGTGGGAAAGGGCAGGGTTTCCAGTTGGATCTTTAGGGCTAAGTTGATGGGAAAGCATTTGCTTTTTTGGAGGTTTAGTTTATAGCCAGAAAAAAGTCCCAAAACTGATCCAACAAGGACGCAATTGCAGGGCTACTGGTTTATAGGGGTTCGTTCGCATAAAGAAGGAGGTCATCAGCATATAGAGACACACGATGTTCCCTGTTTCCTCTCCTAATGCCCTGGAATAATGTAGTTGACCTAAGTGTGATAGAGAGAGGCTCAATTGCAATGGCAAAAAGAAAAGCGGAGACAGTGGGCAGCCTTGACGAGTGCCACGTGTTAATTGAAAATAATCAGATCACAAATAATTTGTCTGAATACATGCTAAGGGTGAATGATATAATAGTTTTAACCAGGCTACAAATATTTTGCCAAATTCCAAATCTCTCCATGACTCTGAACAAATAAGGCCCACTCCACTCGATCAAATGCCTTCTCTGCGTCCAAAGAGAAAACAGCCTCTGGGCGTGGAGAAGCACTGGGCGAATAGACCACGCTGGCCAATCGATGGATATTAGAAAAGGAATGAAGATTTTTAATGAAACCTGTTTGATCTTCTGAGATTAATTTTGTGAAGTTGGCATTCTAAATGGCAAGCCAGCGACTTCGCCAAAATGTTTACATCTACATTCAAAAGTGAGATGGGGCGGTATGATCAACATTGAGTCGGATCCTTGTCTTTTTTTAAGAAGAAGTGAAATAGAAGCCTGTGAAAGTGTGGGGGGTAATGAACCTTTTTCCAAAGAATCCTCAAACATTTATAAAAGAGCAAGTGTGAGCTTATCCTTAAATTTCTTATAAAATTCTAATGGGTAGCCATCAGGGCCAGGGGTTTTACCACTCTGCATTGCCATAATGGCATTATTAATCTCTTCCTTCCCAAGGGGTTGGTCTAGATTTTTCTACGTCTTCTAATTCCAGAGTGGGTATTTCCAAATCGTCTAAGAAAAGTTTCCATATTCATAGTATCCAAGGGGAATTCTGAGGTGTAAAGAGAAGAATAAAAGGCTGTGAAAGTATTGTTTATTTCTTTTGGATTGCTTGTTATGTCTTGGTGTATGTCTCTTATCTGAGGAATAAGCCGTGACGCGGATTGACGTTTCAGCTGGTGAGCCATAAGCCGGCTCGCCTTATCACCATATTCATAATAAAGACCACGAGTCCGGAGAATTAGTTGTTCTGTTTGATTAGTAGATAAAAGATTTAATTTCATTTGTAAATCAGCCCGGCTTTTGTATAATTGGGTGGTGGGTGCTTCAGAAAATTGCCTATATGAATTTTAACAGGGTTTCCATTTCCTTCTTACGTTCTTTATTGGCGTAAAAAGTATAAGATATGATTTGGCCTCTTAAGTAGGCTTTTAAAGTTTCACAAATTAAAGAACAGGATACGGACTCAGTTTTATTAATTTCAAGGAATGTGTCTATGTTAGCCGACACAAAAATGCAAAATTCTTAATTGAAAAGAAAAAGGGGGTTGAGTTTCCAAAAGAGGTAGTTCTTTAATATTTAAAGGAAAGCCTAGGTCCAGTATCACAGGTGAGTGATCTGATATTACTATAGCAGTATATCCAATTTTCTTAACCCTAGGAATGAAGGGGCTATCTATTAAAAAATAGTCTATTCTGGAAAAAGAATGGTGAACATGAGAAAAAAAAGAGAATTTTCTAGCAGTTGGATTCAGAAATCTCCAGGGGTCCACATAACCATTTTTGTTGCATAAATAGTGAGAAGGTCTTTACCATACCAGAAGGTGTCCCCTTAGAACTAGACCTATCAAGCAGTGGATTAATAGCACAGTTCAGGTCTCCCGTAAAAAAATAACTGGTGCGTGTTCAGATCGGATATTAATGACAGAACCTTATTTGCAAAGTGAACATCATCCCAATTAAGGGCATAAAACATTCACTAAAACGACAGGTTTTTAAAAAAGACACCCAGAAACTATAATAAACCGACCATTAGGGTCACTGACTAGGTCAGACGGTGTAAACTGTATTCTTTTGTTGATTAATATTGCCACACCCCTGGACCTACTATTAAATCTGGAGTAAAAAATCTGACTAACCCACGTTTTACGCAGTCTGTTATGATCTTGCAGTCTTAAGTGAGTCTCTTGTAAAAGTGGTATATATGTTTTTAGTTATTTTAGGTGAGAAAAAACTTTAGCTCTTTTAACTGGACCATTAAGCCCCTTTACATTCCAAGATATAAACCTCACAGGATTGCCTCCATCAATATCACCATTAGCCATATATCAAAATATGATTCAAACAATACACACAGCGTCTGCCATCCAGCACCATGCGAACGCTGCATGTGAGAGCCCACAATGGGGGGAAGAGAAAAACAAAAAAAGAGAGAAGAGAAAAAAACAACAAAAAAAAAGAAAATCGAGTGCATTTGTAACAATCAAAGAATAAGCTGCCATTACCCCAAAACATTTCCCTCATCCCCTTATAATAACAACAACAAAAAAAAAAATAACCCCCAAAAAACCTAGATCTTCTTCGCCGACTGAGGATGATCGCAGGCATTACAAAACAAAAAACTTCCAAAGTGTTCCCTAACTAAAATTTTGATCCAATTGAGGGTGGCTCCCTTCTTTAAAAGTTGTACAGTCATTTATTCTACTTTTAAGATATATAGGCTAAAGATAACCCCAGACCAGCAAAGCATTACGAGAAAGATGGAAGTGAAAACTATATCCCAAAGAGTAATCATAGACATTTTCGTTTTTGCTGGCTAAGTCCTCGACTCACTACCCCAAATATGTAGCATTGCAGTTCAACTCAGTCAAATTCCACAAATTAAACTGAAGAATAAACAAATCTTCCAAAGATCCCCACCGCAGGAGGCCGTGCCAATACCGCACGGATATCCTTAAAGGTCATTGTTCTTCACGGCTGTCACCTCCCCAGTGCGAGTAGTAAAACTTTTTGGCAGTCTCTGGTGAATTGAAATAGTACTTTTTACCTTCATGGGTGACCTGGAGCCGGGCAGGATACTGGAGACCAAACCGAACTCCTTTATTGTAAATCAGGGATTTTATTTCCCTAAAAGTTGCACGTTTTCTCCCCAGCTCCACGCTGAAGTCCTCATCGAAAAACACCCGGTGCCCTCGGAAGAACAGCTCCTGTACTCGCACATCTTAACAATTTCCCTTTCTAATTTTGAAATTAGCAAAGTCGTTTTAAACAATTTTCAAATCAAAATGCTCCAGGAAACAACCAATCACACTCACGCACGTTCTCGCAGCTCGTCTCCTATCCCTGATCTTAATGTGAACGCTTGCACATTAACTCTAAACACGTGAGCAAAATTGAGCACAAAAAATAAATTAGTCCACTTATCAGAAGTATACATAACCACACTCCTGCATAAATCACAAACAATCACCTATTACAAATCGTGCACTCCAAGAAATGGCAAACTCCTCGTGGCACAATCAATCAGCGGGATGACTCCTCCTGAGGCAGTGATCGAAAGAGTACAACCCCTGATCGAACCACCCCGATTCAGATTCTCACAATATGATCTTAAACAAATACAAATATTTAACTCACACTCTTACTTCAAGTTTCTAAATCCGTAAACACGCAGCAACACAAATGACGGTCTGCAGACTTAACACGACCTAAATCTTAACCTTTAATTCTTAATCTACTCTAAGTTTATTTACATACATAGAATATTTACAAAATCCAGATCCTATGACAATATGAAAAGCTAGATTTTTACAATTTACAAAATGATTTAATGCACTAGCGCAAAGTTCACGAACACTCGATCTCGATGATGCATCACACTGTTATCACGCAGTGAACCTCTCCTTCTGATACCGAAGATTTTCCCCTTTCTAGTTGACTCTTTGCTGAGGGGTACTACTCCTTAAATGACTACTTTTCCTCCAAAATGTTACTATCCCTCTGCTAAGACTGGACTTCTATAGGGGGACCTCTATCCCTCCTCTCTAAGTTCGACAGAATTAGGGGTACCCTTCGCTATTCGGATTACTTTTCTTCAAGTAAATCAGGTTCCCGTCTCTCAGGTACGCTTCTCTATCAGGTACTAGTCAACAATCGACCAGAGGGTTACTATTCACTGTTGATCAGCCGCTATTCGGAATCAATCGTGGACATGCACCAACTCCGAAGTTCTATATACAGGAATTCAAATTTCACCTTACTGGCAAACCTTCAATATGAAATTCAGTAATTGAAAATTTGACTTTGCAAATATAGACTCGAACTCGAACTCCTAATTTTAGTGTGTATCTCTTCCACTACGCGGGCTCTCGAATCAAAATTAATATTTCCCAGTTGAATTCTTGAACGGACCCGAGTATACTGGCTAATCTATACTCTGTTCATCCAAGCCCAGTACCTTTATGAAGTTCTTCGTCCGTCACTTCAGGGAGAGACTCAGATACCTTCACGCAGACACTCCTTTCTGCTGGGCACCGAGGATTCAGCGCCTAGACGCTTCATGCTGTGAGTTATCGATGCCGATTTTCAGAGCGCACATTTTCAATGCGTGCTCCCGGCAAAGATCTGATCGAAGGACAGACCTGTATTTTAATACCCCACCAATTTGGATACCAAGTCTATCCCTGGGCCACTCCTCGGCAGATGTAGCGCGTTTGGCTCTCGTTAAAGCAGCTGCAGTCTGCCAACTAAGATCAAAGTTTTGGACCTGTAATCCATGAAAGGGCTTCTCACCCAACCCCAGCAGGGCCTCCAACCCCACCCTGGTTTTATGGTCTCCTAACCCAAAGAAGTGCTAACCACTCCCCCGTACTTGCTAGACTTTGTTCTAATCATCTCGATTAGACCCTTTCCCAAGCCTGCGAATGATCGATCCGCTCCGACTAATGAAGTGCCGAAATCAATGCGAAAACCGCACCGTGGGCCCAATTTCTGCAATCGCGATCGAAACAGCTCAACACCCTTGATCGCAAACTTGTGTTTGGGGTCTTTTGAGATCCCAGACGAGCCCCCAATGTAAATTGCTCGTTTCTAAGCTTCCCCCCAGTCTAGTTTCATTAAAAACACTGAATCAAGCACTTGAAACAACTAATTTTGTTTTAACAAATTCACAATTACAGTTCAACTACTGTATCTATCCCATCGCGGGATTGATCCTCGTATCTGCCTGATCAAGCTCTATAGGCCTCCCTCAAACAGAGACACTCCAGAAGGTCACGCAGTCCCAAGTGCTCTCCCAGAGGATCGACGCTGGACCTCGTGGTAGCGGACTTTTATATGTCCAGGGACTTTGAGGAGCCGAACCACATGGGGGTGGTCTCTTAATAATCCAATTGCAGATACCGATTAACCCCATACATAACAGACATTTCCCTAACTCAATAATACAGCCGCTTATACATTGTATAAGAAAGAAATGTCTCGAAGGAAGCTAACTAGAACAAACATTGAAACGTGCCCTGAGATTCAAACAGTTTCTCCAAGGTTCAACAGTTCGACCAATCATCAATTAACAGGAAGACCGTCTTTCAACATTATGTACACTGTTTACAATGCTTTTGCAGCGATCCAATAGAAATGATGCATTTAAGGTTAGTTTGCAAAACTGCTATACATGTTATCAATTTAAGGGAAACAGGGTGAACACCTGGACCCCTTACCATCCTGTATATCAGTCTGAGCCTAGACTGGCTGGCACAAATCAAAGCCTGTAAAGTTCAGCTGACAAGGGTTGAGCAATTCTGACAAGTGCAGGGATCCTCCATTTTATGGTGTCTTTAATTTAGCCAATATCAACAGAGCCATTGAAATATAGGCCAACACAAGTAATAGAGCTGTTCAAGTGCCATGTTGGTTTCTATTGTGATATTGCCGTTCGCTCGCTCGTGTGTCAGACAACGTTCTGCCATCGCTTTGCCGCAGCCAGTACCACATTTGTGCCTGTGCGGAGATCGTCCGCGGTGCGTGCCTCTCTGGTGCAAGTCCGTAGGTGGGCCATTGTCTGTACCTCTCCACATTTGCACTTGTCAGAGTTCGAGATGCCCCACTTCTTCAGGTTGAGTCCGCAACGTCCCACTCCAGTGCGGAGATGGTTTAGGGCTTTCCATGGTAGTATAAGGCAGGTGGTTCCCTGGTACCATCTGTTGTTTGGTTTTGGTGCCTGGTACGGATGGCTCTAGTTCCAGGAAACTGTTCCGACTCTTAAGCCGTTTCTTGGCATGTTGGTGATTGTGCAAGGGGTGGTGGGGGTCTGTGTCCCCATTTGCTGTGATTGTACAACATATTACTTGCATTTATTTGTTTTGTCTCACATTCAATTTGATCTGCAAAGAACATTTTTTAAAAGGCAAGTGCAGGAAATCTGAAATAAAATCAGAACATGATGGAATAACTCAGCAGGTCATGCAATTTATATGGAAAGTTTATTTCAGTTTATACAGCATGGAAACATGCCAATTCGGCCCACTGAGTCCACGTCGACCAGCGATCCCCGCACACTAATTTTTACACGCAAGGGACAATTTACAATCTTTACCAAAGCCAATTAACCTACAAACATGTGTAGGATAGAACTGCAGATGCTGGTCTAAATCGAAGGTAGACACAAAATGCTGGAGAAACCAGCGGGACAGGCAGCACCTCTGGAGAGAAGGAATAGATGACGTTTCAGGTCGAGACCCATCTTCAAACAAACATGTATATCTTGGCAATATGGGAGAAAACCAGAGCATCCGGGGAAAACCCACGCGGTCACAGAGAGAACGTACAAACCCTGAACAGACAGCACCCATAGTCAGGATGGAACCTGGGTTAAATGGCGCTGTAAGGCAGCAACTCTTCCGCTGCGCCACCGTGCCTCCTTAGAGAAACCTTTTTTCATAAAATGACACAGCAAACACAAAATGCATGGTGATATATTGCAATCACGTGACCAGAAGTGACGTGCGGCTCGCTGCTGTTGCCGAGCGTTTGCTGATCGTAAAGTCAAAATATTGCAAGTTGAAGCATCGTAAATCGGGGAGCACCTGTATATTTATAGTATTGACAAGTCCATGCATTTGTAGTTTTATCAAGTTGGTACATTTTCTGTATCAAGCACCAATACAACTCATGGTCTCTTTGAACGATACACCCTTCAGGTGTTTACGAGGCTGTTGCTTGGAACCCATCTGTCTATGTCTAGTGATTATAGGACTTTCGATTGCAGATCTTTGCCACAAAATCTCTCTGTTCGCCGCACCACCCATAGTTTTTGTACCAATAGCCTGGAATGAACCAAGTGACTAGTTCTGAATTGGCTTGGATAGAGTGGATGTGGAGAAGATGTTTCCACTAGTGGGAGAGTCTAAGACTAGAGGCCATAGCTTCAAAATTAAAGGACTTTTTTTAGGAAGGAGATGAGGAAGACTCCTGATATAGCGATGGCCAGAGGATCTGGGGTGACGGAGGAACTGAAGGAAATCCACATAAGGCATGAAATGGTGTTGGATAGGCTGATGGGACCGAAGGCTGATAAATCCCCAGGGCCTGGTGGTCTGCATCCCAGAGTACTTAGGAAGTGGCTCTAGAAATCGTGGATGCATTGGTAATAATTTTCCAATGTTCTATAGACGCAGGATCAGTTCCTGTGGATTGGAGGGTAGCTAATGTTGTCCCACTTTTTAAGAAGGGCTGGAGAGAGAAAACATGGAATTATAGACCAGTTAGCCTGACATCGGTGGTGGGGAAGATGATGGAGTCAATTATAAAAGATGAAATAGCCACACATTTGGATAGCAGTAACAGGATCGGTCTGAGTAAGATTAATCTTCTAGAATTTTTTGAAGATGTAACTAGGAAAATGGACAAGAGCGAGCCAGTGGATGTAGTGTACCTGGACTTTCAGAAATAATTTGATAAGGTCACACATAGGATATTAGTGGGCAAAATTAGGGCACATGGTATTGGGGGTAGAGTGCTGACAAGGATAGAGAATTGGTTGGCAGACAGGAAACAAAGAGTAGGGATTAACGGGTCCCTTTCAGAATGGCAGGCAGTGAATAGTGGGGTACTGCAAGGCTCATGGCTGGGACCGTAGCTATTTACAATATACATCAATGATTTGGATGAAGGGATTCAGAGTAACATTAGCAAATGTGCAGATGACACAAGCTGGATGGCAGTGTGAACTGTGTGGAGGATGCTATGAGAATGCAGGGTGACTTGGACAGGTTAGGGGAGTGGGCAGTTACATGGCAGATGAAGTTTAATGAGGATAAATGTGAGGTTATCCACTTTGGTAGCAAAAACAGGAAGGCAGATTACTATCTACATGGCGTCAAGTTGGGAAAAGGAAAGTACAACGGGATCTGGGAGTCGTTGTACATCAATCTATGAAAGTAAGCAGCAGGCAGTGAAGAAAGCGAATGGCATGTTGGCCTTTATAACAAGAGGATTCGAATATAGGAGCAAAGAGGTCCTTCTGCAGGTTCACAGAGCCCGAGTGAGACCTGGATTATTGTGTGCAGTTTTGGTCCCCTAATTTGAGGATGGACATGTTTGCTATTGAGGGAGTGCAGTGTAGGTTTACAAGGTTAATTCCCGGGATGGTGGGACTGTCATATTCTGAGAGAATGGAGCTGCTGGGCTTGAACACTCTGGAGTTTAGAAGGATGAAACATATAAGATTGTTAAGGGTTTGGATATGCTAGAGGCAGGACACATGTTCCCGATGTTGGGGGAGTCCAGAACCAGGGGCCACAGTTTAAGAATAAGGATTAAGCCATTTAGAACGAAGATGAGGAAACACTTTTTCTCACAGAGAGTTGTGAGTCTGTGGAATTCTCTGCCTCAGAGGGCGGTGGAGGCAGGTTCTCTGGATGCTTTCAAGAGAGAGCTAGATAGGGCTCTTAAAAATAGCGGTCTTGTGGCCAGTGTGAGAGGGGTCAAAGATGATCTTACCCGCTCGCTTCCTGGCCCTTGCAGTGCACAGTTCGTCAATGGAGGGAAGGTTGCAGCCAATAACCTTCTCAGCTGATCGGACGATTCGCTGCAGCCTCCGGATGTCGTGCTTGGTGGCTAAGCCAAACCAGACCTGAATTGAGGGATATATCATGGAAACAAGCCCTCCCATGTTATTTGGTGCAAAGATTCTCCATGTAAAACGGAAATCTGATATAATGTGTAGGAAGGAAGTGCGGATGCTGGTTTACACCGAATGTAGACACAAAATGCTGGAGTAACTCAGCAGGTCACGCGGCATCTCTGGAGAAAAGGAATACATGACATTTTCAGTTGAGACTCTTCTTCAGTCTGAAGAAGGATCTCGGCTTGAAATATCACCTATTCTTTTTCGCCAGAGATGCTGCCTGACACCCCAGAGTTCTCCAACATTGTGTCTCTTACTCCAGTGTTTTGTGTCTATCACTTAGTTCAGCATGTTGTAACAATTCTGAATCCACTATAGCTTCAACAAGAAGCTAAAAACCCTTAAAATAAATGTTGGTAATCCCATTTCAAGATGCTGCCTGACCCGCTGAGTAATCCGATTTTACTTCCTTTTGAATGCAACTCCATCTCTTTTTATTTTGGCCAAGCATGCAACAATTGTTTTGATTGCGTGTTACACCAGAATTATTATTATTATGATTTGTCAAAGTCTGAAAGAAAGAGCCATAAAATATGAAATAATTGGCAAATGAACTGAAGGGTACTAGTTACCCTAGTCATCGTACTAGTTTCACTGTGGTCCTGTTGAATTTCACTGCCGTTATCACCTACTGCGCAGCCAACAATGGGTTATTGTGGGCTCCATCTTTCCTTGATCATCATTGCTTTTTGCATATTCATCATTTACTTGTTCTGTGTACGATGTAGACCTCTCGTTTCCCTTTCCCTCGATTCTCAGTCTGAAAAAGGGTCTCAACCCAAAGCATCACCTATTCCTTTTTTCCAGAGATGCTGCCTGACCCCTTGAGTTACTCCAGCCTTATGTGTCTATCTTTGATAATTTCACTTAGTTCCACATGTTGTTACAATTCAGAATCCACCTTAGCTTTGACAAAAAGCTTAAAGAGCTTAAAATAAATTTTGTTAATCCCATTGCAGAGATGTAGGAAAGGAAAAGGGTCACGGGATGAAATAGATGACTTTTTTAAAGGGTTGACACTGGCATGATGAGCTAAATGGTTTATTGCTGTGGTGAACGATTTCATGATTTAATAAGCATCTCGTTTCCATCTTTTCCTTGTTCAACAGTTTAAACTAAATCTTATTTTGAATAAGTTCGCCGTTACCTGACTAATTAGTTCATATCTATGCAGCCGTGGGCTAATAATAAAGTATTTGGGAATTAAAATGCTAAACCTGTTCACTTGATGTGTTTCTTGGAACTCCCCTTGTGCAAGTGGTTTAAAACCCAGCGTAAATTTGCATAAACCCTGTAGCAAACACTGGTTATCTTAACTACCCCGTGTAAATGTTCTTTTTATTGCAAATCTATTTTCATCATTTACTTCATTATTCATGCCAGGGCATATTACAAGGTGCAACACACTACTGTTGTTTAAATATTGCATGGAAGTACTTAATTTCTCCTCTTTTGATGTTAATTTCTCCTCTTTTGATGACATCAACATGTTATTAAGGCACCAAGTCCCCTGATCATTTAGTTTTAGTTTATTATTTATGTATTATACATATTATTAATAAATGTTTACTGAGGTACAGTGAAAAGTTTTTGTCACGTGCTATCCAGTCAAAGAAAAGACTAAAACATTATTCCATTCAAGCTGACCACAGTGCACAGAAAAATGATGAAGGGTAGATCATTTAGTCATAGTGCAATTAAAGTTCAAAAGCCTCCAATGAGGTATATGGGAGGTAGACAAAAATGCTGGAGAAACTCAGTGGGTGAGGCAGCATCTATGGAGCGAAGGAAATAGGCAATGTTTCGGGCCAAAACCCTTCTTCAGACTGTTATGTGGGAGGTTTAGTTTAGTTTAGAGATACAGGCCCTTCAGCCCACCGAGTCCACACCGACCAGCAATCCTCGCACGCTAGCACTATCCTGCACACGAGGTACAATTTACAATTAACTGAGAAACCTGTACTTCTTTGGAGTGTGGGAGGAAACTGGGACACCCAGAGAAAACCCACACAGTCACAGGGAGAATGTATGAAACTCTGCACAGACTGCGCTCCAGCTGGTGAGGGAAAGGTTCATTTACCTGATAGTAACTGGGAAGAAACTGTCCCCGAATCCTCCCCGTTGTTAAAAACACAATTGCCAATTTAGTCTTGGCCTGTAGTATTCGAATCCCTCTCTACATTAAACAGTTGTCGGAAAAGGATCCCAACCCGAAACATGACATATCCATTCCCACCGCAAATGTTGCCTGACCTGCTGAGTTACTCCAGCACTTGGTGTTCCGCTCAACTTTAAACAACTTGGTGTAGATGTTTACATTGTGTAACAATAAAAGTTAAGACCGGCAAGAGAAATAAATCTGACTTTCCTATTGAGATCAATGATAAAATGCTGTCAGATAAAATTAACATCCACCCTTTAAATTATCAACTACAGAATGCAATTGATTCACTGGGGTTACACAAAAAGCTGGAGAAACTCAGCGGGTGCAGCAACATCTAAGGAGCGGAGGAGATAGGCGACGTTTCGGGTCGAGACCCTTCTTCAGACTGGTCAGGGATTGATTCACTGTTCTGACACCTCCTGGCTCTGCAATTTAAAGTGTATAGGAAGGAATTGCAGATGCTGGTTTAAACTGAAAGTGGACACAAAATGCTGGAGTAACTCAGTGGGACTGGCAGCATTTCTGGATAGAAGGAATGGGTGACGTCTCGACCCAAAACGTCACCCATTCCTTCTATCCAGAGATACTGCCTCTTACTCCAGCATTTTGTGTTTATCTGCACTTTATTTGTTTTTAACTTTGCACTGTTGTAAATGAATGTAAATGAGTCATCAATAAATGTAATTTACTGTTAGCTTATCCAATCACGGGGGGTAATTTTCTGGCACTAATAGGTGAGAAGGAAAAAATTAATGTTACCACCATAATTTTTCTTGGGATTTTACGAACCAGAACCTCACTATAGAAACTACAGACAAAGTTAAATCCCACAGTGAAGCCTGAGAATATACATTTAATTAAGTGAAACAAGGTGGAATACTTGATGACCATGGGACCTTTGCATTGTCATGGAAACATGACTTTAGGGGAGGAAATCTCTGAACACAAAAAACAGCGGATAAATATTGAAATAATGTAAATCTTTGCATACTGGAAATATTGAGCAAATCAGTTACCTTCTTCTATAGAGAAACACTTGTCTCCAAATCTGAGGAAGGACATTTTATCAGAGACAGACTGCCTGGGAAGGACTTCTTATGAAAAAGAAAGACAAACAAACAAAAATTTTAAATTGCAGAACCAGGGTCACAGGTAAGTCCTTTAGACCGAGTGTGAACATTTAAGGGCCTGTCCCACTATGGAGAGAAGGCAGCGGGATTTGCACATTGGCATTGAATGGCCTACGCACCTAATTTCTATGTTTCACATCATCATTTGGAAACAAACAAACAAGTTTTAAATTGCAGAACCAGTCAGAAGATGCACGACGCGATGGCATGCATTACGCCCGCGCAGTCGCGCGCAGCGCCCCAGGATTTTGGGATTCTCAAAATCTTTGCGCACCACCTGCGTGATGCGCAAATGACGCCCAAGTGGGACAAGCCCTTTAAAAGAAAAAAATCAAACAAGTTGCAGAGACTGGGATAGCGGAGAATACAAGCAGAATGTCTGTAACAGAGTGGAGACGAGGAAAATCTGAATGGTCCAAATAGTGGTGGTGCTGGCTAACTGAGGTGATGAATGCATATTAATCTCACGTTAAAAATGCAAAGTGCTGGAGTAACTCAGCGGGTCAGGCAGCATTTGTGGAGGGAATGGCCCGACCCATCACAAATGTTGCCCATTGAACCAGTCTGAAGCAGAATCCCTACCCGAAAGGACTCGTCTGTTCATTCCCCCCACAGCTGGTGGAGCTGCTGTCTCACTGTGCTAGAGACGAGGAGAATCTGAATGGTTTAAATAGTGGTAGTTCTGGCTAACTGAGGGTGGGCAAGGTGCTTTCTGTGTGGAGTTTGCATTGAGGATAAACTAACATCTCAGAGCTGAAAGAACGCAGAGATTGCAAGAGAGAATAGGAACACATTAACCTCTGCCCATCAATCCAGCCTCGGTATTCAAAAGGTCTAAGATAATTTTGCCATTGGTGTTAGCTGCCCTCTCCTTCCTCATTTATTTATTTCTCTGCAATGCGGAGGTTGAGGGGAGACTTGATAGGAGTGTGTACAATTATGTAGGAGTGAACGGGTCCTTTTCAGAATGGCAGGCAGTGGCGAGTGGAGTGCCGCAAGGCTTGGTGTTGGGGCCGCAACTGTTTATCAAATATATTAATGATTTGGAAGAGGGAATTAGGAGCAACACTAGCAAGTTTGCGGATGACACAAAGCTGGGTGGCAGTATGAACTGTGAAGAGGATGTTGGGAGGTTTCAGGGTGACCTGGACAGGTTGAGTGAGTGGGCAGATGAGTGGCAGATGCAGTATAATATAGATAAATGTGAGGTTATCCACTTTGGCGGCAAAAACAAGGGGGCAGATTATAATCTCAATGGGGTTAGGTTAGATAAGGGGGAGGTACAGCGAGACCTCAGCGCCCTTGTACACCGATCACTGAAAGTCGGCTTACAGGTACAGCAGGCAGTGAAGAATGCTAATGGAATGTTGGCCTTCATAACAAGAGGATTTCGGTATAGGAGTAAAGAGATTCTACTACAGTTGTATAGGGCTCTGGTGAGACCCATCTGGAGTATTGTGTACGGTTGTGGTCTCCTAATTTGAGGAAGGACATCCTTGTGATTGAGGCAGTGCAGCGTAGGTTGATCCCCGGGATGGCGGGACTGTCATATGAGGAAAGATTGAAAAGACTAGGCTTGTATTCACTGGAGTTTAGAAGGATGAGGGGGGATCTTATAGAAACATATAAAAATATAAATGGACTGGACAAGCTAGATGCAGGAAAAATGTTCCCAATGTTGGGCGAGTCCACAACCAGGGGCCACAGTCTTAGAATAAAGGGGAGGTCATTTAAGACTGAGGTGAGAAAAAACTTTTTCACCCAGAGTTGTGAATTTATGGAATTCCCTGCCACAGAGGGCAGTGGAGGCCAAATCACTGGATGGATTTAAGAGAGAGTTAGATAGAGCTCCAGGGGCTAGTGGAATCAAGGGATATGGGGAGAAGGCAGGCACGGGTTATTGATAGGGGACGATCAGCCATGATCACAATGAATGGCGGTGCTGGCTCGAAGGGCCGAATGGCCTCCTCCTGCACATATTTTCTATGTTTCTATGATAGTCATAGATAGGGTAGTTTGTTTTAGTTTTAGAGATACAGCGCAGAAACAGGCCCTTCGTCCCACTGTGTCCACACTGACCAGCGATCCCCAGACAAGCACCCGTAGTCTGGATAGAACCAGGGTTCCTGGCGCTGTAAGGTGGCGACTACCCTACGCCACTGTGCCAGCCCAAGGTGGAAATGTTCAACACTAGGGGGCAGAGCTATAAGGTGAGAGGGGGAACGTTTAATGGAGACTTTTATTACTTTGAGAGTGGTGGGGGCTTGAATGCATTTGTCAGGGGCAGTGGTGGAGGCAGATACGATAGTAGCATTTAAGAGGCTTTTGGATTGGCAAATACAAGTGCAGGGAATGGAGGAATATGGATCATGTACAGGCAGATGAGATCAGATCATGTTCGGCCTCGAAATTATGGGCCAAAGGGCCCGTTCCTGTGCTGTACTCTATGTTCTCTGTCCTAATCCTGATTAATATCAATTTACACAAGGTCCAAAACCTGACCTATCCCAGTCCTGAATCCCCCTCAATGTTCAAAGTACATTTGTCATCCATCTACTAAAATTAACTAAGCTAAGGTCTAAACCAGCACTGGCATCACTGAAAGCAAAAATATGATCCTGCAACTCTGACACTATTTAAAAACAATCTGAACAACATCTGGGCAGCACGGCGGCGTAGCGATTGAGCTACTGGCTTTCAGCGCCAGAGACGCTGGTTCGAACCTGACTACGGGTGCTGTCTGTACGGAGCTTGTACGTTCTCCCTGTGACCTGCGTGAGTTTTCTCCGAGATCTGCGGTTTCGTCCCACATTCCAAAGATGTACCAGTTTGCTGGTTAATTGGCTTGGTGTGAATTGTCCCTTGTGTGTGTAGGATAGTGTTAATGCCAGAGCATCTCTGGTCGGTGCGGACTTGGTGGGCCAAAGGGCCTGTTTCCACACCGTATCTCTAAAATATAGCAAAGTAAACATGATCTTAACACAATGAGGCGATACAAGGGTTAAAAAAAAAAAAGAGATTCCGCCGTCTGTATTCATGAATCATCAGACCTTAAATCATATCAAGACACAGATGATGCATTACAACCAAGGACAGGAGGGAAAATATGTCATGACTATTTATAAGACAAAGCCTCTCATAATTCTCCTGCAATTGCAATGTCTGATGAAAATAGCCCTGTTTTGCCTGCAGCGACTGAAGGGACATGTTTCAAAGGGACCCTAGAAATGGGATACTCTTCCCTCTCCCAACATTTACTTCCACACACAAGTGTGGGTGGTACACAGTGTCATAATTCTGCATGTTGGGGGGGGGGCCTCGTGTCTGCTTTTATCGATAGAAAACGCTGGCCGGCGTAAAGACAGCCGAGGACGGAAAGGCGCAGCATCTGTTATCTGCCAAGCCTGGTGCCTGCAAAGCTCTTTTTAAAATGTCCAGATGCATTAATCGTGGCCAAGATCAAGGCTTTTCTATCGATGTAATTGAGATGGAACAGCTGCTGACAAGCTGAGGTCACAGGCAAGTTACTGGGCAGAATGTAAGGAACGAGAGAAATAAAAAAGCGATCACTTGTTCTGAAACACCGCCAAAAAGAAAAGAAGAAAGAAGGTGGAAAAGTTCTCGCGTCTTGTGTGTCAGGTGTGGCTGGGAGGATGTGATAAATCAAGACTGTCGGTAAGGACCACCTCGGCGTCAAAGCCGCCCTGGTGGGAGTTTGCGTTGCTGGTCTTTTAGCTTTGCATTCAGGCTTGGCAATGACAAAGTGTGGGGAGGAGAGCGTGGGCTCCAAGCTGCCTCAAGTGAGACTTCACCAGCACCTGCCTGAAGGCCACAACTGGTTGTGCCTTTGATCAGCTATTATCCTTATTCGTCAGAGCTCAGACCTACCCGACGTTTCAAAAGGGATGTAAGGATTTATGAGTTCAAAGCCAGCGTGCAAGCTCAATTTTCACAATCCCCGAGGAATCCTGTCTTCCACCAGGGGCTCCAGATAGATTAACTCGCCAGTCTTCACTCGCTGCTCTCACCTGCCTGGGAATCAACCTCCACAATTCGCAATGCTCAAAGCATCTGACAGGCTCAATGAAATTAGAACAAGGAAACTCAGTATGGATGTTTTACGTGACTTTTCCACCAACTTTAGATCATCAAAATCTCTGTGTCCGTACTCGCAGTCAGTCCCATTCACATGAGTTGCTGCCTCACAGCGCCAGAGACCCAAGTTCGATCCTGACCATGGGTGCTGTCTGTACGGGATTTGTATGTTCTCCCTGCGACCGCGTGGGTTTTCTCCGGGTGCTCTGGTTTCTTCCCACATTCCAAAGACGTGCAGGTTTGTAGGTTAATTGGCCACTGTAAACTGCAAATTGTCCCTAGTGTGTAGGATAGTGCTAGTGCGCGGGGTGATTGCTAGTCAGCGCAGAGTTGGCGGGCCGAAGGGCCTGTTTCCACTCTGTCTGTCACTGTGATTCTATTAATAGCTTATCGCCATGACAGTCCTAACCGTACAACAACAGAGGGTCTCGACCCGAAATGTCAGCCATTCCTTCTCTCCAGAAATGCTGCCTGTCCCGCTGAGTTACTCCAGCATTTTGTGTCTATCTACACTAACAGAGATATGCACTCTGTCCTACCCCTTTCACACCCTTGTTGCAACTTAAAACAAAAGTGCATTCTCTTTTTCCTGATTGAATTCCTGATAGCCCCTCCATAGTCACCGCTACGGATGGCCCGATGTACAGGCCCTCTTGATGGGATGATCCAAACTCTGACGTTTGGATGGACAAACACACTCTGTGGCTTGGAGGTCCCGACTCGGCATTTTCCTACTGGAGACTGCGGCTTCAGGATGTTATACGCTGCAGGCTGGCGGTCAGAGCTCTTCTCCGGCAATCCCCGGTGAGGGATCCCATGCTCCAGATGGTAAGTCCCCGTCATGCCCGCAGCTAGAAGCTCCGCAGACCACAGCCCCACTACGTCAACGTATTGAATCAATGGTATTGAATCAAACATTGCCAGAACAATAATTTTTCATGCAGTGATTCGAATATTTTCACTAAGAAAGGTCAGGAAAGCTCTTTATTTAAGGTAAATACAAAGCCTATCTACCTTCTTTTACTTTTTAGGAATAATGTCTTCTGATGATCTGATCTGCATTGAAATATAAAAGGATGTTTCAATGTGAGTTCTTTCTCTTTATCTATATTGTAGCATAAACAAAGATGTTCAAAACAAAATGTGCTTTCTGATCCTTTTATTTTATTTATATTTATTTATATTCATCATGGAGCCTCAAATGCAGAAAATCAACAGAGTGCTCCATTCCACCTCTCTCTTCATCTTCCATACCCCTTTTTGCCTTACAGGCTAGAGCTCATGGCATAAAACCGTAGTGTGGTGGATAAAAACAGGATGACTAGTGGAGAAGGGAAGGGAGCCCGAAAAGAAACTTTGTACCCACTGATATAATTTCTCTGAGGCCCTGAGTATACACACACAAACTATGTGTGTTGTGAACCGTGTCTTCCAAGACGCGCACATATAGTGAAGCATTTCTCAAGTTCAGCTTCACAAGCATTGTTCAAAAATCCGTGGTCAAGCCACAATGTGTTAACTGTGCCCAGCAAACTGAAGGTCCATTTGGAGTCTTGTACAGCGACCTGGCGAGGAAGGGCGTGGACTATTTCAAACGAAAAGAAGCCGCACTCAAGGGTTCCCGCATCGATTCGACGGGTCACTGCGCTCATCAAAATGAAGTAGCGTTGGAGGCTTCATACCCGATTGCTTATCGAATCGCACAGACTAAGAAACTTCACAGCGTCGGTGAAGAGTTTATCAAGCCCTGCCTTCTCGAAGCAGCAAAGTTGGTGCTGGGGGAACAGCAGTCAAACAAGTTCAGGCAGATTTCCCTTTCGAATGACACAGTTAGAAGTCAAATCTCGGATATGAGTAATGATATTCTGCTGCAAGTAGTGAGCGCTGTGAAGAGCAGACCAGTGTATTCACTGCAACTGGACGAGTCAACAGATGTTGCCTCTTGTTCCCAACTGCTAGTCTACGTTCATTACCTTGATGGAGAATCCATGAAGGAGGACTTCCTGTCCTCGGAGCCAATCGGGGAGAAGATGTATTCAGAAGCCTTCCTCAGCAAACATGAGCTTGGCTGGGAACGCCTTGTCGGGTTGTGTACAGATGGGGCACCTTCCATGGTCAGCTGCAGATCCGGCTTCAAATCCATCGTTAAGGATGTCGCTCCCCATGTCTCCGTCACTCACTGCATGATGCATCGCCATGCTTTAGCGATGAAGACTCTCCCTCCTGGTCTTCGAGAAGTGCTTTCAGATGTGGTGAAGACCGTGAACCACTTCCAAGGGAGCGCAACAAACTCAAGAATATTCAAAGCGATGTGTGAAGAAATGGGTGTTGATTTCACTGTTCCGATATTCCACACAGAAGTGCGCTGGCTTTCGCGTGGTAAAGTTCTCAATCGTGTGATTCAACTTCGAGAGGAAATAGCGCTGTTCTTGGAGAGAGGGTGTACTGAGAAGGAGAATCAGCTTCATGAAAAGATGCAGGATGAACTGTTCGTGATGAAAGTTGCTTACTTGGCTGACTTCTTCGCTGAGGTGAATTCCAGGAAATCTCCCAATGCTGCAAACAGCTCGTGACAAAGTGGCAGCATTCAGGAGGAACCTTTACCAGAGAAGAGTCCAGGACGGTGACATGACTATCTTCCCTGAGATGACGACTCCTGGATGCTATGCCAGTTGCTGAATGCCACTTCCACGAGGAGATCTCAACCCACCTTCTGGCAATTAGTGAAGCCATCGAACGTTACTTGCCTGGACTGGACGACTGCTCCCGTGATGAGTGGATCATCTGGCCCTTTTCCGTTGAAGACGGTGCCATCAGCGATACTGGTGTGACTGCGAAGGTTGAATTTTACTGAATTTGTGTAGATGCGCAACTCAAGTGTCTTAATCGAACAAGAACTCGCCACGTTTTGGCTGAAAGTGAAGGACTGTCCTGTTCTTTCGAAGAGGGCCTGACTCTAATAATATGGTAACTCTGAATACGCAATTGACATGAGGTACTGCCTATTGAGCATTCGTCCTCGTTTGATTGCCTGATGGTGTGCTGACAGCCATCCCAATTGATTGAGCATTGGTAGACATGTTTTATTAAATCGGGCTGTTTTTTTTTCCATTTTGGTTCGGAGGTCACGATACTAACAAAGAATGTCTGATGGGGTCTTGTGAACCTCTTACTATAGAGATAAAAGGTTAAGACTATAGTGATACGTCAGAGATAAAAAATAGAAACATAGAAAATAGGTGCAGGAGTAGGCTCACCGTTCATCAATATGATTGATCATGGCTGATCATCCAGAATCAGTATCCCTTCCGCTTTCTCCCTAGATAGCAGAGCTATATCCAACTCTCTCTTGAAAACATCCAGTGAGAGTGGTGAAACTCTCTGCCACAGAGGCGTAGTTGAGGCCAGGTTCATTGGCTATTTAAGAGTGGATGTGGCCCTAAGGGGACAGAGGGTATGGAGAGAAGGCAGGTACTGATCATATTGAATGGCGGTGCAGGCTCGAAGGGCCTGAATGGCCTACGCACCTAAATATCTATGTTTCTATGTTTCCTACCTCCACCAGAAAATTCCACAGATTCACAACTCTCTGGTGAAAATGTTTTTTCCTCAAAATGGGCCTACCCCTTATTCTTAAACTGTGACCTGCTGCTGACACCCCCAGGAACATTTTCTTGCATCTAGCCTGTCCTTACATATGTCAATCCCGGGAATTAACCTGGTGAACCTACGCTGCACTCCCTCAATAGCAAGAATTGATACAATGCGGAAACAAGTCCAGCGAATCCACAACACTCACTAATTGTCAATTAACCTGTAGAAAACCCACTCGGACACAGGAAGAATCCTGTGTCTGAGTGGACATAGGACGATCTCCGTATGGGCAGCACCCATAGTCAGGATCAAAGCTGAGTCCCTGGCGTTGTAAGGCAGCAACTCTACCGATGTACCACCTTCAAGGACAATGAGATGACTCTAGTCTCCCAAGGACAGGGAGTGCCTTAGGAGACTAGAGTCAACTCCATCTCCGGCATAGTTCAATATACGCTTTCCGTAAAGGAAACAAACATAAGGCCTTGGCAAGAGACACATGGATTCAAATGCAAGCAGGAAAGCTCAAGACATGTCCCACGAGTCTCTCCGTATCCTTGCAGAAAAGTTATTCTGGCCAAAGCCTTTTAACTCAATGGGAGATGCACAATCAATAAATAGCGAGCCAAGGAGTCACTGCCTTGTCTTCTCACACCCTGGTATCAATAATCCACTCCGTCATCGAGAAAAATGTATTTTGAACAAACCTTTGTCGAGGTAATTGTCTATTCAGTGAGATTTCATGGAATAACCAATTGCCAGCAACTAGCTAGAAGCGTAAAGATAAATAAGGGGAAGTTTGACCCATGGTGCTTACAGAGAAATTACAGCACAAGTACAGGGCAAGCAACAATCCCTTCACCGTTGATATTTATGTTCCATACATCAGAGCAAATCATGTTCAGATGATCCATCATCTGCTGTGCAACTCCTGATTTCCATTTCAATTGACTTCAAGTCAAAATGATCCCCCGCAAATGTATTTCTACGTCACGTAAGCTGTTGTGTCCTTTTAAATAGAAATTATATATTGCAGGAGGAAACAAACTATTAAATATGCAGTAAATACAGAGAGAGAACAATCAACACATTCTGGTGCGATAAGTGTTGAAAATTTCTGATGAAATTAGCAGTGCCAAATGATCTTTCAGAAATGTTAATTGGACATAAAGATTCCTCGCAGGAGAGGAAATCCTCACAAGGAACATATTTTATAGCTTTTTTTTCCACTGTGGTTTAGTTTAATTTACTTTAGTTTAGAGAAAATGCCCTTTGACCCACCGAGTCTGTGCTGACCAACGATCACCAGTACACTAGTTCTAACCTGCACACACGAGGGACATTTTACAATTTTTACCAAAACCGATTAACCCACAAACCCGTACTTCTTTGGAATGTGGGGGGAAACTGGAGATACCGGAGAAAACCCATTCAGGTCACGGGGAATACATACCAACTCCTCACAGACAAGCACCCATAGTCAGGATCGATCCCGGGTCTCTGGCGCTGTACCGCTGCGCCACCGTGCCATCATGAATGAATGAATAAGTTTATGAATGAATAGGTTTATTGGCCAAGTATTCACATACAAGGAATTTGCCTTAGTGCTCCGCCCACAAGTGACAGCATGACATACAGTGACAGTTAGGAATGACACATAAAACATTAAACATTAATAATAAAAAATACATATTAAAGTCTATAAACTTACAACATCTAGGACCTGAAAATAGCACCAAATCTGTGTACTGTATACTGTGTTAGTGTACTACTACTATGCTTATCTAAGATGTACAGATATCTCAGTGCTTACGTATAGTGATACTTGTAATGAATTGCATACAAAACTGAATTTCACGGTACCTCTCCGGTAAACTCTGACAATAAAGTACCATTGAATCATTGAAATGTGCTCAATAAGATTGATGCAGCACAGAAGACTATTCGGCCTATTTTGCTTGTGCTGGCTCCTTTCTAGAGCTTTCTAATTAATCATGTTCTCTCTTGCCCTCTCTGCTGTGCTCTATTTTTCTTGACATTTAGAGTGTATCATGTTCTTCCTTCTGCAGCAATGTAGCCACCTTGAGTGTGAATTAAATGCGATCTATATTTGGAATAGAGTTCAGTTGCACTTTCCAAGTCTTTTCAGCATGTCACACGCAATCTGGGTCAGTCAGTCTCTGGTGGTTTCGCATGGCTTCAACATCCCAGACAGGTCAGAAGTCAAGTCGAGACGGGTTTGTTGTCAAAAAGAGACACAACGTGCTGGCGGTAAATCAGCGGGTCAGGCAGCATCCCCGGAGAGCATTATCAGACAGTGCTTTGAGTGGTAGAGTCATAGAGTCATACAGTGTGGAAACAGGTCCTTCATCCCACACCAGCCAACACGTCCCAGCTACACCAGTCCCACCTGCCTGCACTCAGTCCATATTCCTCCAAACTTGTCCTATCCACGTACCTGTCTAACTGTTTACTGGATAGTCCCAGCCGCAACTACCTCCTCTGGCAGCTTGTTCCATACACCCACCACCCTTTGTGTGAAAAAGTTACCCCTCAGATTCCTATTAAATCTTTTCCCCTTCACTCCTTAAACCTATGCCCACTGCTCCTCGATTCACCTACTCTGGACAAGGGACTCGGTGCATCTACCCAATCTATTCCTCTCATGATTTGATACACCTCAATAAGATCACCCCTCATCCTCCTGCACTCCAAGGAATAGAGTCCCAACCTGCTCAAACCCAGACCCTCTAGTCCTGGCAACATCCTAGTAAATCTTCTCTGTACCCTTTCCAGCTTGACAACATCTTTTCCATAACATGGTGTCCAGAACTAAACACAATACTCTAAATGCGGCCTCACCAACATCTTATACAGCTGCATATGATCTCCCATGGTCATGGTGGAGAGGCTGGCCAAAGCCTAGCAGGTAATAGTTGATAGAGCTGTGGAGGGTTTTTGATACGCAGATGTTTGGACAAAGGCAAAAAAAAGGAACCAAAAAAGGTATGAGAGTAAAAGGGTTGAAAGTGAGAGTTTTTTTTTTAAAAAGGCAGTTGGTTAGACAAAGACCATGGATGAAAAGACAAAAGGTGGGAGATAAGGGTGGGCCAAAGGGCCTGTTTCCACGCTGTATCTCTAAACTAAATTAAACTAAACCTCATGTAGATTCTTTTGATGGAGGGGAGTGCTGTTCCTATAATGAACTAGTCTGAGTCCACAACTCTCTACAGCCTCCGGGTGCTCTGCTTTCCTCCCACATTCCTAAGACATACTGGTTTGTAGGTTAATTGGCTTCAGTAAAAATTGTAAAATTGTCCCTAGTGTGTAGGATAGTGCTAGTGTACGGGGATCGCTGTTCAGCCCGTACTCGGTGGGCCGAAGGGCCTGTTTCCGCGCTGAATCTCTAAACTAAAGTAAACTGTGAAAAATATACATTTTCTGGATGCGCTGGGACGCATCCTCAGTGATGTGATCTGGGTTGATCAGGGTGTTTCGGGTCTCACAACATCAGACACCCTCGCCCAGGCGACCCAGCCGGGGTTGATCAGGCCCCGATTTGCATCCCAGCAGCAACTGCCCACGGGTCAGCCATCTTAATAACTACTCTGCAGGGGTTGGGAGACTCTAGTGCATGGAGGGACTGGGCTCTGTGGGGCGAGTCCTGGCCGGGCTCCTCCTGCGTCTCACCAGGTTCAAGGCCTGTGCACTGCACCTCTTTCTCCTTCTCCGAGCATTTCGTTCTCGCCTGATGGATTTTTAGGCCATGGTGGTTCATTAGGCCTTTCCACAGCTTTATTGGGTGTCTTTCTCACAAAAGACACAGACTGGGGTGCTAACACAGCCTTTCCTGCGTGCCATCTTTCCGTGCCGTCAACTGTCCAGTAGTCACCAAACTATTCTTGGTTGTCACCCAGTCTATTCCTAGGTGCCACTGGCTGATTCTCGTGTAGATTCTTCTAAAGGAGGGAAGGGCTGTTCCTCGGAATCCACTTGCATTTGCATGCATTGGGATTGCCAAGATGCAATCAGGCAGGATACATTTTACTGTGCATCTGTGGAAGTCAGAGGTAAAATCACAAGGGCTTTCCTTTTGTCTCAGATGGATCTTCCAATCGAACCTCAAATCATGTTGATTGTCAAAGTACTTTGTGATTTCCAGCCCAGTCAGTTTTCCGACAGTAAGCGAAAAGCTCCACAAATTATGAAAAAGAAGACAATTGTATTTTCCAAAGAAGTTGCTCTTCAGTTTTTCTGCTTGAATGCACTCTCTGGGTAGACATAGGTTATGATCAGTGGAAAATCTCACCATCTATTGCATTCTGAAACATAGAACATAGAATACTACAGAACAGGAGGCCCTTCCGCCCACAATGTCCATGTCGAATAGGATGCCAAGATAAACTAATCTCACCTGCTTAAATACGACCCATACCTCTTCATTCTCACATATCCATGTGTCTATTTAAAATCCTCTTAAATAGAATTATCGTCTCTGCCTCTACCTGGCACCACTCTCCACTCACTGTGGGTATGTTGCAAAACTTACCTTTAGCGGTGCTGCAGTTCTGTCACTGGCCGTGTGCGCGACTTTTGCGCCTTTGAGGGGGGGGGGGGTTAAAATGCGGTTTTCCCTTGCCATCCGGAGCTTTATTTTCTTGGAGTGCGAGATTTTTCTAAAGATTCGTTCCGACTGCCGGTAAGTTAATTTTTTTTATAATTTTAAATAGCCCGACTATTTCAGCGCTGCAGTAGAATTAAAATTAGCTTCCAATGCCGTGAACGCCGACGGATTTTTCGTAGGGGACAGATAAGTGAAAGCTGTTTATTTTTTCATATAAATTTGTTTGTTTAGATGACCTTAATCAACATTTCATGTTGCGAAACGGTGATTTATTCCCCATACGAACCGGCAGAATTTTTCTTGCCGATATGGGGTTTAAATTCGCCGCAACGTTCCAATCCATCGCGTTCCAGAAAATCCCACTCGCAAGCTGATTTAAATGCCTATTAATTTACAGGCATTAAACATAAAATTTCTTCAATTTGGCCTATAAATTAATGACAATTAGATTTAAAAATCATGTTATATTGTGAATTCTTGTGTGAATGTTATTTGGATACTTAGGCTTTAAAAAAAATGTTAATTTTTTCTTAAGAAATGGATAGATGTCTAGATCTAGTAATTGAATTTTGTAATTAGCTACAATTGGGTAACTAACTAATTATATGCTTTAATTTCAGGTCATCCAAGTAAGATTGTTTCATATTAGTTTCAGAATGCTTCAATCTATAATAACTGAAAATTTCTTTCAGTTCTCTTAATTTTTAAGAAAGTTATGGGCTTTTGACTGTCCTCGATCACAACTTTTGTGTTAAGTCAATAGAAAAGCATTAGGAAACAAGTTGCTAATTTCCGAGTATAAAAATGGCCGTAACTTTTTTACCACTGAAGATATGAAAGTGAATTAGGTGTCAAATTAAACTTATTTTTATACTTTATCTGATGGGATAAATTGCAGACTTGATTTTTTTTAAATCTCAAAATTTTGTAACATTGCTACCCACTGCGATAAAAATTGCCCCGCTGTTTTGTTCAAAACTTTGCTCCTCTCACTTGTGTGTAGTGGACGATTCGAAAACTCCAAGCTGCTGAATGTGTTCTTCCGTTCCGACGCCGGAGCTCCGATCATCCCGGCGAGAGGGCCTGAACATCGGCGACTGCGGAGGGCTCAAAGGCCCCGACCACGGGTGAACAAAGAGGAAGAGGACAGAACTTTATTGCCTTCCCTCACAGTGGGAAATGTTGATTCCACTGTGTGGGGATGATCATGTTAAATTCTATCGTGTATTGTGTTCTTTTTATTCGAATGGCTGTATGGTAACTGAAATCTTACTGAATCAATTGGTGCATGTGACAATAAATGTGACTTGACTTGACTTTAAAGCTACGCCTTCTAGTCTTTGAAATTGCCACCCTGGGAAAAGATTTCCGGCTGTCTAGCCTAACTATGCCTCTCATAGTTTCACCAACTTCTACCAGGTGTCCTCTCAACCTCCGACGCTTCAGATAAACCAATCCATGTTTACTCAAATTCTTCCTTACAGCTAATTCCGCACCTTCTCCAGAGCCTCTACATTCATTCTGTAATAGAGTGACCAGAACTACACACAATGCAAGAGCTGCACACAATGATTTGTCATTGTGATTTGCAGCACAATCACATTCTAAAAGTAGAGAAAAAATCTCCACAAATGACGAGAAACAAACGAAACAATTTGGGCGGCACGCTGGTGCAGTGGTAGAGTTGCTGCCTTACAGCGCCAGAGACCAGGGTTTGATCCTGACTCCGGGAATTGGTATTGTCTGTTCAGAGTTTGTTCCTTCTCCTGCGTTGGTTTCCCCCCAGGTACTCCAGTTTCCTCCCACACTCCAAAGACGTACAGGTTAGTAGGTTAATTGGTTTGGTATAATAGTAAATTGTCCCGAGTGCGTGTAGGAAAGTGTTAGTGCACAGGGATCATTGGTCAGCATGGTCAGTGGGCCGAAGGACCTGTTTTCGCACAGTATCTCCAAACTAAAACTAAACTAAACTAAATGTATTTTCCAATGAAGCCACTCTTCAGTGTTTCTGCTCACAAGCCCTCTCTTGGTAGACATTGGATACAATCAGGTGAAATTCTCACCGTCTAATGAGAACTCCTATATCCTGCAAAATTCGAAGACTTGTCACTATTTGTTTTTTGCACCATCAGATCATCAAAAAAAGGCACGTCTCAGCAAATCACAGCATGTCAGCTAGGATAAATAAAAAGAAAATTATATATGACCAACTTATGGAAGTTCTTTTAAAAGTGCGAAGGCTGGGTATTTGAACTCTCAAGCGGTGCTTAACAAACTCTCACATGAAAGATAGTACCCTCTCACATAAAATATATGTTTTAAAAGGCAGTGAATAGACTTGGGTAATGGGGTCACAAGAAATCGCAGGTGCAGGGATTCTGAGCAAACGCATAATTGCTGGAGGAACTCAACGGGTCAGGTACCATCTGGGGAAGGAATGGACAGATGACAATGGACAAGTCTCTGAAGAACGGTCCCTACCAGAAATGTCTGTTAGGTGATAAGGTCATAAGTGATAGGAGTAGAATGAGGCCATTCAGCCCATCAAGTCTACTCTGCCATGCAATCATGTCTGATTTATCTCTCCCTCCTAACCCCATTCTCATGCCTTCTCCCCATAACCTCTGACTCTGTATTCCCTCCCCGATGGCTGCCTGACCTATTATGTTACTCCAACACTTTGGGTTTTGCTCAAGGACCTGGGAAATATATAGACGAAAGTTATGCAAGGGTGCAACAAAGAGGTTAGCTTCATAGAATGGGTCAGATCTATACACTGTAGCTGGGTTGATTGTAATCGTGTATTGTCTTTCCACTGACTGGTTAGCACGCAACAAAAACTTTTCACTCTACCACACAGGCCACACTATCAAAAGTGCAACGTGGCTTTGGCAGCAACAGCACCAGTGGAGAGCATGTTTCCACTTGTGGGAGAGTCCAGGACCAGAGGTCATTTTAGTTTACTTTAGAGATACAGCGCGGAAACAGGACCTCCGGCCCACCGAGTCCGTGCCGACCAGCGATCCCCGCACATCAACACTGTACTACACACACTACCTACATACTTGTACGTGTTTGGAGTGTGGGAGGGCACCAAAGATCTTGGAGAAAACCCACGCAGGTCACTGGGAGAACGTACAAACTCCGTATAAACAACAACTGTAGTCGGGATCGAACCCGGGTATCCGGTGCTGCAAGCGTTGTAAGGCAGCAACTCTACCTCTGCGCCACTGTGCGGTGATGAGGAATTTTTATAGTCAGAGGGTGGAGAATCTGTGGAATTCATTGGTAGTCAATGAAGGCAGAGATAGATTAGAACCAGTGTTAGAGGTTATGATGAGAAGGCAGGAGAATGGGGTTAAGAGGGAGAGATACATCAGACATAATTGAATGGCGGAGTAGACTTATTGGGCCGAATGGCCTAATTAATCTCCTATCACCTATGAACTTTGGACCTTGCGAACCTAGTTACAGACGGAGGACGCTCGCCACGGTACTGGCTCGAAGGGACGAATAGCCTACTCCTGCACCTATTTTCTATGTTTCTATGTTTCTTTAGGAAGGAGATGGTAAGGAATCTGTGGAATTATTTGCTGCAGAAGGCTGTGCAGGCCAAGGCAAAGGATATTTTTTAAAGCAGAGATAGATAGATTCTTGATTAGTGCGAGTGTTAGGGGTCATGGGGAGAAGGCAGGAGAATGGGTTTGCGAGGGAGAGATGGATCAGCCAATGATTGAATCACTTATGACCCTATGACTTTATGACCTTACGGGTGGGCTGAAGGGCCTGTTTTAGCGCTGTATCTCGAAACTAAACTAAGATGCTGCCTATCCCGCTGTGTTACTCCAGCATTTTAAGTCTATTTTCGGTGTAAACCAGCATCTGCCAGTTCCTTCCAAAGCATAGAAAGATACAGCACGGGATCAGGCCCCTTGGTCCACGATGTCTGCACTGGACTTGATGCCAAAATAAACCGATCTCATCTGCCTACACATGATCTATATCCCTCCATTCCCTGCATATCCAAGTGCCTATCCAAAAGCCTCTTAAATGCCATCTTCCTCCATCACCACACCCGGCAGAGCGTGTTCTTGGCATCCACCGCCCTCTGTGCAAATAATTTGCTCCCAACATCTTCTTTAAACGTTGCCCCCTTTCACCTTGAAACAATGCTTTCCGGTCTTTACATTTCCATCCTGCAACTGCCTGCTCCATCTATGATCTTTCATAAATTTAAGTACTCCTCTCAACCTCCAGTGTTCCTGAGAAAACAATCCAAGTCTATCCGACCTCCCTTTATAGCTAATATCTTCTCATCCTGGCAGCATTCTGATGCACCTCTGCTGCACCCTCTCCAAAGCTTCCACATCTTTCCTGCAATGGGGCCACCAGAAATGCATGTACTACTCCAAATAGGGCCTAACCAAAGTCTTCTAAAGCTGGCATCTAAGCCTGTACTTATTTAGGCTTAGTTTAGAGATACAGCACAGAAACAAGCCCTTCGGCCCACCGGGTCCGCGCCGACCAGCAATCCCCGCACATTAACACTATCCTTCACCCACTAGGGACAATTTTTACATTTACCAACCCAATTAACCTACAAACCTGTACGTCTTTGGAATGTGGGAGAAAACCAAAGATCGCAGAGAAAACCCACGCAGGTCACGGGGAGAACGTATAAACTCCGTACAGACAGCACCCATAATCGGGATCGAACCCAGGCCTCCAGCACTGCAAGGCAGCAACTTTACCACTGTGCCACCGTGACTGCCCTGTATGATGAGTGTTTGACAGCTCTGGGCCTCAAATCGCTGGAGTTTAGAAGGATGAGAGGGTATCTCATTGAAACTTACAGAATAGTGAAAGGCCTGGATAGAGTGGATGTGAAGAGGATAGTTCCACTAGTTGGAGAATCTAGGACCAGAGGGCACAGCCTCAAAATAAAAGGCCGTACCTTTAGAAAGGAAATGAGGATGAATTTCTTTTGTCAGACTGTGGTGAATCTGTGGAATTCACTGCCACAATGACTGTGGAGGCCGCCCCGGGCCGCGGAGTTGAACCGGCTCGCCCGCAGAGCGCGGTTCACCCGTGGGACTTATTTACATCACCCGGTGCGGTCACAACATCGGAGGCCCGGGTCGCCTCAGCGCAGAGGAAGAGGAAGAGGAAGAAGGGAAGAGACAAAGACAAGATTTTTGCCTTCCACCACAGTGAGGAGGTGTCTGGTGAACTCACTGTGGTGGATGTTAAATATGTGTTTATTGTGTGTTTTGTTATTTACTATATGTATGACTGCAGGCAACAAAATTTCGTTCAGACCGCAAGGTCTGAATGACAATAAAGTTTTCCAAGTTCCAAGTCAATGGATATCAGGGTAACGGAAACAAGGGGCATGGGGAGAAAGCAAGGATGGGGTACTGATATTGGATGATCAGCCATGATCATATTGAATGGTGCAGGCTCGAATGGCCAAATGGTCTACCCCTGCACCTATTTTCTGTTTCTATGTTTCTATATTTTTAAAGCGGAGATTGGCAGGTTCTTAAGGGTGTCAATGATGATGGGGAGAAGGCAGGAGAATGGGGTTAAGAGAGAAAGATATTGTCTGTCAGAATGGAATGGCAAAGCAGACTCGATGGGCCAAAAGTCCTAATTCTGCTCCTATGGATTGCGTATAACATCCTGACTCTTCTACTTAATACCCCACCCACTGTTTGCAAACATACGATACTATAAAATCATGAGGCATACACAAAATGTATGGTCACAATATTTTTTTCCCCAGTGTAGGAGAGACTAAAACCATGGGCATAGGTCTAAGTTCAGAGGGAAAAGAATTAAAGATGACCTGAGGGGTAACTTTTTCATCCAGGGGATGGTGGGTATATGGAACAAGCTGCCAGAACATTTCAAAGACATTAAGACAGGTACATAATTAGAAGATAGACACAAAATGCTGGAGCAACTCAGCGAATCAGGCAGCATCACTGGGGAAAAGGAATAGGTGACGTTTTGGGATGAGACTTGAAACGTCTCGATTTTTACAAAATGTATTCATATTGAATGGCGGTGTTAATCCTGGCTTAATTGGACCAACTAGGACTTCAAAATGGGGTTAAGTTTCAGGGCTGCTGGGAGTTTTGGTCAAATTGTAATTACTCTATGCAGAGCTGGGACAGGCTGCGAAGAGGTGCCAGATACAATTTGCAAGCAAAGAATGGGAAGCTCTGCAAACCATGACAATCTGGTGCAAAATGCATAGAATGGATTGGATGGCTGCAAACCAGACCTACACCTTGTAAATAGTTGTAAATAATGTTGCAGAGTCTGACTTTGCAGAGTGTTAATTGGATGAGGTGTTGAGACTTGTCTCGGTTTTCTGTTAATCAAGGTAAATGTTTCCAAGTTGACTTCATCTCGAAGTCCATTGTGAATACAATGTATTGAACTGTTGTATCATTGGGTTAGGGAAATGTCTGTTATCTATGGGGTTAATCGATATCTGTAATTGGGTTATTGAGAGACCACCCGCATGTGGTTCGGCCCCTCGAGGTCCTGGGACATATAAAAGTCCGCGATCACGAGGCTCAGTGCGATCTTCTGGAAGAGCGCTCGGAACCGCGTAACCTTCTGGAGTGCCTCTGTCTGATTGAGGCCTAGAGGGCTTGAACAGGCAGATGCGAGGATCGAACCCGCGGTGGGATAGGTACAGTGTGTGATCTGTGACGTGCTTTCGGTAAAATAAAATGTAATTGGTTCAAGTGCATGATTCAGTGTTTTTACTGAAAAAAGACTGGGGGGAAGCTTAGCAACGAGCAATTATCAGCGGTGCTAGTTCAAAGGGCCGAATGCCCTCCTCCTGCATCTATTTTCTATGTTTCTATGATTCTGTGTTAATTGCTTTTCTCCAGAGATGTTGCCTGACCCGCTGAGTTATTCCAGCATTTTGGGTTGAAGGTAGATAAAATTGCTGGAGAATCTCAGCGGGTGAGGCAGCATTTATGGAGCGAAGGAATAGCTGGCGTTTCAGGTCGAGACCCTTCTTCATACTGATGTGGGAGTGGGAAGAAGAAAGGAAGAGGGCTGTGGGAGAGCTGGGAAGGGGAGGGGAAAGAGGGAGAAAGCAAGGACTACCTGAAATTGGAGGTCAATGTTCATACTGCTGTGGTGTAAACTACCCAAGCAAAATATGAGGTGCTGCTCCTCCAATTTATGGTGGGACTCACTCTGGGCATGGAGGAGGCCCAGGACAGAAAGGTTGGATTCGGAATGGGAGGGGGAGTTGAAGTGCTGAGCCACTGGGAGATCAGGTTGGCTATTGCGAATTGAGTGAAGGTGTGGGGTGAAGCGATCGCCAGGCCTGCGCTTGGTCTCACTGATGTAGAGCAGCTGACACCTAGAGCAGCAGATGCAGTAGATGAGGTTGGATGAGGTGCAGGTGAACCTCTGCCGCACCTGGAAAGACTGCTTAGGTCCTTGGATCGAGTCAATGGGGGAGGTAAAGTGACAAGTGTAGCATTTCCTGCGGTTGCAAGGGAAATTACCAGGGGAGGGGGTGGTTTGGGTGGGAAGGGATGAATTCACCAGGAAGTTATGGTGGGAGCGGTCTCTGTGGAAAGTCGAAAGGGGAGGAGATGGGAAGATGCGGCCAGTGGTGGGATCTCGTTGGAGGTGGCGAAAATGTCGGAGGATTATCTCTTGTATGTGACGGCTGGTTGGGTGGAAGGTGAGGACGTGGGACCCTGTCCTTGTTGCTAGTGCGGGGATGGGGAGCGAGAGCAGAGTTTATGGGGTATAGAAGAGACCCTGGTGAGAGCCCCATCTATAATCGAAGAGGGGAACTCCCGTTCCCTGAAGAATGATGACATCTCCGATGCCCTGATTTGGAATGCAGATGCTGCGCAGATGGAGGAATTGGGAGTAGGGGATAAAGTCCTTATAGGAAGCAGGGTGGGAAGAAGTGCTAGAATTTTGAGTATATCTTCAGTGTACATAGAAACATAGAAAATAGGTGCAGGAGTAGGCCATTCGGTCCTTCGAGCCTGCACCGCCATTCAATATGATCATGGCTGATCATCCAACTCAGTATCCTGTACCTGCCTTCTCTCCATACCCCCTGATCCCCTTAGCCACAAGGGCCACATCTATCTACCTCTTAAATATAGCCAATGAACTACCTTCTGTGGCAGAGTATTCCAGAGACTCACCACTCTCTGTGTGAAACATGTTTTCCTCGTCTCGGTGCAAAAGGAATTCCCCCTTATCCTTAGACTGTGACCCCTTGTTCCAGACCTCCCCAACATCGGGAACAATCTTCCTGCATCTAGCCTATCCAACCCCTTAAGAATTTTGCAAGTTTCTATAAGATCCCCCCTTAGTCTTCTAAATTCTAGCGAGTACAAGCCAAGTCTATCCAGTCTTTCCTCATATGAAAGTCCTGACATCCCAGGAATCAGTCTGGTGAACCTTCTCTGTACCCCCTCTATGGCAAGAATGTCTTTCCTCAGATTTGGAGACCAAAACTGTACGCAATACTCCAGTGTGGTCTCACCAAACCCTGTACAACTGCAGTAGAACCTCCCTGCTCCTATACTCAAATCCTTTTGCTCTGAATGCTAACATACCATTTGCTTTCTTCACTGCCTGCTGCACCTGCATGCCTACTTTCCATGATTGGTGTACCATGACACCCAGGTCTCGTTGCATCTCCTTTTTTCCTAATTTGCCACCATTCAGATAATAGTCTACCCTCCTGTTTTTGCCACCAAAGTAGATAACCTCAAATTTATCCACATTATACTGCATCTGCCATGCATTTGCCCACTCACCCAGCCAATCCAAGTCACCTTGCAGCCTCCTAGCATGCTCCTCACACCTAACACTACCCCCCAGCTGAGTGTAATCTGCAAACTTGGAGATGTTGCATTCAATTCCCTCGTCCAAATCATTAATATATATTGTAAATAGCTGGGGTCCCAGCACTGAGCCTTGCGGTACCCCACTAGTCACTGCCTGCCATTCTGAAAATAACCCGTTTACTCCTACCCTTTGCTTCCTGTCTGCCAGCAGGCTCTCTAACCACATCAATACTGAACCCCCAATACCGTGTGCTTTAAGTTTGTATATTAATCTCTTATGTGGGACCTTGTCGAAAGCCTTCTGAAATTCTAGATATAACACATCCACTGGTTCTCCCTTATCCACTCTACTGGTTTCATCCTCGAAAAATTCTATAAGATTCGTCAGACATGATTTACCTTTCGTAAATCCATGCTGAATTTGATCAATGATTTCACCACTTTCCAAATGTGCTGCTAACCCATCTTTAATAACTGACTCTAGCAGTTTCCCCACTACCGATGTTAGACTAACTGGTCTGTAATTCCCCGTTTTCTCTGTCCCTCCTTTTTTAAAAAGTGGGGTTACATTAGCTACCCTCCAATCCTCAGGAACTACTCCAGAATCTAATGAGTTTTGAAAAATTATCACTAATGCATCCACTATTTCTGTGGCTACTTCCTTGAGTACTCTGGGATGCAGCCTATCTGGCCCTGGGGATTTATCGGCCTTTAATCTATTCAATTTACCCAATGCCACTTCCCGGCTAACCTGGATTTCACTCAGTTCCTCCACCTTATTTGATCCCCGGTCACCTGCTATTTCCGGCAGATTATTTATGTCTTCCTTAGTGAAGACAGAACCAAAGTAGTTATTCAATTGGTCTGCCATGTCCTTGTTCCCCATGATCAATTCACCTTTTTGACTACAAGGGACCTACATTTGTTTTAACTTATCTCTTTCTCTTCACATATCTATACAAACGTTTGCGTTCAGTTTTTATGTTCCCTGCCAGATTTCTTTCATAATCTATTTTCCCTTTCCTAATTAAGCCCTTTGTCCTCCTTTGTTGGTCTCTAAATTTCTCCCAGTCCTCTGGTAGGCTGCTTTTTTCTGGCTAATTTGTATGCTTCATCTTTTGTTTTGATACTATCCCTGATTTCCCTTGTTATCCTTGGATGCACTACCTTCCCTGATTTATTATTTTGCCAAACTGGGATGAACAATTGTTGTAGTTCATCCATGCAGTCTTTAAATACCTTCCATTGCACATCCACTGCACCTTCCATTCTTTCTCTCACAGGTACAGGATCAGAACAGATTTAGAGTGATATTGGCCACATGCAGGCAAATGACATTGCTGTGAGAGACTCCTTGGTTGGCATGGACAAGAAAGGCTGTTGGGCTCATTTCTATGCTGTATTACTATGATTCTAAGGGATTAAATCTGTGCACAGCACCTGGTTGACTTCACTGGTGTCTCTTACAATTGTTCAATTCAGTTCAGTTTAATTTATTGTCACGTGCACCGAGGTACATTGAAAAGCTTTTGTTGCATGCTAATCAGACAGCAGAAAGACAATACATGATTATAATCGAGCCATTCACAGTGTATAGATATACGATAAGGGGATAGCGTTTAGTTCAAGGTAAAGCCAGCAGAGTCTGATCATGGATTGTCCAAAGGTCATCAAAAAAGGAGACAGTAGTTCAGCACTGCTCTCTGGTTGGTATAGGCATTGTAGTTTGCCTGATAACAGCTGGGATGAAACTGTCCCCAAAATGGGTATAAATAATAATGTCCCTGTCTCACAGTGCGAGTTGACCCACGAGGTACCCCGAGTGAAAGACTCGTGGTTGTGTACGAGACTTCAAGTTTATGTTCAAGTGTTTAACCGAGTTCCACGGGTATGTCATTTCTGCGATGTTCCAAGTTCCTCCTCCGAGTTACCGAGTTCCTCTTGAGCCAACCGTGAAGCGTATATATATACACACACATATATATACACATGTCCATGTGCTGTATATATACTTTGCGTGGTTCCTGGGTTGCCTACTGCTATATATATATACATAATATATATGTATAAATATATGTGTGTGTGTGTATTTGTGTGTATGTATATATGAGGACACGGAAGTTTAGTGGGGAATCTCATTGGTTATTATGTGGGAAGGAAGTCCAGATGCTGGTTTAAAGATAGACGAAATGCTGGAGTAACTCAGCGGGACAGGCAGCATCTCTGGGTAGTGGTCTAAGGAAGGGTCTCGACCCGATACATCATCATTCCTTCTCTCCGGAGATGCTGCCTGTCCCGCTGAGTTACTCCAGAATTGTGTGTGTGCGAGAGTTACTCCAGCATTGTGCGTGTGTGTGTGTGAGTTACTCCAGCATTGTGTGTGTGTGTGTGTGTGTGTGTGTGTGTGTGTGTGTGTGTGTGTGTGTGTGTGTGTGTGTGTGTGTGTGTGTGTGCGTGTGTGCGCGTGATGTGTGTGTGTGTGTGAGTTACCCCAGCATTGTGTGTGTGTGTGTGTGTGTGTGTGTGTGTGTGTGTGTGTGTGTGTGTGTGTGTGTGTGTGTGTGTGTGAGTTACCCCAGCATTGTGTGTGTGTGAATCATGAATTGCCAAGACACAAGGCACTGTAAATACAAATAATGTCATACACAAGAAAGGGCAGATGCTAGTTGAAAAAAGTGAACACATGGGGCTGGAGAAATTTGGAAATGTCATCCCGTCACCCATTCCTTCTCTCCAGAGATGCTGCCTGCCCGCTGAGTTAAAAGAGTTCCCACGGTAGACTCACGAATCACTTAAGGTAAACGCACGGGCAACCACGTTATAAACGAGTTTAAAATGTTTCAATTTTTAACTTGAACTGTAAATTTGACTCGTGGAAAAAATCAAACATGTTTGATTTTTTTCACGAGTTACCAAGTTTCACGGGTACCTGCCGTTAGCACCACGAGTCGCTAAGTTGCTCGCAAGAGTTCCGACGTTCCCGCTACGTTTAGTGTACGTGATTACTGCGAGTGACAACTCTGGGTCACTCGTGGGTCAACTCGCACCGTGAGACACGGGTTTAAGAGAATAACGTTTAGTGCAAGGTAAAGTAGTAATAGTTCCCTACTTCTTCACTCCAACCTTTATTGCAGTGCTGAGGAAATGCTATTTTATCAGAAGTGTCATCTTTACAATAAGAATTTAAAGCATGGTCCTTCACTCTCTCTCCGATGAATGTGAATAATCCTTTGGCACTATCTCAAACAAGAGCAGTGACATTATCCCCAATGACCTGACCAATATTTATCCTTTGATCAACATCACCAGAGTCAGATTATCACATTCTGGTCACTCTGCATTGTGCAAGCTTGCTCATCTCAACTGACTACTGCGCAATATTTCTTACATTACGATAGCGATTGCAATTCAGATGTATTTCATCGGCTGCATTGACAGGATTATCACGAAAGAGGCTTGATAAATGCATAGGGTGCGCAGGAAGGAGCTGGTTTACACCAAAGATAGACACAAAATGCTGGAGTAACTCAGCAGAACAGGCAGCATCTCTGGAGGGAAGGAATGGGTGACGTTTCTGGTCGAGATCCTTCTTCAGACTGAGAGTTAGGGGTAGAGGGAACCGAGAGATATGAAAAGGTATGTAGAACAAATTAAGATATTCCAAAAGCAGACCTGAGCCAGCAATGTTTATCAAGGAAAGGTGGAGCCCACAATGGTCCATTGTTGGCTGTGGGGAAGGTGATAGCGAGTAATACAGTGAAACTCAGCAGGGCTACAGTGAAGAGGCCCAGGACAGAAAGGTCAGTATGGCAATGAGAAGGGTAGTTAAAATGTAAAAGGACAAGTTGGGCAAATAGCCTGTTTCCAAGCTGTATAACGATCTCACCACATGATGTTTTGCCTTGCTTGCAGAACTCCGTGCTGGGCAGCACGGTGGAACAGCGGTAGAATTGCTGCCTTACAGCACTTGCAGCACCGACTATGGGTGCTGTCTGTACGGAGTTCGTACGTTCTCCTTGTGATGGCGTGGGTTTTCTCGGAGATCTTCAATTTTCCTCCCACACTCTAAAGACATACAGGTTTGTAGGTTAATTGGCTTGGTATAAGTGTAATTCGTCCTTAGTGTATGGAGGATAGCATTAGTGTGCGGGGATCGCTGGTCGATGCAGATTCGGTGGGCCGAAGGGCCTGTTTGCAAGTTGTATCTCTAAACTAAACTAAACTCTCAGGTCAAATCTATGCAGATTATTCCATGCTGTATCTCTAAACTAAACTAAACTCCCTAAAGGCCAATGTTGGCAAATGGTCTGAAATCCAACTCCCTCTTTTGGGTAAGGTGCCTCTGTTAGTGACGTTATTTGAACAAGGCTGAAGACCCGATTTTCACAAGACCTCAGGCCTCCCCGACAGAGCGAAAGAAATTGACCATAACAAAGTCCCATATCTGCCCCGATCCATTGAACATTACTCCAGGAAGAAGAGCACCAACACATGAACTGCTTTCCGATGGAAATGAATGCTTACCTGCCAGTAGCAAAGTCAATTTTGCGAATTGCACAATTAATTTATAAGTAGCAAAGGACACAGAATTTCTCTGCCTTCTGCGTTGCAGATTAAATTAATTACCCTTCAATATGCAGTCCACCAACGGGATTTGAGGCAGTTTAAGACAGGCAGCCCTATTTATAAAGAGTCCAGTGATTTTAATTGATATTTGGTAAAAAGGTTGTGTTCCACGAAATCTTTCATAAGTGATTTAATGGCAATTTGTCTGCATGACCTAGAGGTACAAAGTGGTGAACAATTTTTCTTCAGCTCATTACAATTATAGACACTTTCTGCTTTCCAATAGTTCAAGCGAGGATGGAGATGAATCATTAGCTTTAATGCTCTGTGCATTCAAGGTACAGTGACTGCAAAGGTTTATTGCTGAGCGCCTGAATAGTATAAACAATAATCTTAAAAAGGCCAAGTTGCACTTTGCTGACTGCAATGCAACACTCTATTTTCTTGCACTATTCCTGAACCAGGTGATGTGGCACATCAGCCTTTGTACATCCATTATGGTGGGAGAGATATTCTTCTGAATCCCTTTTCGATTTCAACTGTATAAGTTCCCCATTTATAAGACCCATCTCCAAATCCATCTTCTCAACCAAATCCTTTCCTATTGTTTCATTTATGCATTACCCTAAATATAAAGATGTCATTTCTTGTTATTCTCTTCCCTAAATGGTTTGTGCGCACAAATTGACACACACACATGCACATGGACACGCATGCACACGCACACACAGACACGCACACACAGACACACACACACACACACTCACACAGAGTTAGCAGAATTGGAGAAGCAAGAAACTTTAGATGTTGAAGTCTTGAGCACAAAATAAAGTGCTGGGGGAACTCAAAGGGCAAGGCAGCATGAGTGGAGGGAAACCCACGCAGTTCATGGCGAGAACGTACAAACTCCGTACCGACAAGCACCCGTGGTCAGGATCAAACCCGGGTTTCTGATGCTGTAAAGGCAGCAACTTTACCGCTGCACCACTGGTGACACCATTTATGGACCTGTACAATTCCCTCCGCAGCTACTGCCCAACCCATAGAATTCCTCCATCACTATTTATTTTCACTCAGTTCGCAGAGTTGCTGCCTCACAGGTCCAGTGACCCAGTCTATGATGAGACCCTTTCCGACTTCTGTTGATATTTGCATGCAGTTGGCATTGTAACAGTGGTGGGTTTCCTCCCACCTCTCAAAGATGTGCAAGTTAATTGTCCACAGTCAATAGCTCCTTCTATGCGAGTAAGTGGTAGGAGTTATAAGGTCATAAGGACATAAGAGATAGGAGCAGAATTAGGCCATTCAGCCCATCCAGTCTACTCTGCCATTCAATCATGGCTGATCTATCTCTCCCTCCTAACTCCTGCCTTCTCCCCAAAACCCCCGACACCCGTACTAATCAAGAATGATAGCATTGGACTAGATGGGTACCTGCAGGACCTAATGGACTATGCTGGCCAAAGACTCTAGGATACACACACACACACAATCACATGAATCAGCTACAATGTTTATCAGTCGATTTTAGTCATAGAGTCATACAGCATGGAAACAGGCCCTTCAGAGCAACTTGTCCACACCAGCCAACACATCCCAGCTACACTTGTCCCACCAGCCTGAGTTTGCCCATCTATCTATACTATTACTAAAACTCCCATCTTGACCACTTCTGGTCTGAGTTATATTGAAATTTGTGCAAAACGCTACCGTATATCACTAGGATTTTTCGCCACCTTACCCACTGTTCCCCTCTGTTCCAAGCCACCAAGTTTTGTTCCGATTGGTGAACTATTAGAAATGTTATGAAGGTTTAAAAAATCAGGAGATCAATAGATTGGTCTTCTGGCCTGTCATTCACCGTGAAGGTAACGCCCCTTCCGGGGTCGAGGAAAATAAAGCCCCGGAGGCTGGGCATGTGTCAGTCATAAGCCGTGAGTGAGAGTCGAGTCCGGAACTGTGAGTCCACAAGCCGTTAGTGAGTGAACTGTGAGTCTACAAGCCGTTAGTGAGTAAACTGCTAGTCTATAAGCTGTGCTGAATGAACTGTGAATCTACAAGCCATTAGTGAGTGAACTGTGAGTGTAAAAGCCATGGCTGAGTGAACTGTGAGTCTACAAGCCGCTAGTGAGTGAACTGTGAGTCTACAAGCAGTTAGTGTGTGAACTGCGAGTCTACAAACTGTGCTGAGTGAACTGTGAGTCTACAAACCGTCCTGAGTGAACTGCGAGTCCACAAGCTGTGGCTGAGTCCGGACGTCACGCTCAGTCCAGAGATCGCGCTCAGTCCAGAGGTCGCGCTCAGTCCAGAGGTCGCGCTCAGTCCAGAGGTCGCGCTCAGTCTCAGAGGGCGAACTCGAGTCCAGAAGTCAGACCTGAGACCAAGGCCACGCTCAGTCCCGAAGTCGGGCGTGAGTATAGTCAAGAGAGATTTACCGTCATATGTCCCAGTGTGTGTGTGTGAGAGAGAGGGATGGAGGGTGTGTGTGTGTGTGCGCGCGCATGTGAGAGATGGAAGGTATGTGTGTGTGTGTGTGTGTGTGAGATGGAGGGTATGTGTGTGTGTGACTGCGAGTGAAATGGAGTGTGTGTGTGAAAGTGAGTGCGAGTGCGAGTGCGAGTTGCATTGGGGGACTAGCCCTCCCGTGTGAAAACGGGACCCAATGGGTCCCACTTAGTCGAGTATACCCCTAAATCTGTCCTATCCATGTACCTGTCTAACTTTTTCTTAAATGTTGCAATAGTCCCTGCCTCTACTACCTCCTCTGGCAGCTCGCTCCATACACCTACCATCCTTTGTGTGAAAAAGTTACCCCTCAGATTCCCATTGAATCATTACCCCTTCACCTTAAACCTATGTCCTCTGGTCCTTGATTTCCCTACTCTGGGCAAGAGACTCTGTGCATCTACCCGATCATTTATACACCTCCATAAGATTTTCTACATTAAAAGTGATTATAAGAAGCATTGTTATATGGAGGTGAAATTATGCAATACCAGGGAATCGATTAACATCTCACTTGAATGGGTAATGCACAGCAAGTGAACACTACATTGGAATCTCTTGTTTTCTGCAGGTTCAATCAAGCAGTCCAAATTAAAATTATTTTCTTTATTTATTCATTGATCTGCACCTATAATGGAAAGAACACTCCAAGCTAAAATAATTTTCCATTTTCTCACTGGATTTGCCACAGCAGTTTGAGTGATTCACAACTTTTGATGTCATTGGAAATAACAGATTGTGGGCAGCACGATGGCGCAGCCGTAGAGTTACTGACTTATAGCGCCAGAGACCCAGGTTCGATCCTGACCTTGGGTGCTGATGAGAGTGTACGGAGTTTGTACGTTCTTCCTGTGACCACGTGGGTTTTCTCCGGGTGCTCCGGTTTCCTCCCACACTCCAAAGACATGAAGGTTTGTTGATTAATTAGCTTCAATAAAAATTGTAAATAGTTGCTAGTGCGTAGGATAGTGCTAGTGTATGGGGTGTACGCTGGTCGGTGTGGACACGGTGGGCTGAGGGACCTGTGTCCACGCTGTATTTCTGAACCCTAAAGTCGAGCCTGAATTGCGGATGACTTAAAACCCACGCGATCATGGGGAGAATGTATAAACTCCATACAGACAGCACCCGTACTATAGGATTGAATCCAGATCTATAGCGCTGTAAGGCAACAACTCTACCACTGCGCCACTATGACTCAACAAATAAAGAGAATGTAAATCTCTTAAGTGCTCATTCCTTCTTTCACCAATATGGTTCAAATGAGTTCTCTGAGTAAATACATCCTGACTACAGGTACATGTCTGTGTGGAGTTTGCCCGTTCTCCCCGCGACCTGCATGGATTTTCTCCGGGTGTTCCGGTTTCCTCCCGCAGTCCAGAGATGCACGGGTTTGTATGTTAATAGGCTTCGGCGAAAATTGTAAATTGTCCCGGGCATGCAGGATAGTGTTAGTGTATGGGGATCGCTGGTCGCCACTGACTCGGAGGGCCGAAGGGACTGTTTCCACGCGGTACCACTCAATTAAACTAAACTCCCTGAAAGTGAAGATGTATTGGACATTTTCCTTCAATGGTCAACACATTGAGTATTAGAGACAGGAAGAGATGATACCACTTTATATGAATTTACCTGGCCCGTGTTTAGAGCATGGCCTGCAGTTCTCGTCACCTGAATGCAGGAAGGATGGGAAGGATTTGGAAAGGCTACAGGGAAGGTGTACCAGCATGATGCCTGGATTGGAGGGTGTTGGCTACAATGAGAGGTTGGATAGACTTGGATTGTTTTCTCTGGAATGCTGGAGAATGAGGGGAGACCTGATAGAAATACATAAAATTATGAGAGGCATAGATAGACAGTAAGAACTTGTTTCCTAGAATGGTAATATCAAATACTAGAGGGCATAACTGTAAAGTTGGAGGGGCGAATGTTAACAGAGATTTGACAGGGCAGGTTCTTTACACAGAAGATTGTGAGTGCCTGGAATGTGTTGCCAGGGGTGCTGGTGAAGGCATATGTAAACAGTATTGTTTAAAAACGTTTACATAGTCACATGGATATGAAAGGGAACGGATGTATATGTTTTATGTTCAGGTACGTCAGAGGACTCTCTCTAACTTCTACAGGTGCACAGTAGAGAGCTTGCATAGAGGCTTGGTTCGGCAACTTGAGCGCCCAGGAGCGGAAAAGACTACAAAAGGTAGTAACCACTAGCAGATAGAATTCGAGCTCATCCAGAAATATATGGGTATTATACTAAAAATACAGTTAATAAAATTTCTCTATATGCAGATGAAGTATTACTATATATTACAAAGCCAGAAATTAGTATCCCTAATCTGTTAAATCTTATAACTCAATTCGGTTTATTTTCAGGATATAGAATTAACTGGAAGAAGAGGGAGATTATGCCAATAATGGAACCTAATGTATACATACTGCAACAATCGCCTTTTAAAATAGTGAATGAAAAATGTAAACTTAGGAATCTATGTGACCAAGAAATATACTTCTTTATTTAAATCAAATTTTGTGCCTTTATTTAATAAATTGCATAAGAACATTCAATACTGGAAAACGCTTCCTATTTCAATGCTCGGTAAAATTAATGCAATTAAAATGATTTTCCTTCTCCAACTATACCTCTTCCAATCAATTCCAATATACCTACCTAAAAATTTATTTTAAAAAAATTGACTCTATTGTAACAAGTTTTATTTGGAATTATAAGAATCACAGAATAAGTAAAAAACACTTATGTAAATCTAAGACGAAAGGAGGATTAGTCTTACCAAATCGAACCATATAACCATATAACAATTACAGCACGGAAACAGGCCCTCTCGGCCCTTCCAGTCCGTGCCAACAATTTGTTTTCCCCTAGTCCCATCTACCTGCACTCAGACCACACCCCTCCATTCCCTTCACGTCCATATACCTATCCACTTTACTTTTAAATGTTAAAATCGATCCTGCCTCCACCTCTTCTGCTGGAAGCTCATTCCACACAGCCACCACCCTCTGAGTAAAGAAGTTCCCCCTCACGTTACCCCTAAACTTCTGTCCCTTAATTCTCATGTCATGCCCTCTTGTTTGAATCTTCCCTACCCTCAATGGGAAAAACGTATCCACGTCAACTCTGTCTATCCCTTTCATCATTTTAAAGACCTCAATCAAGTCCACCCTTAACCTTCTGCGCTCCAAAGAATAAAGACCTAACTTGTTCAACCTTTCTCTGTAACATAGTTGCTGGAACCCTGGCAACAATCTAGTAAATCTCCTCTGTACTCTCTCTATTTTGTTGACATCCTTCCTATAATTAGGCGACCAAAATTGTACACCATACTCCAGAATTGGTCTTACCAATGCCTTGTACAATTTTAACATTACTTCCCTACTCCTATATTCAATGCTCTGATTTATAAAGGCCAGCACACCAAAGGCTTTCTTTACCACCCTATCTACGTGCAATTCCACCTTCAGGGAACTATGCACAGTTATTCCTAGATCCCCCTGTTCCACAGCATTCCTCAATTCCCTACCATTTACCATGTACATCCTATTTTGATTTGTCCTGCCAAGATGTAGCACTTCACACTTAACAGCATTAAACTCCATCTGCCATCTTTCAGCCCACTTTTCCAAATGGCCCAAATCTCTCTGTAGACTTTGAAAATCTACTTCATTATCCACAACACCACCTATCTTAGTATCATCTGCATACTTACTTATCCAATTTTCCACCCCATCATCCAGATCATTGATGTACATGACAAACAACAGTGGACCCAACACAGATCCCTGAGGCACCCCACTGGTCACCGGCTTCCGACCTGACAAACAGCCATCCACCATCACTCTCTGACATCTCCCATTCAGCCACTGTTGAATCCATCTTGCTACTCCGCCATTAACACCCAAAGATTGAACCTTCTTAACCAACCTTGTCAAAGGCCTTACTGAAATCCATATAGACAACATCCACTGCTTTACCCTCATCAATTTCCCTAGTTACCGCTTCAAAAAATTCAAGAAGGTTTGTCAAACATGACCTTCCAGGCACAAATCCATGTCGACTGTTCTGATCAGACCCTGTTTATCCAGATGCTTATATATATTATCTCTAAGTATCCTTTCCATTAATTTGCCCACCACTGACGTCAAACTAATAGGTCTATAATTGCTAGGTTTATTCTTTGAACCCTTTTTAAACAATGGAACAACATGCGCAGTACGCCAATCCTCCGGCACTATTCCCATTTCTAATGACATTTGAAATATTTCTGTCATAGCTCCTGCTATTTCTACACTAACTTCCCTCGATGTCTTAGGGAATATCCTGTCAGGACCTGGAGACTTATCCACTTTTATATTTTTTCAAAAGTGTCAGTACTTCCTCCTCTTTGAATCTCATAGTTTCCATAGCTACTCTACTTTTTCCCCTTAACTCACAGAGTTCAATATCCTTCTCCTTGGTGAATACCGAAGAAAAGAAATTGTTCAATATCTCCCCCATCTCTTTTGGCTCTGCAGATAGCTGCCCATTCTGGTTCTCTAATGGTCCAATTTTATCCCTCGTTATCCTTTTGCTATTAATATAGCTGTAGAAACCCTTTGGGTTTACTTTCACCTTTCTTGCCAAAGCAACCTCATATCTTCTTTTAGCCTTCCTAATTTCTTTCTTAAGATTCTTTTTACATTCTTTATACTCCTCTAGCACCTCATTTACTCCATGCCTCCTATAAATATTGTAGATATCTCTCTTTTTTCGAAACAAGTGTCCAATTTCCCTTGAAAACCATGGCTCTTTCCAATTTTTACTATTTCCTTTCAACCTAACAGGGACATAAAGATTCTGTACTCTTACAATTTCCCCTTTAAATGTCCTCCATTTCTCTTCTACATCCTTCCCATGAAACAAAGTGTCCCAATTCACTCCTTTAAAATCCTTATGCATTCCCTCAAAGTTAGCCTTTCTCCAATCAAAAATCTCCACCCTAGGTCCAGTTCTGACTCTCTCCATGATAATAAATTTCTTATTTTATTTCTGGGCAGTCAATGTCAAAAACTTAAATTTCTGGTTGGAAGATATGGATCAACAACCAGATTGGTTAAAGATGGAAAAGGAGGACTGTCTGCCATTTGAAATTGGAATTCTCCTATCCCCTACAAAATTGAACAAAAAGATCTATAGTGAAAATCCAATAATACATAGCGGTATTCGAATTTGGAAACAAATTAAAAAAACATTAAAATTGGATAATTTATCACGTTCGCTCCCTATTGCAAATAACCCTTCATTTAAGCCTTCAGTATTGGATAAAGGCTTCACACAATGGAAAAACTATGGAATTAAAAAGATGGGACATCTTTATAGAAATGGTATGTTCCTTTCGTTTCTGGAGGTACAACAGAATTATGGATTACATTCAAATAATGTTTTTAGATATTTACAATTGAAAGATTATGTTAAATCACATACACAAGAATACAGAATTAGAGAGCCAGAGATTCTAGATGAATGTTTGAATAAACATCCCAATACAGTCAAATTAATATCATATATTTACAATATTCTGTTAGATAGTGAGAATCCGTCGACGGAATCACATAGACAAGCATGGAAAATGAATTAGTTCAACCCATAACGAAAGATATTTGGGATGAAAGCCTACAACATATACATCAATGTTCGTTAAACGCCAGACATTCTTTAATACAATTTAAAATATTACACAGATTGCATTATTCTAAAACGAAATTAAACAGAATTTTTCCTAATATCTCTCCTATCTGCGATAAATGTCAATACTCTGAGGCTAATTTAACCCATACTTTTGTAAATTGCATAAAAATTAAAACAATTTGGGTGGATATTTTTAAAATTATTTCCGTAGTGGTTAATATTCAACAGGATCCCGATCCTAAATTAATAATATTGGGCATATCTAAACAATACCTAAAACTAACAATAAACCAAAGAAATTTCCTGGATTATAGTATAATAACTGGGAAAAAACTAATATTAAAATTTTGGAAAAACCCTGCATTCCCTACAACTAAAATGTGGATTATGGAGATGTCGGAGACCTTAAATCTGGAAAAAATTAGATTTGTTTTAATCGACAAACCTGAATTATTTATTAGAATATGGTCCCCGTTCATAGATTATTTGAAGGGGTAGAATGGGCCAGCGCTGAGGCTCGACGGAAGCTTAAACCCAGGACTAGACGAATAGTTTTGTTTTCTGTACCTACGGACCTATCTCCTAAGTTGTATTATAAAATTAAAAAATAAAAATAATAAATTCAAAAAAAAAAAAAAACCTCCTCAGGACCTTACCAAAAACCACCAAAAAAAAAAGTAGTAAACACTGCCCAGTCCATCATCAGCTCTGACCTCCCTTCCATCGAGGGAATTTATCGCAGTCGCTGCCTCAAAAAGGCTGGCAGCTTCATCAAGGACCCACACCATCCTGGCCACGCACTCATCTCCCTGCTACCTTCAGGTAGAAGGTACAGGAGCCTGAAGACTGCAACGACCAGGTTCAGGAATAGCTACTTCCCCACAGCCATCAGGCTATTAAACCTGGCTCGGACAAAACTCTGAACATTAATAACCCATTATTTGTTATCTGTTATTTGCACTTTATCAGTTTAGTTTATTTATTCCTGTGTGTATGTATTTATATAATGATATATGGACACACTGATCTGTTTTGTAGTAAATGCCTACTATGTTCTGTGTGCCGAAGAAAAGCAAGAATGTCATTGTCCTATCAGGGACACATGACAATAAACTCACTTGAACTTGAACTTGAGTTGGGGTTGGCATCCAAGATGCTTCATCTAGGTGTCAGAGGTAATGGGGAGAAGACAGGAGAATGGAGTTAGGAGGGAGAGCAAGATCAGCCATAATTGAATGGCAGAGTGGACTTGATGGGCCGAATGGTCGAATTCTACTCCTATTCCTTATCACCTTATGATCCACGCTAGTCTCAGTTTGGCCCATAACCCTCTAAACCTTTCCTTATCTGTACAAATGTATTTTACATGTTGTTGCAGTACAGGCATCAACTACCCCCTCGGACAGCTTGTTCCACTGACGCACGACCCTCTGTGTGTAAGACACACAAGTGTTTAATTGTCATATGTACCGGCAAAGGAACTATCAAATCCTTGCCTGCTGTAGCTTTACAGGTCCTAAGCACAAAAAAAATCACAAATAAATATATAAAAGAAAATTGATAAGCAGTAACACAAGGCATCTAGAACCTGCCACTCAGGTTCCTATTACATACTTCCCCTCTCACTGTAAACCTGTGGCCTCTAGTTCTTGAGTCGGCTATCCTGGGGAAAATACTATGTGGATTCACCCTGGGCCAATGGACGGTGGCACGGTGGTGCATGAGGGCGGCGCGATGATAGAATTGCTGCCTTTACAACGCCAGAGATCCCGGTTCAATCCTGACCACTGGTGCTATCTGTACGGTGTTTTACGTTCTTCCCGTGGGTTTTATCTGGGATCTCCGGTTTCCTCCCACGTACCTATTTGAATGTTACTTGGCCAGGTTTAATTGCCAATTGCACCTAGTGTGTGCAGTATAGTGTTAGTGTGCAGAGATAGTAAGATTAAACGAGAACTTACCAAGATTGATCTGTATTTTACGAGGAGTCGCGGTGAGGAATTTCGTGAAGACCCCGCCAGCACGCATGCGCAGCATCCTTCAAAGCAGCGGTGTGCAATCACAGAACACACTATGACTAAAAAATAGTAAGATGAAAACGTAGAACTACCTGGTTGACCTTATGATAGAGGGTGGGAGCGCTAGGCACGAAATCCCTCACCGCGACTCCTCGTAAAATACAGATCAACCTTCAAACTTGGTAAGTTCTCGTTTAATCTTACTATTTTACTTCGGAGTCACGTGAGTGACTTCGTGAAGATTTCAAAGCTCTGTGATTTCACGCCCTGGACAACGTCCATGCTTATCACACTGCCGCAAGTCTGATGGAGGAAGGCTGTTAATGCAGTTCAGTCGAAACTGGCTGAAAAATTAACACAATTTATTAATCAAATAAACAAACAATAACGCCTAATTCGGGGACAGACATTCACTGAGCGGTTCCCAGCACAGCTTCAGCGAATGTCGCAGGGGTTGACCAGTGGCTTATTGTAGAACCGTTGAAAGGTTTCTTCACTGGCCCAGCCCGCGGTGGCGAGAATGTGGTCCATGGGCACCTCCATGGCCCTCGCCGCTGATGTGGATGCAGCCCTAGTGGAATGAGACTTAAAAATGTTAGTAGCAACTCCTGCTGCATCCAGCACCACCCTGAGCCACCTGGCGATAGTCTGTACAGTCACCCGATGATGCGGCGGTTTGTGGCTGATGAGGAGCCCCTGTTCCTTCATCCTAATGGTTCCTGTAATCCTGATGTAGTGGTGGAGATGGGTGACTATGCAGAGAGTGGCATCTACAGGGTATGCCCGAAACTCCAACTGCAGCCCATGCGCCCCTGGCCTGTGCTGCTTCAATAAATCGTGGACAAAGAAATTTATTTGACCAGGGGTGGCCACCATGCTGTCCAGTCGCAGTTTTTGTAACGTCTGGACTCGCTGGGCTGTAGTCAGTGCCATCAGCATCACCACCTTGAGGGTGAGCTGTTTCAGTGGTAGCTCATTCATTGGAGCCCAGCTCCTCAGTAGGGTCAGCACGATCCCCACATCCCACGTTACTGTATATCTGGGTCGCAGAGGGTTGGTGTTGAACACTCCCCTCATTAGTTTAGACACCAGGTGGTTGGAGCTGATACCTATATCCAGGTATTAGGACAGCGCACTCCTGGTGCTGTTGATGGCACTGTAGCTGAGGCCAGCATCGAAATGGAGGCCAGCTAGGAATTCCAGGACATCAGGTATCGTTGCCGTGTTGGAAGTCTTGTTGGTCCAAGCACAGAATGCCTCTCACTTTCTGATTTGGATGAGGTACTGTTCCGAGTTGATTCTCGGCATGATGCGGAGATGAGTTCTATGGCTCGTGATGAGATGCCCGCCTGGATGAGTGGTCTTTTCAGAACCTGCAGGCCAACAACAAGTTTAAGTAACAATGGCAAGGATGACTATCCCCTGTAATGGGGTGAGTAATCAATTTGGGGTGTTTCCCAATCACCATCCATGGTGTTTTAAAATTTTAACGACCATCGGGTACCATGGTTGTGTAGGCCAGTCGGGAATGATCTGCAAATGATCTGCAGTTTAATTTTCTGCAATACCCGACTGATGAGGCAGAATGGGGGAAATGCGTAGCAAAACCATTTCCCCCAATGGATAGAAAACGCATCCATTGCTATTGCCCCAGAGTCTGGTTCCCACGACACATATGTTGGTATCTGATGGTTCAACCTGGATGCAAATAGGTCAATATCTGGTGTCCCATAGTGAGCTATAATGTCTCCAAAAATTTGGGGGTTCAACATCCACTCGATGTTGTCATTGAATACTTGTGACCTGGTGTCCGCCACTGTATTAAGCTTCCCAGGCAAATAGGTCGCCGTAATCCAAATATTGCTTTCAATGCACCAGTGCCAAATTGTGTTAGCCAATTCATCACAAGATAGTGACCTGATACCACCCATATGATTGATGAAAGCCACCAATGTATCTAATTGAAGGCGGACATGTAAATCCCGTGAATTAGTACAGTAAGCCCGCAGTCCATGAAATGCCCCCAGCATTTCTATATAGTTAATCCCATGTGACTCCAGGAATGTAGACTCACGAGAGTTCCATCTGCCACCACAACTGGACATCGTATCAGTTGCTCCCCAGCCTTATGCGCTTCCGTCAGTTTGTAGCACAACGTCTGGGCTGCTTACTATGATGGGTCTGTGACACTCACTAATATTGTCAACCCACCATTGTAGCCTGTTTCTAGCTTTTGCTGGTAACCGGATTGGCCGATCAAAGTGCCCAGCATTTGTTTTTAATGCTATGATCTTTGTTCTTTGTAAATTTCAGTAGTGTAGCGGTCCGAATTGTGCAGCTGGGAATGTTGCTACGAATTTCCCTATAACTTTTGCTGTTTGCCGAATGGTCGGTACCCTGGCGCAAGTAAGACTGTGGCACTCTTCTTTTATAGCAGTAGCTTTATTGGTTGGGATGGTAATCTTCATTAAGTTGGTGTCTAGGGTGAACCCCAATTAATCCATAACCTGTACCGGGTGCAATTTTGATTTGTCTGGATGGATTACAAATCCCAGAGGTCGCGCTCAGTCTCAGAGGGCGAACTCGAGTCCAGAAGTCAGACCTGAGACCAAGGCCACGCTCAGTCCCGAAGTCGGGCGTGAGTATAGTCAAGAGAGATTTACCGTCATATGTCCCAGTGTGTGTGTGTGAGAGAGAGGGATGGAGGGTGTGTGTGTGTGTGTGCGCGCGCATGTGAGAGATGGAAGGTATGTGTGTGTGTGTGTGTGTGTGTGTGTGAGATGGAGGGTATGTGTGTGTGTGACTGCGAGTGAAATGGAGTGTGTGTGTGAAAGTGAGTGCGAGTGCGAGTGCGAGTTGCATTGGGGGACTAGCCCTCCCGTGTGAAAACGGGACCCAATGGGTCCCACTTAGTCGAGTATACCCCTAAATCTGTCCTATCCATGTACCTGTCTAACTTTTTCTTAAATGTTGCAATAGTCCCTGCCTCTACTACCTCCTCTGGCAGCTCGCTCCATACACCTACCATCCTTTGTGTGAAAAAGTTACCCCTCAGATTCCCATTGAATCATTACCCCTTCACCTTAAACCTATGTCCTCTGGTCCTTGATTTCCCTACTCTGGGCAAGAGACTCTGTGCATCTACCCGATCATTTATACACCTCCATAAGATTTTCTACATTAAAAGTGATTATAAGAAGCATTGTTATATGGAGGTGAAATTATGCAATACCAGGGAATCGATTAACATCTCACTTGAATGGGTAATGCACAGCAAGTGAACACTACATTGGAATCTCTTGTTTTCTGCAGGTTCAATCAAGCAGTCCAAATTAAAATTATTTTCTTTATTTATTCATTGATCTGCACCTATAATGGAAAGAACACTCCAAGCTAAAATAATTTTCCATTTTCTCACTGGATTTGCCACAGCAGTTTGAGTGATTCACAACTTTTGATGTCATTGGAAATAACAGATTGTGGGCAGCACGATGGCGCAGCCGTAGAGTTACTGACTTATAGCGCCAGAGACCCAGGTTCGATCCTGACCTTGGGTGCTGATGAGAGTGTACGGAGTTTGTACGTTCTTCCTGTGACCACGTGGGTTTTCTCCGGGTGCTCTGGTTTCCTCCCACACTCCAAAGACATGAAGGTTTGTAGATTAATTAGCTTCAATAAAAATTGTAAATAGTTGCTAGTGCGTAGGATAGTGCTAGTGTATGGGGTGTACGCTGGTCGGTGCGGACACGGTGGGCTGAGGGACCTGTGTCCACGCTGTATTTCTGAACCCCAAAGTCGAGCCTGAATTGCGGATGACTTAAAACCCACGCGATCATGGGGAGAATGTATAAACTCCATACAGACAGCACCCGTACTATAGGATTGAATCCAGATCTATAGCGCTGTAAGGCAACAACTCTACCACTGCGCCACTATGAACCAACAAATAAAGAGAATGTAAATCTCTTAAGTGCTCATTCCTTCTTTCACCAATATGGTTCAAATGAGTTCTCTGAGTAAATACATCCTGACTACAGGTACATGTCTGTGTGGAGTTTGCCCGTTCTCCCCGCGACCTGCATGGATTTTCTCCGGGTGTTCCGGTTTCCTCCCGCAGTCCAGAGATGCACGGGTTTGTATGTTAATAGGCTTCGGCGAAAATTGTAAATTGTCCCGGGCATGCAGGATAGTGTTAGTGTATGGGGATCGCTGGTCGCCACTGACTCGGAGGGCCGAAGGGACTGTTTCCACGCGGTACCACTCAATTAAACTAAACTCCCTGAAAGTGAAGATGTATTGGACATTTTCCTTCAATGGTCAACACATTGAGTATTAGAGACAGGAAGAGATGATACCACTTTATATGAATTTACCTGGCCCGTGTTTAGAGCATGGCCTGCAGTTCTCGTCACCTGAATGCAGGAAGGATGGGAAGGATTTGGAAAGGCTACAGGGAAGGTGTACCAGCATGATGCCTGGATTGGAGGGTGTTGGCTACAATGAGAGGTTGGATAGACTTGGATTGTTTTCTCTGGAATGCTGGAGAATGAGGGGAGACCTGATAGAAATACATAAAATTATGAGAGGCATAGATAGACAGTAAGAACTTGTTTCCTAGAATGGTAATATCAAATACTAGAGGGCATAACTGTAAAGTTGGAGGGGCGAATGTTAACAGAGATTTGACAGGGCAGGTTCTTTACACAGAAGATTGTGAGTGCTGGAATGTGTTGCCAGGGGTGCTGGTGAAGGCATATGTAAACAGTATTGTTTAAAAACGTTTACATAGTCACATGGATATGAAAGGGAACGGATGTATATGTTTTATGTTCAGGTACGTCAGAGGACTCTCTCTAACTTCTACAGGTGCACAGTAGAGAGCTTGCATAGAGGCTTGGTTCGGCAACTTGAGCGCCCAGGAGCGGAAAAGACGACAAAAAGCAGTAACCACTAGCAGATAGAATTCGAGCTCATCCAGAAATATATGGGTATAATACTAAAAATACAGTTAATAAAATTTCTCTATATGCAGATGATGTATTACTATACATTACAAAGCCAGAAATTAGTATCCCTAATCTGTTAAATCTTATATTCGGTTTATTTTCGGGATATCGAATTAACTGGAAGAAGAGTGAGATTATGCCAATAATGGAACCTAATGTATACATACTGCAACAATCGCCTTTTAAAATAGTGAATGAAAAATTTAAATACTTAGGAATCTATGTGACCAAGAAATATACTTCTTTATTTAAATCAAATTTCGTGCCTTTATTTAATAAATTGCATAAGAACATTCAATACTGGAAAACGCTTCCTATTTCAATGCTCGGTAAAATTAATGCAATTAAAATGATTTTCCTTCCCCAACTTCTATACCTCTTCCAATCAATTCCAATATACCTACCTAAAAATTTATTTTAAAAAATTGACTCTATTGTAACAAGTTTTATTTGGAATTATAAGAATCACAGAATAAGTAAAAAACACTTATGTAAATCTAAGACGAAAGGAGGATTAGTCTTACCAAATTGAACCATATAACCATATAACAATTACAGCACGGAAACAGGCCCTCTCGGCCCTTCCAGTCCGTGCCGACCATTTGTTTTCCCCTAGTCCCATCTACCTGCACTCAGACCACACCCCTCCATTCCCTTCACGTCCATATACCTATCCACTTTACTTTTTAAATGTTAAAATCGATCCTGCCTCCACCTCTTCTGCTGGAAGCTCATTCCACACAGCCACCACCCTCTGAGTAAAGAAGTTCCCCCTCACGTTACCCCTAAACTTCTGTCCCTTAATTCTCATGTCATGCCCTCTTGTTTGAATCTTCCCTACCCTCAATGGGAAAAAACGTATCCACGTCAACTCTGTCTATCCCTTTCATCATTTTAAAGACCTCAATCAAGTCCACCCTTAACCTTCTGCGCTCCAAAGAATAAAGACCTAACTTGTTCAACCTTTCTCTGTAACATAGTTGCTGGAACCCTGGCAACAATCTAGTAAATCTCCTCTGTACTCTCTCTATTTTGTTGACATCCTTCCTATAATTAGGCGACCAAAATTGTACACCATACTCCAGAATTGGTCTTACCAATGCCTTGTACAATTTTAACATTACTTCCCTACTCCTATATTCAATGCTCTGATTTATAAAGGCCAGCACACCAAAGGCTTTCTTTACCACCCTATCTACGTGCAATTCCACCTTCAGGGAAACTATGCACAGTTATTCCTAGATCCCCCTGTTCCACAGCATTCCTCAATTCCCTACCATTTACCATGTACATCCTATTTTGATTTGTCCTGCCAAGATGTAGCACTTCACACTTAACAGCATTAAACTCCATCTGCCATCTTTCAGCCCACTTTTCCAAATGGCCCAAATCTCTCTGTAGACTTTGAAAATCTACTTCATTATCCACAACACCACCTATCTTAGTATCATCTGCATACTTACTTATCCAATTTTCCACCCCATCATCCAGATCATTGATGTACATGACAAACAACAGTGGACCCAACACAGATCCCTGAGGCACCCCACTGGTCACCGGCTTCCGACCTGACAAACAGCCATCCACCATCACTCTCTGACATCTCCCATTCAGCCACTGTTGAATCCATCTTGCTACTCCGCCATTAACACCCAAAGATTGAACCTTCTTAACCAACCTTGTCAAAGGCCTTACTGAAATCCATATAGACAACATCCACTGCTTTACCCTCATCAATTTCCCTAGTTACCGCTTCAAAAAATTCAAGAAGGTTTGTCAAACATGACCTTCCAGGCACAAAATCCATGTCGACTGTTCTGATCAGACCCTGTTTATCCAGATGCTTATATATATTATCTCTAAGTATCCTTTCCATTAATTTGCCCACCACTGACGTCAAACTAATAGGTCTATAATTGCTAGGTTTATTCTTTGAACCCTTTTTAAACAATGGAACAACATGCGCAGTACGCCAATCCTCCGGCACTATTCCCATTTCTAATGACATTTGAAATATTTCTGTCATAGCTCCTGCTATTTCTACACTAACTTCCCTCGATGTCTTAGGGAATATCCTGTCAGGACCTGGAGACTTATCCACTTTTATATTTTTCAAAAGTGTCAGTACTTCCTCCTCTTTGAATCTCATAGTTTCCATAGCTACTCTACTTTTTCCCCCTTAACTCACAGAGTTCAATATCCTTCTCCTTGGTGAATACCGAAGAAAAGAAATTGTTCAATATCTCCCCATCTCTTTTGGCTCTGCAGATAGCTGCCCATTTGGTTCTCTAATGGTCCAATTTTATCCCTCGTTATCCTTTTGCTATTAATATAGCTGTAGAAACCCTTTGGGTTTACTTTCACCTTTCTTGCCAAAGCAACCTCATATCTTCTTTTAGCCTTCCTAATTTCTTTCTTAAGATTCTTTTTACATTCTTTATACTCCTCTAGCACCTCATTTACTCCATGCCTCCTATAAATATTGTAGATATCTCTCTTTTTTCGAAACAAGTGTCCAATTTCCCTTGAAAACCATGGCTCTTTCCAATTTTTACTATTTCCTTTCAACCTAACAGGGACATAAAGATTCTGTACTCTTACAATTTCCCCTTTAAATGTCCTCCATTTCTCTTCTACATCCTTCCCATGAAACAAAGTGTCCCAATTCACTCCTTTAAAATCCTTATGCATTCCCTCAAAGTTAGCCTTTCTCCAATCAAAAATCTCCACCCTAGGTCCAGTTCTGACTCTCCATAATAATAAATTTCTTATTTTATTTCTGGGCAGTCAATGTCAAAAACTTACATTTCTGGTTGGAAGATATGCATCAACAACCAGATTGGTTAAAGATGGAAAAGGAGGACTGTCTGCCATTTGAAATTGCTCGGATTCTCCTATCCCCTACAAAATTGAACAAAAAGATCTATAGTGAAAATCCAATAATACATAGCGGTATTCGAATTTGGAAACAAATAAAAAAAACATTAAAATTGGGTAATTTATCACTTTCGCTCCCTATTGCAAATAACCCTTCATTTAAGCCTTCAGTATTGGATAAAGGCTTGACACAATGGAAAAACTATGGAATTAAAAAGATGGGACATCTTTATAGAAATGGTATGTTCCTTTCGTTTCTGGAGGTACAACAGAATTATGGATTACATTCAAATAATGTTTTTAGATATTTACAATTGAAAGATTATGTTAAATCACATACACAAGAATACAGAATTAGAGAGCCAGAGATTCTAGATGAATGTTTGAATAAACATCCCAATACAGTCAAATTTAATATCATATATTTACAATATTCTGTTAGATAGTGAGAATCCGTCGACGGAATCACATAGACAAGCATGGGAAAATGAATTAGTTCAACCCATAACGAAAGATATTTGGGATGAAAGCCTACAACATATACATCAATGTTCGTTAAACGCCAGACATTCTTTAATACAATTTAAAATATTACACAGATTGCATTATTCTAAAACGAAATTAAACAGAATTTTTCCTAATATCTCTCCTATCTGCGATAAATGTCAATACTCTGAGGCTAATTTAACCCATACTTTTGTAAATTGCATAAAAATTAAAACAATTTGGGTGGATATTTTTAAAATTATTTCCGTAGTGGTTAATATTCAACAGGATCCCGATCCTAAATTAATAATATTGGGCATATCTAAACAATACCTAAAACTAACAATAAACCAAAGAAATTTCCTGGATTATAGTATAATAACTGGGAAAAAACTAATATTAAAATTTTGGAAAAACCCTGCATTCCCTACAACTAAAATGTGGATTATGGAGATGTCGGAGACCTTAAATCTGGAAAAAAATAGATTTGTTTTAATCGACAAACCTGAATTATTTATTAGAATATGGTCCCCGTTCATAGATTATTTGAAGGGGTAGAATGGGCCAGCGCTGAGGCTCGACGGAAGCTTAAACCCAGGACTAGACGAATAGTTTTGTTTTCTGTACCTACGGACCTATCTCCTAAGTTGTATTATAAAATTTAAAAATAAAAATAATAAATTCAAAAAAAAAAAAAAAAACTCCTCAGGACCTTACCAAAAACCACCAAAAAAAAAAAAAGTAGTAAACACTGCCCATTCCATCATCAGCTCTGACCTTCCTTCCATCGAGGGAATTTATCGCAGTCGCTGCCTCAAAATGGTTGGCAGCATCATCAAGGACCCACACCATCCTGGCCACACACTCATCTCCCTGCTACCTTCAGGTAGAAGGTACAGGAGCCTGAAGACTGCAACGACCAGGTTCAGGAATAGCTACTTCCCCACAGCCATCAGGCTATTAAACCTGGCTCGGACAAAACTCTGAACATTAATAACCCATTATTTGTTATCTGTTATTTGCACTTTATCAGTTTAGTTTATTTATTCCTGTGTGTATGTATTTATATAATGATATATGGACACACTGATCTGTTTTGTAGTAAATGCCTACTATGTTCTGTGTGCCGAAGAAAAGCAAGAATGTCATTGTCCTATCAGGGACACATGACAATAAACTCACTTGAACTTGAACTTGAGTTGGGGTTGGCATCCAAGATGCTTCATCTAGGTGTCAGAGGTAATGGGGAGAAGACAGGAGAATGGAGTTAGGAGGGAGAGCAAGATCAGCCATAATTGAATGGCAGAGTGGACTTGATGGGCCGAATGGTCGAATTCTACTCCTATTCCTTATCACCTTATGATCCACGCTAGTCTCAGTTTGGCCCATATCCCTCTAAACCTTTCCTTACCTGTACATATGTATTTTACATGTTGTTGCAATACAGGCATCAACTACCCCCTCGGACAGCTTGCTCCACAGACGCACCATCCTCTGTGTATAAGACACACAAGTGTTTAATTGTCATATGTACCGGCAAAGGAACTATCAAATCCTTGCCTGCTGTAGCTTTACAGGCCCTAAGCACAAAAAAAAAAAATCACAAATAAATATATAAAAGAAAATTGATAAGCAGTAACACAAGGCATCCAGAACCTGCCACTCAGGTTCCTATTACATACTTCCCCTCTCACTGTAAACCTGTGGCCTCTAGTTCTTGAGTCGGCTATCCTGGGGAAAATACTATGTGGATTCACCCTGGGCCAATGGACGGTGGCACGGTGGTGCATGAGGGCGGCGCGATGATAGAATTGCTGCCTTTACAACGCCAGAGATCCCGGTTCAATCCTGACCACTGGTGCTATCTGTACGGTGTTTTACGTTCTTCCCGTGGGTTTTATCTGGGATCTCCGGTTTCCTCCCACGTACCTATTTGAATGTTACTTGGCCAGGTTTAATTGCCAATTGCACCTAGTGTGTGCAGTATAGTGTTAGTGTGCAGAGATAGTAAGATTAAACGAGAACTTACCAAGATTGATCTGTATTTTACGAGGAGTCGCGGTGAGGAATTTCGTGAAGACCCCGCCAGCACGCATGCGCAGCATCCTTCAAAGCAGCGGGTGCAATCACAGAACACACCATGATTAAAAAATAGTAAGATGAAAACTTAGAACTACCTGGTTGACCTTATGATAGAGGGTGGGAGCGCTAGGCACGAAATCCCTCACCGCGACTCTTCGTAAAATACAGATTAACCTTCAAACTTGGTAAGTTCTCGTTTAATCTTACTATTTTACTTCGGAGTCACGTGAGTGACTTCGTGAAGATTTCAAAGCTCTGTGATTTCACGCCCTGGACAACGTCCATGCTTATCACACTGCCGCAAGTCTGATGGAGGAAGGCTGTTAATGCAGTTCAGTCGAAACTGGCTGAAAAATTAACACAATTTATTAATCAAATAAACAAACAATAACGCCTAATTCGGGGACAGACATTCACTGAGCGGTTCCCAGCACAGCTTCAGCGAATGTCGCAGGGGTTGACCAGTGGCTTATTGTAGAACCGTTGAAAGGTTTCTTCACTGGCCCAGCCCGCGGTGGCGAGAATGTGGTCCATGGGCACCTCCATGGCCCTCGCCGCTGATGTGGATGCAGCCCTAGTGGAATGAGACTTAAAAATGTTAGTAGCAACTCCTGCTGCATCCAGCACCACCCTGAGCCACCTGGCGATAGTCTGTACAGTCACCCGATGATGCGGCGGTTTGTGGCTGATGAGGAGCCCCTGTTCCTTCATCCTAATGGTTCCTGTAATCCTGATGTAGTGGTGGAGATGGGTGACTATGCAGAGAGTGGCATCTACAGGGTATGCCCAAAACTCCAACTGCAGCCCATGCGCCCCTGGCCTGTGCTGCTTCAATAAATCGTGGACAAAGAAATTTATTTGACCAGGGGTGGCCACCATGCTGTCCAGTCGCAGTTTTTGTAACGTCTGGACTCGCTGGGCTGTAGTCAGTGCCATCAGCATCACCACCTTGAGGGTGAGCTGTTTCAGTGGTAGCTCATTCATTGGAGCCCAGCTCCTCAGTAGGGTCAGCACGATCCCCACATCCCACGTTACTGTATATCTGGGTCGCAGAGGGTTGGTGTTGAACACTCCCCTCATTAGTTTAGACACCAGGTGGTTGGAGCTGATACCTATATCCAGGTATTAGGACAGCGCACTCCTGGTGCTGTTGATGGCACTGTAGCTGAGGCCAGCATCGAAATGGAGGCCAGCTAGGAATTCCAGGACATCAGGTATCGTTGCCGTGTTGGAAGTCTTGTTGGTCCAAGCACAGAATGCCTCTCACTTTCTGATTTGGATGAGGTACTGTTCCGAGTTGATTCTCGGCATGATGCGGAGATGAGTTCTATGGCTCGTGATGAGATGCCCGCCTGGATGAGTGGTCTTTTCAGAACCTGCAGGCCAACAACAAGTTTAAGTAACAATGGCAAGGATGACTATCCCTGTAATGGGGTGAGTAATCAATTTGGGGTGTTTCCCAATCACCATCCATGGTGTTTTAAAATTTTAACGACCATCGGGTACCATGGTTGTGTAGGCCAGTCGGGAATGATCTGCAAATGATCTGCAGTTTAATTTTCTGCAATACCCGACTGATGAGGCAGAATGGGGGAAATGCGTAGCAAAACCATTTCCCCCAATGGATAGAAAACGCATCCATTGCTATTGCCCCAGAGTCTGGTTCCCACGACACATATGTTGGTATCTGATGGTTCAACCTGGATGCAAATAGGTCAATATCTGGTGTCCCATAGTGAGCTATAATGTCTCCAAAAATTTGGGGGTTCAACATCCACTCGATGTTGTCATTGAATACTTGTGACCTGGTGTCCGCCACTGTATTAAGCTTCCCAGGCAAATAGGTCGCCGTAATCCAAATATTGCTTTCAATGCACCAGTGCCAAATTGTGTTAGCCAATTCATCACAAGATAGTGACCTGATACCACCCATATTGATTGATCAAAGCCACCAATGTATCTAAGGCGGACATGTAAATCCCGTGAATTAGTACAGTAAGCCCGCAGTCCATGAAATGCCCCAGCATTTCTATATAGTTAATCCCATGTGACTCCAGGAATGTAGACTCACGAGAGTTCCATCTGCCACCACAACTGGACATCGTATCAGTTGCTCCCCAGCCTTATGCGCTTCCGTCAGTTTGTAGCACAACGTCTGGGCTGCTTACTATGATGGGTCTGTGACACTCACTAATATTGTCAACCCACCATTGTAGCCTGTTTCTAGCTTTTGCTGGTAACCGGATTGGCCGATCAAAGTGCCCAGCATTTGTTTTTAATGCTATGATCTTTGTTCTTTGTAAATTTCAGTAGTGTAGCGGTCCGAATTGTGCAGCTGGGAATGTTGCTACGAATTTCCCTATAACTTTTGCTGTTTGCCGAATGGTCGGTACCCTGGCGCAAGTAAGACTGTGGCACTCTTCTTTTATAGCAGTAGCTTTATTGGTTGGGATGGTAATCTTCATTAAGTTGGTGTCTAGGGTGAACCCCAATTAATCCATAACCTGTACCGGGTGCAATTTTGATTTGTCTGGATGGATTACAAATCCCAGCTTCTCGAAGAGAGCCTTAGTTGCAGCCACTGCCCGTGTAGCCAATTGGAGGGTCTGACCCACTATAAGGATATCATCCAAGTATGCCATTACCATGTAATTTTGTTGTCGGAGAAGAGCCAATATAGGTTTTACCAATTTTGTAAACAGCCTAGGGGCTGTGGTGATTCCATTGGGCAATGCCTTGTATTCCCATAATTGATCCTTCCAGACAAACTTTAGGAATTTCCTGTGAGCCTCAGAGATGGGCACCGTATAGTATGCATCTTTTAAATCGATGCATGCCATAAAGTACCCTGGGTAAAGCATCTGCTTGGCTGTTTCAAAAGTATCCATTTTGAAATGGGTATATTGTACAAAAGTGTTCAGCTCAGTTAAGTCTATTATAATCCGACATCCCCCATCTTTTTTAATTCTGGTGAAAATGTTGGACACAAACTCAATAGGTTCATGCGTGGTTTTGCCAATTACCCCTTTTGCTGCTAGCCGTATAATTTCAGCATGTCCTGCCTCCACCTCTTTTTGGGATAGTGTAAACTTTCTATGAGCCGAATGCTGGGTAGGGGGATTTATACCTCCAATAAATTCTATAACATAGCCTTGAACACTTTGTAAAATAAACTCATCTGTGGTGACAGTTTTCCATATTTCCAAAAAAGCCCGCAATCGCCCACAAATTTGTGCAGGAGGGGATGCTATGGCGTGAGAGGAACCAGGCCCCCTTACCTCCATGGTTAGCGACGGTTCCTTACGTATGGTGTTTTGGGTGGACGTTGTGGAGGTTGACGGGGTGGCGGCCGCATCTTCCATGCAGGCCGCTGTTGGCCTTGCCCTAAAGAAGGTTGTTATGTTTGCGGATGTGGAGGTGGATAGGTCCTTTGTGTCCTGTCCGGCAGTCGTGGTTTCCAGGTTGTGTTTGGCTGTTGCCGGTGGTGTGGGTGAAGTCTGGCCGTCGGAGGTTTCATGAGGCCAGCTGTTTTGGCCTCCTCGTCCAGTTCCTTCACCTGTTTGGACAGGTCTCCAAACAATTGATGCGGCGGTGGAGCGATTGATGGTCGGCACAACCCTGCGAATTTGGGGTTGAGTGTGGGCTTTATGGAGCTCTTACACAGGCAGTTTATCTCATACTGGCCGTTGCATAGGAGTGCCAGTGCATCTTGTTGTTCACTGGACACATTATCCCCGTCCAGGGTCCTAGCAAACGCCGTTATGCCCGTGGAGAGAACCTTTAAGATACGCTGGACATCCTGCATCCTGGTGGCCGTACTCAAGTGTCCCCAGATCTGGACATTAACCAAGGGCACACTGAGGGTGATGCAGTTCTCGGGCGGTTTTATTTTCTCTATGGTATCATTGAGTACCTGACTCTGGAGTTGGTGAGTAGTCAGGCATTCAATGGTGCCCGCCAGTTTGTGGTGCAGGGGTTCCCCTGTTTATGTGGTTGTGGCAAACTTGCCCGCTACGTCCAGCATATCCTCCTCATGCTCTGGCTCAGCGGTCACTGGCTGTCCCGGGTCGTCTTCAAACACAGCGGCTGGGCAGCTGCTAGCACATCTGGCTGGTGACGACGAGATGCTGAGTGGGCTCCTTGCACGGCTTGTGGATGCCCGTGAGTCCCGCTCTTCTCGTTCCTGGTCCCGCTGGAGGAGTTGCTCCACTAAGAGCTCCAACCGCTCTATGCGACCGTCCCTGCTATGTGCAGCGGACAAGCCGACTTCCCCAGGCCCTGCGAAATCACTGGGGCTTCCACCATCGGACCACACCTCCGTAAGGTGCTGTCTAGGGTCCAATGGCAGGTTGTCGTGACCTACCGCCCGAGTAGGATAATACGACTCCCGCACGGACTCTCCGCTAGTCTGTCTTCTCCCAGACTGTGGCGGCCCACCTGTCTGATACGAAGGCAGGTGGGGGGGTTACACATAAAGCTGGAGAAACTCAGCGGGTGCAGCAGCATCTAAGGAGCGAAGGAGATAGGCGACGTTTCGGGTCGAGACCCTTCTTCAGACTGGAAAATCCAGCATCTGCAGTTCCTTCTTTAACACGAAGGCAGGTGAGTTGGATCGGCGCCGGCCCCCGGAACCTGGCTCCCCGGAGTCCGTGCAGGCTTACCTCCATAATCGCCCAATTTTTGGCGTGGAGGCGCATGGTCGGCCGCTCCCAGAGCTGAGCTGACCGACCGTCTACTGCTGCCACCTCCGCCCTTGACCGCAGCCTGACGGGGTGTTTTGTCAGCGGCACCTGCTCCTGCCGGCCTGCTCGACGCAGCAGCAGAGCTGCCAGACTGCACTACGGCAGATCTCCCTGGCAATGGTACGTGGTGGTGCACAGCTGTAGGGCTCCCCTGCAGAGCTGCTGTCCCCCGGCCCAGCCCCCTCCGGTCTACTGGAGCTCGGGGTGGGGTTGCTTGCGACGAGCGAGGCCCCTTGGCACGTACCAGTTTCCCCTCTCTATTCTTGGGGGAAGGGGGCTCGAAGTCTGGATCCGTTGCATCCAGCTCCGGGGCGGTAAACCCACTTGGGTGATGAGTCGGGCGCTAACGTAGCGGGAGCGCCCAACTTCCGCATTCTTGCCCCCACGTGTCTTGAAGCTGCCGGTGGTGCTTGCAGCTCCGGGGACAAGGGCCGTTGGCTGGTCGATGCACCACAGCTCCTGGAGAGCGTCGCCTTCCTCTTGTCCTGGTCCATCCTGTGGAGTAAAGTTAAGTACTTACCTGCCGGCCTTTTATGAAGGAGCCGGAGGACAGAGCGCACCCCCCCCCCCCAGCCTGCCGATGCAAATGCGCGCGACGATATGCTGCGCATGCGTGCTGGCGGGGTCTTCACGAAGTCACTCACGTGACTCCGAAGTAAAATTGCTGGTTGGCATAATCTCGGTGGGCAGAAGGGCTGTATATCTAAACTAAACTAAATTTTAAGTAAATTAAATAAATTAAACTTGATGGTGCATTTGGTGCGTCTGGAGGAAGGAGCTGAGTTTGAACAGAAATATGACAAAATAGAAGTTTCTTCACTTCTGCTATGTAATCAACACCCGCCATAGTAAACCACAGTTTTTACAAACAGTGGTCTGATGAATTAGCACCTTTGATCTCTGAGGCAAGTAAATGGGTCTCAATGAAGCCCAATTTTGTTCCAAGCTCTTTGCATTAAGAACAACTTCTACTATCAATCATGAGCAACCTCCTATTAGCAATGCGTTCATGCATCATCTAGCTATGTGACATTTAATAAAAGCTGAAGAATTATGCGTGGTCACCTTGGTTTACATAACTCATCACTTATATCAGTCTCAAGTTCACTGCTAGAAACAAGGGTGGGGAAACTCAATGTCATAAAATGGCACTGCAGAATAAAATGTTGTTATTGGCATGCAAGCTCTGATGGTAAACTTGCAGAAACAGTTAATCTGTTGGGATATAATTAAGTTTAGTTTAATTTAGAGATACAGCACAGATGCAGGCCCTTCAGCCCTCCGAGTCTGCACTGACCAGCGATCCCCGCACACTAACACTATCCTACACACACACACTAGGGACAATTTACATTCATGCCAAGCCAATTACCCAACTAACCTGTACATCTTTGGAGCGTGGGAGGAAACCGGAGCTTCCCGGAGAAAACCCACGCGGGTCACGGGGAGAATGTACAAACTCCGTACAGACAGCACCCGTTGCCAGGATCGAACAGTGCCGCCCTCTAATTATGTAGAGGGCGCAGCCCAGACCATCACTCAAACCAACCTCCCTTCCATTGACTTAATTTACACTTTGCGCTGTCTCAGAAAGGCAACCAGTGTAATCAAGGACGAGTCTCGCCCCAGTCACTCCCTCTTCTTCTCCCTCACATCAGACAAGAGGTATAGAATTGTGAAAACACATACCTCCAAATTCAGGGACAGTTTCTTCCCAGCTGTCATCAGGCAACTGAACCATTCTATCAACAACTAGAGAGTGGTCCTGAGCTACTATCTACCTTATTAGAGATCCTCGGACGTTCGACTATCTATGATAATAGAGGTCGCCAGGTGCTGCCTCCCATGCTGGGTGCCTCCTGCGCTCTATAATTTATTGGCTTTATGATGCTCTGACTCATACACTCAAGGGAATCACGTGTCTAATACAGTCATTGTCATACAGTTTGGAAAGAGGCCCTTCGGCCCAACTTGCCCACACTGGCTAACATGCCCCATCTACACTCGTCGCACCTGCTGGTGTTTGGCCCATATCCCGCCAAACCGGTCCTATCCATGAACCTGTCTAATTGATTCTTAAACATGGTAATAGTCCCTGCCTCAACTACCTTCTCTGGCAGCTCGTTCCATATACCCACCACCCTTCATGTGAAAAAGTTCAAAGTCAAAGTCAAAAGTCAAAAGAGTTTATTGTCATGTGTCCCTGACAGGACAATGAAATTCTTTCTTTGCATAGCACAACAGAACATAGTAGGCATTGACTAGATTCTTATTGAATCTTTTCCGCTTTCACCTTAAACCTCTGTCCTCTGGTTCTCGATTCCCCTACTCCGGGCAAGAGACTGTGCATCTACCCAAACTATTATTCTCATAATTTTATACACTCCTGCTAGCAGTAGTCACCTCCCAGCTTAGTTCCCAGAGCTTCATTCAATTAAAACTGAGCCATACCTTCATGGTTGGCAGAGTAGCGGCAGGTGAAGGAGAGAGGGCGGGGATTGATCGCAGAAGTTAAAGCCAGGCAGCAGAATCTAAATCAGCAAATTTGTAAATTAGCCAATTAGTAAAATTATTCAATTGAACAGCAAATAAAAGTAAGGCTTGCTCTAGGGGAAGTAGCCTTGTTGTGGTGAAGTGCCTTGGTGAGTAAAGTGTGAGTCTTTGGCAAGGAGATTACACTTGATTCAAAATTTGTGGTTTTTTTTGTCCTCTGAAGAAATGGCAGGCAAGTTGGCGCAGTGTTTCCTGCAGGATGCGGGAAAACAGGAACACTGCTGGTGCTTCTGACAACTACACCTGCAGAAATTGTGTCCAGGTGCAGCTCCTGAATGACCATGTTGGGGAACTGAAGCAGCAGATGGATGACCTCCGGGCCATCCGGTAAAACGAGAGTTTCCTGGACAGGACCTACAGTGAGGTTGTCACCCCAAGGATACAGGAAGAGCAAAGGTGGATGACTGTGAGAAAGAAGCGTAAACATGGCGGTGCAGCAGACCCCAGTGGCTATACCTACTGAAAACGGGTACACCCTCTTGTGAGCAGGCGACCCAACAAGATTGAGTGGGAGCAAGGGCTGTGATTCCAACCCTGGTGCCGAGGCTCAACGGGGAAGATTGACGTCAGGCAGAGCCATAGTGGCGGGAGACTCCATCGTCAGAGATGCGGACAGGAGATTCTGCGGCAGTCGGCGGGACACCAGGATGGTGCGTTGCCTCCCTGGTGCCAGGATCCAGGACGTCTCGAAGCAGCTGCACGGCATCCTCAAGAGTGAGGGGGAGCAGCCGGAGGTTGTTGTGCATTTTGGCACAAATGATATAGGTCAAAATGGGAAGGAAGTTCTGCAACAGGAATTTAAGGAATTGGGTAGTAGACTGAAAAGCAGTCCATCGGGTGGCGCCACCACGGTGGCTGCCTCGTGAACGGTCTGTCTGTCCCCTCTCTGGTTTTGTTATTTTAAGTATGTTTTAAAAGTATGATTTAGTGTTTCTTGGTTTTTTTTATGTAGGGGGGAAATTGGGGGGAACCTCGATGAAGATGCCATTTTTCTCCATGTCACATCTCTAAACCAGATGGCAGGAGGGTGGAGTCTCATGCTGGACAGAGGCACGTGAGTGGCTGAAGTTGGTAGGGAGAGCAGTGTGGGAAAAGTTAGTGGATAGAATAAGCTGGTGAAAGGCAGTGAACAAGGAAGGAGGGTTGGTTTAAACTGCACATATTTTAATGCAAGGGACCTGACGGGTAAGGCAGATGAATTTGGGCATGGATAGTATGAGTGACTGGATATTGCAGCCATGACTGAAACCTGGTTAAGGGAGGGGCAGGACTGGCAGCTCAATGTACAGGAGCTTCAGGAGAGATGGGGGTGAGGGAAAAGAGGCGGGGGAAGAGGTTGCATTGTTGGTTAAGTAGGATGTCACGACTGTGTTCAGGGGTGGCATTACGGACGGTTCGTCGAGTGGGGCTGAGGAACAAGAAAGGGATGATCACCTTGTTGGGGGTGTACTACAGACCCCCAAATAGTCAACGTGAATTAGGAGAGCAAATGGGCCGGGAGATTGCAGACAGCTGCAGGTCAAGTAAGGTTGTTGTAGTAGGGGATTTTAACTTTCCTAATATTGACTTGGAAAATCATAGCGGGAAGGGTTTAGATGGGATGCAAGGGTGTTTATTTGTTGCAAAATTCACAAGGGGAAATATTCAAAATCACGGTGGCGCAATGTTAGAGCTACTGCCTTACCGCACCAGTGTCCCAGGTTCGATCCTGACTGCAGTTGCTTGTCTGTCCAGAGTTTGTACATTCTCCCCGTGACCTGCGTCCAAAGACGTACAGGTTTGCAGGTTAATTGGCTTGGTGTAAGTGTAAAATTGTCCCTTCTGTGTGTAGGATACTGTTAATGTGCGGAGATCGCAGGTCGGTGTGGACTGGGTGTGCCGAAGGGCTTGTTTCCGCACTGAATCTCTATTCTAAACTGAACTAAACTCTCAGGTCAAATCCACGCAGATAATTCCAAAGCCAAAATCTTTGCTCGAAAACCACACACTTGAAAGTTCAGGCCGTACAGTTAGAATAGAATAGTTTCAGAATATAGAATAGAATAGTTTCTTTATTGTCATTGTAACATGAACCATGTACAACGAAATTAAAAAAAAGTCAGCCAGTCAGTGCACCATTCAAACATTTCTAACAGCAAACGTTACATAGAAGGTAAATATTAAAAAAGATAAACCACTAAAATAAATATGAAAATAGCACGCATAAACACCCAACCCTACATCCTTCTGTCGATTTCACAGTGTACCAACCACAGTCCCTTAGTCCCTGCGTTCCTTGGCAGCTACATTTAGTGTCTTTAGAGCAGTGGGGTAAAATCTGTTTTTAAGTCTGTTTGTCCTTGTCCTTGTAGATCTGTACCGTCTGCCTGATGGCAACAGTTCAAACAGGGAGTGTCCGGGGTGGGAAATGTCCTTTATAATATTCTGGGATTTTTTTGATGCAGCGGGAACTGTGTAAGTCTTCCAAGGTAGGGAGAGGGCAGCCGACAATCCTCTGGGCGTTGTCAATGGCCCTCTGGAGCGCTTTCCTCTGAGCCGCTGTGCAGCTGGTGTACCACACGCATACACAGTATGTTAGGATGCTCTCAATGGAGCACCGATAAAAGGACAGCAGCAGTCTCTGAGTGATGTTATTCTTCCTGAGCACCCTCAGGAAGTGCAGTCTCTGCTGGACCTTTTTCAGCAGCGCAGAAGTGTTCACGCTCCACGTCAGGTTCTCCTCAATATGGATTCCCAGGAAGCGGAAATCCGCCACCCTCTCCACACAGTCCCCTCTGATGATCAGTGGTACCATGTCCGTTTTGTTCTTCCTGAAGTCTATTATTATCTCCTTGGTCTTTAAGGTGTTGAGGAGCAGGTTATTTTCTCCACACCACACTGTCAGCTGTTCCGCCTCATCCCGATAGGCGTACTCGTCCCACCACCGTAGTGTCATCCGCAAATTTGACAATGGTGTTGCTGTGGTGGGTGGGGGTGCAGTCATGTGTGTAGATGGTGTAGAGCAGGGGGCTCAGCACGCAGCCCTGTGGAGAGCCGGTACTGAGGCTGAGGGCCGTGGATGTGTGATGGCCCACTCTGACTCTCTGGCTGCGACCCGATAGGAAGCTATTTATCCACATGCAGGTGGAGTGTGGAAATTCCAAGTCCCCCAGTTTGTCCACCAGTTTGTGGGGAAGGATAGTATTAAAAGCAGAGCTGTAGTCCACAAAGAGCATCCGCACGTAGCTCCCCCGCTGCTCCAGGTGGGACAGTGCAGCATGGAGAGCTGTGGCTACAGCATCCTCTGTAGATCTATTCGCTCTGTACGCAAACTGGTGGGGGTCAAAGCTTCGGGGCAAGAGTGATGTGATATGACCCCGGACCAGTTACCAACGGACCGAGGATTTTAATTAAAACATTTCATTCAGTTATTCAGCTAATGTCTTAAATGACTATACAAAGACTTTTTAAAATGGAGAGCCTTATGAAAGATAAATGTTACAGTAAACTTCAGAAGACTGGATTACATTAAGATATAAAATTAACAGTGGTATATGTCATTAACCTATCATTTTTAATTATGAATGGAAAAACGTGTTTAAAAAATCAGTTATTTCTCCTATAACTGTTTCCCTTTCATTAATTTTTTTCCCATTAAAAAGGCTCTCAGTACTGTAGAGAGAAACTAACACTTGAGTAAATGCAGTTTTGCATTATTATCTGGTTTTAATATTCTCCGCGTGCTTTAAAGCCTTATGTTTTATTCACAGCGTGAAATCATACTGTGGCACGAGGTGTGGTGCAGAGATAATTAATCCAGGCTGGACATTGTGCTCCTGCCCTCTACCTTTCCAGAGGTAAGCAAGTTAATGTGGTGGAAGGAAAATGTTAGGTGGTAGATGATGGACACATTTTACTCTTGGTTTATTCCCAAATTAGTCCCTGGAGTGGGTATTGTAAAACTCAATCTGAGTCCGTAATCTTGAGGCATTCTGGAGAATGCTAATTGTACCCCTTGGGTTGTCAAACACTCTTCAACCAAAATGGGTTATAAATAGTGATTAAGTGGCTATCATTGCAGCACCTCCAGCTGTACAGCTAACTGCATGAGTAGAGCCATAAGAGAATGAATTTAAGAGTTGCCCTGATAACCTGTGAACCACCAGTAAGTCTTGTAATTATTACAATTATAATCGAGAGGATGAATTAATAAACCACCGTATTGGTTATCGATGGTTGCTTTTGCCAGTACTACTTTTCCTATGATTTACAGTTTCACAGTTCAGTTTAGTTTATTGTCGTGTTTACCGAGGTACAGTGAAATGCTTTTTGTAGTGTTCTATCTAGTCAGCAGAAAGGCAATACATGATTATGATCGAGCCATTAACAGTGTATAGATACATGATAAGGTAAAGCCAGCAAAGTCCAATCAAGGAAAGTCCCGAGGGTCACCAATGAGGTAGATAGTAGTTCAACGTTGCTCTCTGGTTGTGGTAGGATGATTCAGTTGCTTCATAATAGCTGGGAAGGAACTGTCCCTGGATCTGGAGGTGTGCGTTTTCACACTTCTGTACCCTTTGCCCGAGGGGAGGAGAGGGAGTGGCCAGGGTGTGACTCGTCCTTGCCGAGGCAGCGTGAGGTGTAAATGGAGTCAATGGAAGGGAAGTTGGTTTGTGTGATGGTCTGGTCTGCATCCAGAATTTGCTGCAATTTCTTGTGTTACCATTGTATGCAGCTAACATACAAATACATTGAAGCTTCAATAATTTCCGATAGAACCAGACATTTTTCCAGTTGTGAGGTGATATTCCATTGACTGCGTTTATATCTCGTGCTGCCTCGGCAAGGCCAGCAGCATCTCTAGCAACAAGGAACTGCATATGCTGGTTTATGGGAAAAGATAATGGGGTAACTCAGTGGGCCAGGCAGCATCTCTGGAGAACATGGACAGGCGACGTTTTGGGTCAGCACACTTCTTCAGACTCCAATTCATTTCTACATCCACCTTACTCAGATCGCACATGTGTAATGACCTCAATTAGATCATCTTTCAGCATTCTTTGCTGCGAGAGACAAGAGCCGAACACGGTACTTTCTTATTTGGAGTGTATATCCTTTCTGTTGGTGTCATCACTGTGATAATTTTTGCACTGGTTTCACTACTTCTGTGTATTTTTATGATATGAAAATCAGAACACTTCATTTTAGATCTGATCCGCTAAGCTGCTGTGTTGAATTATCGACATTCCCTTGCATATTCAGTGTCTTAAAACTGGGGAGAGCAACAAGATAAAGCAACACAACATGTGTAGGAAGGAACTGCAGATGCTGGGTTAAGCCAAAAGATAGACACAAAAAGCTGGAGTAGCACAGCAGGTCAGGGAGCATCTCGGGAGAAAAGGAATAGGTGATGTTTCAGGTCGAGACCCTGGGAAAAGCATAGCATTATGCAGATATAGGGTAATGTTTGCTTATCCTTAATAGAATGTATTTGAGAAGCTGTGAAATAAGCTACAGGACAAATGTGGAAAAGTGGGATGGGAGGGGGACATCAGGCTGAAAAGCAACTTTACAATTGGCACATATTTAGATAAATAAATTAAATGCAACATCTCCAAGTTTGCGGATGACACAAATCTGGGTGGCAGTGTGAGCTGCGAAGAGAATGCTATGAGGCTGCATGGTGACTTAGATAGGTTGGGTGAGTAGGCAGATGCATAGCAGATGCAGTATAATGTGGTTAAATATGAGGTTATCCACTTTGGTGGCAAGATCAAGAAGGAAGATTATTATCTGAATGGTGTCAGATTAGGAAATGGGGAGGTGCCAGGAGCCCTGGGTGTCCTTGTACATCAGTCACTGAAGGTAAGCATGGCAGTGCAGAAAGCAATGCAAGTACAGCAGGCAGTGCAGAAAGCAAATGGCATGTTACCGTTCATAGCAAGAGGATTTGAGTATAAGAGCAAGGAGGTCCTACTGCAGTTGTACAGGACCCTGGTGAGACCGCACCTGGAGTAATGTATGCAGTTATGGTCTCCTAATTTGAGATGGGACATTCTTGCTATTAAGGGACTGCAGCGTAGGTTCACCAGGTCAATTCCTGGGATGGTGGGGCTGACATATGATGAAAGAATGGGTTGACTGGGCTTGTATTCACTGGAGATTAGAGGGGATCTTACAGAAACATAAAATTCTGAAGGGATTGGACAAACTATATGCAGGAAAAATGTTCCCGATGTTGGAGGAGTCCAGAAGAGGGGGTCACAGTTTAAGGATAAGGGGTAGGCCATTTAGGACTGAGATGAGGAAAAACTTAACTCGGAGAGTTGTGAATCTGTGGAATTCTCTGCCACAAAAGGCAGTGGAGGCCAATTCACTGGTTATTTTCAAGATAGTTAGATATTGCTCTTCAGGCTAAGGGAATCAAGGGATATAGGGAGAAAGCAGGAACTGGGTACAGATTTGGGATGATCAGTCATGATCATATTGAACGGTGGTGCTGGCTCAAAGGGCTGAATGGCCTACTCCTGCACCCTGTTTCTATGTTTCTATATCTAATGGGCAAAATGGCCTCCTTGTAAATTGCAAATTGTCTGTGTTAACTAAAAATAGTTCGGATCCAATGGGAGGCGTGGAGGGGCAGCTCCAGAGATCTGGCATAGTATTCTTCCAAATGCTCCAACTTCCTCCTACAAACCAAAGATGTTTGGATTATTGGGTTAATTGGTCGCTGTATATTGTTCCTCGTGCGTCAGTGAGTGGTAGAGTCTTGAGGAAACTGATGGGGAATTTGGGGAAAATCGGTTAAGGTAGGATGAGTTAACAGTTGGTGGCACAGAGGTAGAGTTGCTGCCTTACAGCTTCAAAGACCCGGGTTCGACCCTGACTACGGGTGCTGCCTGTCCGGAGATTGTATGTTCTCTCTGTGACCACATGGGTTTTCTCCAGGTGTTCCGGTTTCCCCCCCACACTCCAAAGACGTACAGGCTTGTTGGTTGATTGGCTTCTATAAAGTGCAAAATGTCCCCAGTGTGTGTAGGATAGTGCTAGTGCACAAAGTGACCGCTGGTTGGTGCAGACTCGATGGGCCAAAGGGCCAGTTTACATGCCTTCTGTCTCTGTAACTCCATCTTCTGAGGCTGAATGTATTATCACCCAGCGTGTGGTGCAGTTAATTGGTCTCCAAATTACCTGATTCTGACCTCTGTTGGAACTTTATAGGCTAAAAGTATTCTTAATTTTAAACAATATTGTATGTCACCAATGAAACATTATCCCATGTACATTTAAGGTGATAGACGCCGACCTCCTGAATACTTAATGCTGATCCAAGCGCATCGTGACGTCAATAATGTTATACTGGTTTGTTGAAAAGCCCTTCATTAATTCAAAAACAAATTCCACTTCTTTTGAGTGCATGTATTCATGATAAGAGTCTTTGGGTAACCTACATTTCCAACCTTGGAAATACAGGGAGAAAAGATGAGGTACGAAGGCAAGCTAACCAAGAATATAAAGGAGGATAGTAAAAGTTTCTTTAGGTATGTGAAGAGGAAAAAAATTAAATAAGACCAAAGTTGGACCCTTGAAGACTGAAAAAAGGTGAATTTATTATGGTGAACAATTAAATGGCAGATGAGTTAAACCGGTACTTTGGATCTGACTTTGCTAAGGAGGACACAAGCAATCTTCCTGATGTACTAGTGGCCAGTGGATCTGGGGTGACAGAGGAACTGAAGGAAATCCACATTAGGCAAAATGGTGTTGGGTTGACTGAAGACTGATAAATCCCCAGGGCCTGATGGTCTGCATTCCTGAGTACTTCAGGAAGTGGCCTTAGAAATTGGGGAAGCATTGGTGATAATTTTCCAATGTTCTATAGATTCAGGAGCTGTTCCTGTGGATTGGAGGGTAGGTAATGCTATCCCACTTTTTAAGAATGGCGGGACAGAGAAAACCGGGAATTATAGACCAGTTAGTCTGACATCGGTGATGGGGAAGATGCTGGAGTCAATCATAAAAGATGAAATAACCGCACATTTGGATAGCAGTACTAGGATCTATCCGAGTCAGCATGGATTTACGAAAGGGAAATCATGCTTGTCTAAACTTCTGGAAAATTTTGAGGATGTAACTAGGAAAATGGACAAGGGAGAGCCAGTGGATGTAGTGTACCTGGACTTTCAGAAAGCATTTGATAAGGTCACACATAGGGGATTAGTGGGCAAAATTAGGGCACATGGTATTGGGGTAGAGTGCTGACATGGATAGAAAATTGGTTGGCAGGCAGGAAACAGAGTAGGGATTAACGGGTCCCTTTCAGAATGACAGGCAGTGACTAGTGGGGTACCGCAAGGCTCGGTGCTGTGACCGCAGCTATTTACAATATATATCAATGATTTAAATGAAGGGATTCAAAGTAACATTAGCAAATTTGCAGATGATACAAAGCTGGGTGGCAGTGTGAACTGTGAGGATGCTATGAGAATGCAGGGTGACTTGGACAGGTTGGGTGAGTTGGCAGATGCAGTTTAATGTGGATCAATAAATGGTTATCCAATTTGGTAGCCAAAACAGGAAGGCAGATTATCATCTAAAAGAGGAAGTACAACAGGATCTGGATCCTTGTTCATCAGTCAATGAAAGTAAGAATGCAGGTACAGCAGGCAGTGAAGAAAGCGAATGGCACGTTGGCCTTCATAACAAGAGGAGATGAGTATAGGAGCAAAGAGGTCCTTCTGCAGTTGTACCACACCTAGTGAGACCACACCTGGAGTATTGTGAGCAGTTTTGGTCTGTGAATTTGAGGACGGCCATTCTTGCTATTGAGGGAGTGCAGCGTAGGTTCACAAGGTTAATTCCCGGGATGGCGGGACTGTCATTAGCTGAGTGAATGGAGTGGCTGGGCTTGTATAAGTCTGGAATTTAGAAGGATGAGAGGCAATCTTATTGAAACGTATAAGATTATAAATGGTTTGGACACGCTAGAGGCAGGAAAACATGTTCCCGATGTTGGGGGAGTCCAGAACCAGGGGCCACTGTTTAAGAATAAGGGGTAAGCCATTTAGAACGGAGAAGAGGAATCACTTTTTCACACAAAGTTGTGAGTCTGTGGAACTCTCTGCCTTGTAAGTGGTGGAGGCCGGTTCTCTGGATACTTTCAAGAGAGAGTTGGATACAGCTGTACTAATCAAGAATCTATCTATCTCTGCCTTAAGAATATCCAAGAATCTATCTATCTCTGCCTTTTGAAGCAAAGGCCTCCACAGCCTTTTGGGGCAAAGAAATCCACACATTCACCACCCTCTAACTAAATGTGCTTAAATGGTCATTGCTATTCTTAAAATGGGGGCACGATGTAATTCAATGGGAGATTTTCAGATCGGTCAGTTTTGTTGAGGCAGCATGGTGGCGCAGCGGTAAGGTTGCTGCCTTACAGCGTCAGAGACCCGGGTTCGATCCTGACCATGAGAGTTGTCTTTGCGGAGCTTGTGCGCTTTCTCCGGTTTCCTCCCACACTCCAAATTTGGTTTTCCGTCGAAATTGTCCTCGGTGTGTCGGACGGAACTAGTGTGCAAGTATTCGTTGGTCAGTGCGGACTCGATGGGCCGAAGGGCCTTTTCCCAAAAGTAAACCTAACTAAACTAATAACATTCTCTCATCAGCACGGAACTAAGTCAAGAGTCTTCGGATGAGTAGTGGAATCTTAAAACTGAGATTTAGTTTAATTTAGTTTAGAGGCATAGCGCAGAAACAAGCCCTGCGGCCCATTGAGCCCGCGCCAATCAGTGCACCCCGCACATTAACACCAACCTGCGCGCGCACACACGCCCTAGGGACAATTCACATTCATACCAAGCCAATTAGCCTAATTTTTTGGAGTGTGAGAGGAAACCGAAGATCTTCGAGAAAACCCACGTGGTCATGGGAGAGCATGCAAACTCCATACAAAATGCACCTGTGGTCGTGATCGAACCCGGTCTCTGACACTGTAATTAATCTAAGGCAGCAACTCTACCGCTGCGCCACGTAGAGATATCTTTTATTCAGTGAGGTTGTGAATCTTTGGAAATTTCCACCTCAAGGAATTACAATTCAGTGCTCGAGTATATTTAAACTTTAGGTTGAAAGATGTTTGGGAATAAAGGGGACTGAATGAAAAGGAAAACTTAAAATAACAAAGACACATGTTCGAATTTAAGTTTGACTGTGTTCAGATTGATAGAAATCTCATCTGAAACCCTCTACAATCGCAAGAAGGATAGAACATGGATTACGTGTAGTTTCATCCTATACATCTGGGGATAAGGGAACATTTTTAAGGCACTTCCCTATGGTAATTGAAATGAAGGGATGATAATGGTGAAGGTAGAAACTGACAGGCTAAAAAAGTTGTCTTTTAAATCTTACTGCGTATTTCCCTAACTTGTGATGCCTTCAAATCCTGCTAATTGATCTGATCTTCATTGGGTGATTCTTGCGGATTAAGGCTCGGAAAGTAGCTAATTCTGGAGATGCTCAGCGAGTCAGTCAATCTCATTGCAGAGATACATAAACATTTCAGGGTCCTGACCCAACAGGAGATGAGGAGGAATTTTTGTTGTCAGACGGCTGTGGGGGCCAAGTCAATGGATATTTTTAAGGCAGAGATTGGCGGATTCTTGATTAGTACGGGTGTCCGGAGTATTGGGGAGAAGGCAGGAGAAAGGGGTTGGGATGGGACAGATAGATCAGCCATGATTGAATGGCAGAATAGCCCAGAATGGCTCAAATCTTCTCCTAGAACTTATGAACTTATGAAATGTTACCTGTTCTCCAGAGATGGTGCCTGGACCGTTGAGTTACCCCAGCACTTTTTTTAAAATCATTTCAGAAGAAACGAAGACCAGCTACCCGACAATACCAATGATCCAAGTTCAAACCTTCGATTTCCTCCGGGTGCCTCAGTTTCCTCGACATTCCAAAGAACATCGAGATTAGTTGGCCACTGTGAATTGTCCCTGGGTAACTGGAAGCACCTGGAAGAGGTTGAGGGGAATATGGGGGTAAGTTTAAAAAATTGGATTAATGTAGGATTAGTGTAAAGAGGGTGGTTGATGGTCGGTGCAGAATTGCAGATAGCCAAGGAGCTTTATGACCCCATGAGTTACAATAGATAGATTTCCATAAGTGCAGAATCAGGCCATTCAGCCCATCGAGTCACCCTTCATTCATGTCTGATCTACATGCTGAAAAAATCGAAGGAAGACAAAAAATGCTGGAGAAACTCAGCAGGTGAGGCAGCGTCTATGGAGAGAGGAATTGGTGACGTTTTGGGTCGAGACCCTTCTTCAGTCTTGTTACGACTCCCGAATGCAGGAACGTCAGAGCCACGTAACATAGTCAAAAACCAGGCTCAAGTTCAAGAAAATAGTATTTTATTTAATTAAAACCCAAACCTGATCCAAACAACCCAGACAAGGACAAGAATACACTAATGAACAAAGATAACAGTGCTCCAGCCAGCCTCGCAATGGGCCGTCGAACTAGAGTCTCTAACCTGCCTAAATGGAAATAGCCCTGAAACAAAACACAAAACCCCTCAGGTCAGCCGTTATCCATCCCAATTCAATATTAATTGATAAATGTAGCTAATAATACATATTATTACCTATATAAGGGAGTTTTACTGGGCAATATTAGTTGGTATTTTGATTGGTCCAAAAACGCGCAGTTTCCTGCGGGCAATATTACTTGGTATTTTTCTTCTTCCGGGTTTCGCCATTGACTTTACGTAGAAAAACTGCGGTCAATCACAAAGCTCCAAGTGTGAATCTTAGGAATTATTACCTATATAAGGTAGTTTTACTGGGCAATTTTAGTTCGTATTTTGATTGTTCAAAAAACGCGCAGTTTCCAGCGGGCAATATTACTTGGTATTTTTCTTCTTCCGGTGTTCGCCATTGACTTTACGTAGAAAAACTGCGGTCAATCACAAAGCTCCAAGTGTGAATCTTAGGAATTATTTTAATTTACGTGGGGATAGGTAATAATTATAATATTGACTGGCTTCTTTCGGGATACACCAGGAAATATTGCCCGCACTGAAATCATATTGCCCTCGTCTTCGACGCGGGCAATATGATTTCAGTTTGGGCAATATTCCTGGTGTATCCCTCAAGGCCAGTCAATATTATATAAATGTTCTATGCCATGTGGCCAGGCCTCCTGCAGCTCACACCAGCAACCTGCTCATGAGCCAGGGTCGACGAAGAGAGAGAGAATTCTGGGAGATTCTGGTATTTAAGCTTCTGATGAGTCACCGTCACCTGACGTAGCTTGGCCAATCGGGTACAGGAGCCCTTAACCTCTTGATTCTTGACTCCCAGCCACGGCCTGCACTCAGGAGAGAAACACAAGAGTTAAGTACATAGCACTCACCAGAGGGGGGGGAAGTCCCTAACAAGTCTGAAGAAGGGTCTAAACCCGATACATTGTGAATTCCTTCTCTCCATAGATGCTGCCTCACCCGCTGAGTTCCTCCAGCATTTTTTACCAACTTGGCTGATCTATATTTCCCTCTCATCCCCATTATCCTGCCTCCTTCCCCCCCCCCCCCCCCCCCCCATAACCTTTGACACCCTTACTAAACAAATCTGTCAATCTCCACTTTAAAATTACCCACTGACTTGGCCTCCACAGCCCTCTGTGGCAATGAATTTTCAAAATGTTCTTATAATAAATCTTCACGTCCAAATATATGTAGCTGTGTATTTATTCTGTTAGACTTTAATAATTTAAAGTTTACACATTGCTGAATACTGATGTCGTGCTACGTTGAGGGAATCATTAGAGTTTGTGAAGAATTTTACTCTGTTGCCCACCTGGTCAATCTTAATTTAAGACTCTGCCCAGTATGGAAAAATATATATTTTCAACAGAAGGATGATTAATGACATTGCCACTCATTACTGAAATTTACTCTATTAATCAATGTTGGTATTTCTAAGTTCTGTGACATTTTGTGCGCTGATATAACAATCCAAAACATAGGTATAGAATTCCTTTAGAATAAAATACCAAAATGACTTTTATCAGCATGTGGTCCAATTTAATGATCACTATTCCATCAATGATTAAATACTTTGTCGGCAGGATCTTGATCAGTTGGTGGTCTGAGGAATGGTTGATGGAATTTAACACAGAGAAATGTGAGGTGCTGCATTTTGGCAAGTCTAACATGAGCAGGACCTACACAGTGAAAGATAGGTCTCTGGGAAGTGTTATGGAGCAGAGGGATCTTGGAGTGCAGGTACTTAGTTCCTTGAAGGTGGAGTCGCAAGTAGATTGGGTGGCCAAAAATGCTTTTGGCACATTGGCCTTCATCAGCCAGAGTATTGCGTATAGAACTTGGGAGATCATGTTGCAGTTAGATTAGATTGGTGAGGCTGCATTTAGAGTATTGTGTTCAGTTCTGGGCACCATGTTATCGGAAAGATGTTGCCAAGCTGCAAAGGGTACAGAGAATCCACAAGGATGTTGCCAGGAATCGAGAGTCTGAGCTATAGGGTGAGGTTGAGTACGCTGGGGCTCCATACCTTGGAACGCAGGAGGATGAGGGATGAACTTATAGAGGTGTATAAAATCATGAGAGGAATAGATCGGGTAGATGGACAGTCTCTTGCCCAGAGTAGAGGAATCGAGGACATAGGTGAAGGGGAAAAGATTTAACGGGCATCTGTGGGATAACCTTTTCACACAAAGGGCGGTGGGTGAACGCAGTGAGCTGCCAGAGGAGGTAGTTGAGGCAGGGACTATCCCGACGTTCTGGGCACCCGCCAACCCTCTATATAAAACTTTGCTCCGCACATCCCCTCCACATCACCCCTCAGATGCCTAAAAATCTGCCGCTCTCATCTTAAAGCTATGCTTTATAGTCTTTGATGTTTTTGCCCTGGGTTTAAAGGTTCTGAATCTTAACTATTCTCTGCCCTTTTAATGTTATCGATTTTCATTCTGCCACAGCCAATTCAGTCATCCTGCATTCACTTGCTTACAGCATTATTTTGAGGCAAATAATGGATCCTTGTCCCTGAGCACAGACTCTCCTTGGAGAACTTGCTCCTCTAACCTCATGTGACATTTAGCTTTATCCAATATTGTAGCTGGGGTGTGTGTTTTCCTCTGGGCACTGTTTATATAATGCACGAGGTGGTATTACCATACTCTATAGATGTGCTTTTTACAGCTCACTGCCTCAGACGCTCATCTGCTTTTCATTCTCGAGTATTATCTCTGGAATTGCAAACGCCACGATACAGAGACGCCAACCGCTTCAGAGGTCAGGGCGTTTAGATAGGAAATAATAAGAAGCAAACTTTATAACACCCTACAAAGCCAATAATCTTACGTTATCTGCCTGGTTACCAATTAGCACCCGATTGCCAAGGTATTCAGAATGTGGCCTTTACATTCAGCATGCCTTTATAATGTTTAAAGGATTTGCAAAGGCAGATTACTTAAAATGACACATGCCTCGAATTGGATAGTGGAACATGAACTACGCAATTCAGTTTCAATGAAAAATGAATCGTAAATGAAAATCATGGACTTCTTTGCAATTTGCTTGCTCTGAATTTTTTTTTTAAACCACTTTCTTGGTACAGCTGCTGCTATAATGTTGATCTACAGCAATATTCAATGAAGTACACTGCACATTTGGCGCACGGTGACACACTATGCATTTTGGATCACGTATGCATGAACTACATGTGTAGGAAGGATCTGCAGATGCTGGTTTAAACTGAATAAAGACACAAAATGCTGGAGTAATTCAGCAGGACAGGCAGCATGTTTGGAGAGAAGGAGTGGGTGACGCCTCACCTGACCCGAAGCATTGAGGTGGGTGTCAGAGGCAGGTGAATGATAGATGGAGGCAGACAAAGACCCAGGCATTGGACCCAGGTGAGGGGAGGGAAAGGGTGAAGATAGCTATGAGGATGATAAGAAGGAACACAAAAGCAACCAGATCTGGATCCAAAAAGTAAGCAAGGAAGAATGTGTAATGTTGTGCGTACAGCATCCTATTTTCATTGTCACCATGAGCAAATGTGCAATTCAAGCATGAAGTTCCACAGATTTGTAAATGCCATCTGGAATGATTTGGAAGCCAGGTCCTGGATCTAGAAGCCTGCACACAAGAGGGTCAAAGACTCGCTCATAAATAAATGGCAGGAGAATCTTCTCCTTTCTTGCATCCTCAGCTTCAAGGGTGAAGCGCTTCTAAGGACAGCCCACTGCCTGTTGGTGTCCCCTTGAGACATTCCTTTAGTGTTTTTCTGCAGTAGGAGATTGGAACGGCAGTTAAGAGTGCAGGCAGGTGTACAATGGAGAGAGCATGTTGACCTGTTGCACCACAGCCTGGTTCAGCATCTCGAATGCCCAGGAATGAAGAAGAATGCAAAAAGTGGTGGGCGCTGCCCAGTCCATGACGAGTACTGACCTCCCCGACATCGAAGGGATTTTATAGAAGTCGCTGCCTCAAAAAGACAGCCATGCTCCTCTCATTCCCGCCATCAGGAAGAGGATGGTGGCGCTACATCCGCCGCTGCGACTCCTCGGTCTGTCTCTCTTCCTTCTTTGTCTTATCGTTAATGTTAGATGTATGTAATAGTCTATTTTTCGTTGTGTATTATGCGGTGGAGGGGCGGGGGAAACATTTTTTAGTCTCTTTCTTCAACGGAGATGCTACTTTTTTTTTTCCATGTCATATCTCTGTTTGCGCTGCGGTCTAACATCGAAGAGCTGGGCAGCCACCAGCTGGGATCGACCTTGAGGGCCCCAGTCGCAGAGCCTGGGGACTCGCGGAGCAGGCTGCCTTTTCGGAGGCTGTGGTGGCACTGCGATTGCGGCTGCGACTCTACTTTCTGAGGCTTCGGCTGCAGGCCTTGTGGTCTGTAACATTGGGAGCTTGCAGGTCCCTGGTTGGCGACCAACTTTTCGGGAGCTCCAGCCACAGCAGCTTCGTCCACCCCGAATCGCAATGACAATGTTTGCATATGCTGTTGTGTTTCATTGTTCTGCCTGGGACAAATGGCAATAAAGCACTCTTGACTTGACTCATTCTATTAGTTGATAAGAGAAACAAAGTTAACATTTCAAGTCTCTTCATCTTTCATTAGGACTGGTAATGCCTAGAAGTAATGCAGATTAAAAATATAATTTTAAACCTGAAGCATGCTTGTTTTCCAATTTTATTTAGTTCTGATGAAAGCTAATCAAGTGAAATGTTAACAGCTTCTTATCTACTGATATTAACTGATCTGATGAATATTTCCAGCAGTTTCTTTCTTTTTAGGGATTATAATCAAGAGAAAAACATGAGAGACAGTTCTTTGTACACAAAATGATAACTGAGTGGTGAATAGATCAAGATCTTAAGTTATTATGAGGTAAATCTTAATAGATTATTCCCACTGATTATTTCCACTGAGCAATGAGACACAGATAAGATTATGTCAAATTAAAAATGAGGAATAGTCTATGATAAACATCCTTCAAAATGTTCAAAGTTTGCACAATGTGTTTTATTCCCACAGTAAATGTTGTTCATGGAATCATTGTGTTCTTTCAAAGCACGGTGGCGCAGTGGTAGATTAGCTGTTTTAGAGCGGCAGAAACCCGGTTTCGATCCGGACTACAGGTGCTGTCTGAACGGAGTTTGTAAGTTCTCCCCGTGACCTTGTGGGTTTTCTCCAAGATCTTCAGTTTCCTCCCACACTCCAAGGACGTGCAGGTATGTAGGTTAATTGGCTTTGTGTAAAAATGTAAATTGCCCCTAGTGTGTGTAGGATAATGTTAATATGAGTGGTGAGTCTCTGGAACTCTCTGCCACAGAGGGTAGTTGAGGCCAGTTCATTGGCTATATTTAAGAGTGAGTTGGATGTGGCCCTTGTGGCTAAGGGGATCAGAGGGTATGGAGAGAAGGCAGGTACGGGATACTGAGTTGGATGATCAGCCATGATCATATTGAATGGCGGTGCAGGCTCGAAGGGCTGAATGGCCTACTCCTGCACCTAATTTCTATGTTTCTAATGTTAATATGTGGGGATCGTTGGGCAGCGCAGTCTCGGTGGGCCGAAGGGCCTGTTTCCGCACTCTATCTCTAAACTAAATTTAAATATTTAATTTATGAATGAATGATGCTTTGTTATCACATGTGACTTTTTATGTGACGTGAGATTTTTTTGTTTTGCATACCCACGGTATGTAAAGAGTCGCCACGTAAAGGACAAATTACAAATATTTTGACACATTTGTGATCCCCTTAGTTCTCGGCGGTCCCCCTTTGTTAAACATATTAACAGTGTGACTGAAATCATTGAGGAAAATACATGAACAGAATTGAATGGTTGACCTGAAGACTCAAACTGGATTATTTGATCGAATTTTAGTTTAGTTTAGAGATACAGAGCAAAAATAGGCCAATCGAGTCCGCATCGACCAGCGATCCTCACACACTATCCTACACACACTGGGGACAATTAAAAATGTTACTGCCAATCAGACTACAAACCTATACGTCTTTGGAGTGTGGGAGGAAACCGGAGCTCCCTGAGAAAACCCACGCAGGGCACCGGGAGAGCGTACAAACTCTGTACAGACAAGCACCCGTAGTCAGGGTCAAACCTGGGTCTCTGGCGCTGTAAGACAGCAACTCTATCGCTGCACCCACGTGCTGCCCTACTTCAAGTTACGTAACTGGAACAACAGAGGGTGTCATAAAGCCATAGAGTCTTACAGCATGGAAATAGGCCCTTCGGCCCAACTTATCCATGTTGAGATATCACCTATCCCTGCTCTCCAGAGAAGCTGCCTGACCTGCTGATTTACACCAGCACTTTATTTTCTGTTTCGTAGCATTTGAATATGACCTATAAGGTCTTGAGCAAGGAAAATAACCCCATCAATCTAGAGAGATTAAATCTTAATGACTAGTACACTCAGAAGTGGCATAGGTATAAATTATCTGCATTAAGGATGTTTACAGGTTGCAACTGGGACTGATCTTTTACACAAGCTAAAAGTTAATTCCTTGCCAGAGGTGAGGAAAATGTTTTTCAGTAATGATAAGGTCATCGAGAGAAATAACATGAAACAAATCCCGTGGTGCATCAGAGTCACACTGACTATCAAATGTCATGCTTACACCAATCCTTTCTTAATAATTTTATTATTTCCATGTTCTATCAACTGGGTCCACAGATTCAACCACTAGGGGTAATTTACAGTGGTATTCTACAACCCTCATCCATAGTAGATTGTACCAACTGCAGTCAATTATATATCATCAGTAAATTTACAATCTATTATTCTGCATATTTTTGAGCTGTAGGAGGAAAACATTTAGAAACATAGAAAATAAGTGCAGGAGTAGGCCCTTTGAGCCTGCACCACCATTCAATATGATCATGGCTGATCATCCAACTCAGTATCCCGTACCTGCCTTCTCTCCATACCCCCTGATCCCTTTAGCCACAAGGGCCACATCTAACTCCCTCTTAAATGTAGTCAATGAAGTGGCCTCAACTACCTTCTGTGGCAGAGAATTCCAGAGATTTAGCACTCTCTGTGAAAAATGTTTTTCTCATCTAGGTCCCAAAAGATTTCCCCCTTATCCTTAAACTGTGACCCCTTGTTCTGGTCTTCACCAACATCGGGAACAATCTTCCTGCATCCAGCCTGTCCAACCCCTTTAGAATTTTGTAAGTTTCTATAAGATTCCCCCCTCAATCTTCTAAATTCTAAGTTCACTTGGAGGATACTCAAGTGATACGAGCAGAATTAGGCCATTCAGCCCATTAAGTCTACTGCGCCATTCAATCACAGCTGATCTATCACTCCCCCCTAGCCCCATTCTCCTGGCTTCTCCCCATAACCCCTGACACCCGTACTAATCAAGAATCTATCTATCTCTGCCTTAAAAATATCCATTGACTTGACTACGTTCCATGAAGTTCCCCCTCATTCCTCTAAACTCCAGCGAGTACAGGCCCAGTGCCATCAAGCGCTCAACAGAAGGATGTGCAAACTACATGCAGACACCGGAGGTCTGGATTGATCCCGGGTTTTGTTCAGTTTAGGAAGGGTCTGCGGAGTGCTGTTTATACACCGACGATAGACACAAAATGCTGGAGTAACGTAGCAGGACAGGTAGTCTCTCTGGAGAGAAGGAATGGGTGACATTTCGGATCTGAAAAAGGATCTCTACCCAAAGTGCCACCCATTGCTTCTCTCCAGAGATGCTGCCTGTCCAGCTGAGTTACCCCAGCATTGTGCGTCTAACTTTTGTTCAGTTTGGTTTGTCACGGACATTGTAGGCCGAATGGCATATCCTTGCACTGTAGTGTTCTATTGTCTATGTTTTACGATTACATTGCGCAAAAAGAAGAGAAAGGAAATGCATTTTAAAAGGTAACATTTTACACAGAGCCACAGAGCAGAGGGTCTAGATGTGCAAATTGGTCGCACAATTATGTTTTTATTGGAAAGTACAAATGCACAAACAAAATGTAGAATAGAAGGTGTATGATTTCTCGAAGGTGGAGTTACAGGTACTGTAGATAGGGCAATCAAAAAAGGCTTTTGCCACATTGGCCTTCATCAGTCAGAGTATTGAGCATAGAAGTTTAGTTTTTAGTTTAGTTCAAAGATACAGCGCGGAAACAGGCCCTTTGGCCCACCGGGTCCGCGCCGAACTACGATTCCCCGCACATCTTAAACACAGGGACAATTTTTACATTTATACCAAGCCAATTAACCTACAAACCTATACCTCTTTGGAGTGCTTGAGGAAACTGAAGGTATCGGAGAAAACTCACGCAGGTCATGGGGAGAGCGTACAAACTCCATACAGATAACACCCATAGTCAGGACCTATCCCGGGTCTCTGGCACTGTAAGGCAGCAACTCTACTGCTGCGACAACCGTGCAGTTGAAGGGCAATTAGTGGGGCCTAGTACCGTGGAGCGGCCTCCGACTGGGACGACCTGGGGGCTGCAGTCACGGAGCCTGCGGAGCTGCGGACTTACCATCGTGGGGCTGGCCAGCCTCGGAGTGTGTGGAGCGGTGGTGGATCGCCGCTGCGGCCCGACTCTGGAGCTCCAGCTCCAGCTGCGGCCCGACTCTGGAGCTCCAGCTCCAGCTGCGGCCCGACTCCGGAGCTCCAGCTCCAGCTGCGGCCCGACTCTGGAGCTCCAGCTCCAGCTGCGGCCCGACTCCGGAGCTCCAGCTCCAGCTCCAGCTGCGGCCCGACTCCGGAGCTGCAGCTGCAGATTACTACCGGTGGACTGTAGGGATATCGGGAGCTCGCGGCTCTGGGTGAGAGACCGCTTTCCGGAGCTCCCGCAATGCGGCTTCTCCTGCCCGTGTCGTGGGGTTGGAACGACCCGGAGTGGGGCCGTTCATCGCCCGGCGCCGCGGGACATTCCAGCGCCCGCCTGGGGCTTCGACATCGGGAGAGAAATGGTGCGGGGGAGAGAGAAGAACTTTGCCTTCCATCACAGTGAGGAGGAGATTCACTGTGATGGATGTTTGTGTGAATTGAATAGTTTGTGTGGTTTTTTTTTTATGGATTGCTCTGTATGGTTTGTAGAAACAGAATTTCGTTCGAGCCTCTCTGATGTTCGAATGACAAGTAATAAAATCTAATCTAATCTAATTAAGTGTGGACAATATATGCTGGTCTTCTGAATGATGGGGACTCCACTAATGAAAGATGTACAGGAAGTGAATGCCTGCTCCTAGTTCACCCAGCAACTCTACCTCCCATTCCCACACTGACCTTTGTGTCCTGGGCCTCCTACACTATCAGAGTGAGGCCCAACGCAAATTGGAGGAACAGCACCTCATACTGTATTTCGCTTGGGCTGCTTACAAACCAGCGGTATTTGATTTCTCTAACTTCAAGTAACCCTTGCTTTCCCTCTCTCTCCATCCACCCTCCACCCTGGTTCTCTGACTAGCTCTGCCCACCTCCTGATTAAATATTACTGATCATATGCTGTGATGTAACCTTCCCCTCAGCTGAATGCACAATGAACCATTCAACATTTCCTTAAACTCATCTGCTTTGAGCTGTCGTTTCACACCTTACCCTTCAATATCGCATCCATTCCCTCTCCCCAGATCCTCGGTCTTAAGAAGGGTCTTGAGCTGAAACGTCACCCATTCCTTCTCTCCAGAGATGCTGCTTGTCCAGGATTTTGAGTCTATCTTGACTGATATAGAGATCTGGGCACATGTCAATTACACTTTGAAGTGGGAGCAATTGTCATCCTCTGCAGCTCTATATTTCACAGCTCACTGCGTTGGCTCCTTCACCAGTACATGAACTGTAGAAACTTATCTATTAGCCTCTTATTTTCTGGTCCATTTATCCCACTGCTATTTACCTGTGAGAAAATCCTGGTGACACTGTTCAAGATGAATTTTACCCAAATTATAGTTTTTATTGCCACAAATATTAGGAGCCAGAGATAAAAGCTAAAGCTCAGAAAAGAGAGTGTACAGGCAGTTTGGAACGGCACGGTGGTGCAGTGGTAGACTTGCTGCCTTACAGCGCCAGAGACCCGGTTTTGATCCTGACTACGGGTGCTGTCGGTATGGAGTTTGTACATTCTCACTGTGACCAAGTGGGTTTCCTCCGGGTGCTCCTGTTTCATCCCACACTCCAAAAATGTGCAGGGTTTATAGGTTAATTGGCTTCGGTAAGAATTGTAAATTGTCCCTATTGTGTATGACAGTGCTAGTGTACAGGGATTGCTGGGTTGGTGCGGACTTGATGGGCCGAAGGGCCTGTTTCTGCGCTGCATCACTAAACTAAACATTATTTTATAGTGGGGATTAAGCATATGGTGTTGGAACCATTAAGCTTAAGTAAGTTTTTTTATAGTCATGTCTAGTTACCATTAATTATTATCTGTCTGTGTTAATGTGGGTGGGGTTTATACGTAGTCTGTGGCATATTTTTGGCTCGGACACTCAGATGATTAGTTTTAGTTTGATGTCGGGCCATGGAATGAACCAGTTTTCTACCATGAGCACGATTGGGACATATATACATGTTGTCAGATGATGTACTTTTACAGGAAGTTTTTATTATTTATATGACATGAACGGAACAACGATTAAGAAGGGAAAGTTACGAGTCATTTCATTGTTTTGTATTACTACAATAAAGAAGCTATTAATCAAAAGACTACTTCTGGTAGATTCACCATTGCTGTTTCAAATGTGTCGTGGAGTGCGTGAGAATACTTTTCTAATCATCCCCAACAAATTAGTGGCTATGGAAGGTTAAACTTTGAGACGTCGTAAAAACTACCGTTACATATGGAAACGAGAATGAAGGAAGATAATGAGGAGATATTATAAGGAATTAGAGTTGCACAGCTCAGAAACAGGCTGTTCATAATAATTTCATAAGTGATCGGAGCAGATTTAGGCCATTCAGCCCATCAAGTCTGCTCCACCATTAAATCATGGCTGATCTATCACTCTCTCCGAACCTGCCTTCTCCACATAGCCCCTGACACCCGTACTAATCAAGACTCTATATATCTCTGCCTTATAAATATCCATTGACAGCTTCCGTGGTCATGAATTCCACAGATCCACCACCCTCTGACTAAGGAAATTCCTCCTCATCTCCTTCCTAAAGGAATATCCTTTAATTCTGAGGCTATGGCCTCTGCTCCTAGACTCCCACACTAATGGAAACATCCTCTCCACATTCATTATCTCCAGGCCAAACAACTTCTGTATTTCCAGATAGGAAAGCACTTTGTTATTTCTGTTAATAAAACCATAATTTTCTTCTATTTTGTGGAAATATAATCCTAATATAAGGGGTACTTTAGAAAAATCTTCCAGTCCTACTCCTGTCATAATCACCAGTGAAAATTCAAATTCCATGAATAATCTCAATTTTTCAGCTGCCTCACTGTGTTCTTCTCAAAGATTCTGTTTAAGCAACGCTGGCGAGAAAATGACTCGATAACCCACCTTATTAGTGGAGCATTTAGTGTGGTGTAGTGGTAGAGTTGCTGCCTTACAGCGCCAGATACCTGGGTTCGATCCTGACACCGGGTGCTTGTCTGTACGGAGTTTGTACATTCTCCCCATGACAGCGTGGATTTTCTCAGAGATCTATGGTTTCTTTCCCCACTCCAAAGATGTGCAAGTTTGTTGGTCAATTGGCTTTGGTAAAATTTGTAAATTGTTCCCCAGTGCGTAGGATTGTGCTGGTGTACGGGGATCGATGGTTGGCGTGGACTCGATAGGTCAAAGGGCTTGTTTCCGTGAGGTATCTCAAAACAAAACTAAACTAAAGAGCAAGATGCTAAGGTAGACAAGATTAAGCAAAGAAAGAGGAAACTATTTATAATACAGGGGTCATCTTATAAAATCATGAGAGGAATAGATCGATGCTCAGAGTCTCTTGTCCAGAGTAGCTGAAACGAGGACCACAGGACATAGGTTTAAGGTGAAGGGGGAAAGATATAATAAGAGTCTAAGGAGTAACTTTTTCAAAGGGTGGTGGGTGTATGGAATGAGCTGTCCAATAAAGTAGTTGAGGCTGGGACTATCCCAATGTTTAAGACAGGTACATGGGTAGGACAGGTTTGGTGGGACTAGTGTAGCTGGGACAGGTTAGTCGGTGTGGGCAAGTTGGGTCGAAGGGCCTGTTTCCACGCTGTATAACTACGATAATATTGTGAACTAAAAATGTAAGGGGCTTGTGCGTTTCGGATTTTGTATTTTGTGTGTTTCGGATTTTCAGAGCTCCAGTGCTCCAGCAGTGGCTCCAGCGGTGCTCCAGTGGCGGCCTGGCTTCAGAGCTCTGGCGCTCCAGCAGCTGCTCCAGCGGCGGCCCAGCTTCAGAGCTCCAGTGCTCCAGCAGTTGCTCCAGCGGTGCTCCAGTGGCGGCCCGGCTTCAGAGCTCCGGCGCTCCAGCGTTCCAGCGGTGGACCCTGATTCAGAGCTGTGGCGGTATTCCGGCGACGGCGGTGGTGGCAGCCCGGTTTCGGAGGCTCGGCCGTGGGCCTAGTGGACGATAACATCGGAGGCCTGGATCGCCTCAGCGCAGAGGGAGAACAAGTAGGGAAGAAGACAAAGACTTTAAGACTTTTGCCTTCCGCCACAGTGAGGAGGTGCCTGGAGAACTCTCTGTGGTGGATGTTAAATATGTGTTTATTGTGTGTTTTGTTTTAATTTATTATATGTTATGACTGCAAGGTAACAAAGGTCTGAATGACTATAAAGGAATCTAATCTAATCTAATCTATTTGGTTGAAATTGATGAAACCGAAAGAACACGAAATCTACTTGTGGGGAAAAAAATACCATTCACTTCCATGCATGCAGAATTTACATTTTCATTCAATTTGCTTTAAAATGCGGCACATGACTTTTCAAAATTGCATTGACTGCTAACCAATCGCTTTTGATTGTGGAATGCCAGCTCAGGGGTCTCAAGATAATGGATGGGTAGACAGTAAATTTTAATAACTTTCAGGGACTTTGACAATGTACGTGTAACTGTTACCATTTTCAATTTAATAACAGTTTGGGGACTAAAAGTTAACGTCTTTTGCGGCTGAAGTACTTTTTTCTAATTACTGAATATACCCAGTTTTGCTAAACACTAAATGAAAAGAATTATCACCAAACTGATGAAACATTAAGGTTACACAGATGTTAAGTTTTGGATTCAGGTCTTGCATCTATTGGAGTGAACATATCTTATATCACTTTGTAATGTTGAAGAGTTAATTTTATGTATCTCATAAAAGATTAATATTCAATTAAAAAAAAACACTGAAAATGAAGTGCAGTTAGTTACAAGTGAAAAGTAAAAGATGTTTTTTTATATGGTAGCTCGTGAAATTCTAAATTTCTTTACAACCAATGATTTTACATGAAATTATTATTGTAATGTTAAAGACAGAGCAACCAATCCACACAGCTGGCTGCCACGATCTTTAAAATTTAAGTAACAACTTTGTGAAGTGAAGTTTAAAATTTTGTTTCGTTTAGTTTAGATATACAGCGCGACAACAAGCCCTTCAGCCCACTGATTTTGTGTCGACCAGTGATCCCTGCACAATAATGTATCCTACACACACCAGGCACAATTTAAAAATTTACCAAGCCAATTAGCTTACAAAACTGTACGTCTTTGGAGTGTGGGAGGAAACCAGAGATCTCAGAGAAAATCCTACAGGAGAATGTGCAACTCCGTTCAGACAGCACCCCGTAGTCAGATTCGAACCTGCGTCTCTGGCGCTGTAAGGCAGCAACTCTACTGCTGCACCACAACGCCACATATTGGTCAGAATGCTTTTCAAGGCACAGGATGACAGATTCTTGATTAGTACGAGTGTCAAGATTCACGGGGAGAAGGCAGGAGATTTGGTTTGAGAGGGAGAGATGGATCAGTCACAATTGAATGGCGGAGTAGACTTGAAGGGCCCTATGGTCTAATTCTGCTCCTGTATCTTATAGAACTTATGAACTAATGAAGATTTCCCTTTCTCTCCATCAAAATAGTGCAATGGAGACTTTTACCATTTAGTTGATCAGCCAGACATGGTTTGAAGTTTCACTTGATTGTGAATCTCCCAATGTTGAACTGAAGTTTTTTCCCTCAATGTTGCTCTCAAGTCCATACGGAGACTCCTAAACCTCAATGTTTCCGATTTGTTGGTGAATTCTACCTACAGAGGAGCGGTTAACATGCAAAACATCTCATATTAAACAAGTTGCTTTGAAATTAGATCACCTTTTTCATTTTTCTGAACATTTTGTAATTGGCAATCAATGCATTTGCTTCAATATCTCAATTGCTTACCCAATATATAAAAGATAACAGACAAAAAGCTGGAATAAATCAACTGGTCATGCATCATCTCCAGATAAAAATGGACAAGTGATGTATTGGGTCAAAACCCTCCTTCAGAATCTGAAGGAGAGTTCCAACCCGAAATGTCACATTTAGTTTTTCTCAAGAGATACTGCCTGACCCGCTGAGTGCCTCCTGTATTTTGACTATCTTTGGTATAAACCAGCATGCAGTTCCTTCCTACACAAAAGGATTGGTTAGCCAATCTATGAACTGGTGCAAGAGTGTAAAGCCCCTGTCCCACTTTCACGACCTAATTGGCGACCGCTACCGAGTTTGCCCTTGACTCATACTCGCAGCATGGTCTCCACAAGGTCGTAGGAGGCCTTCGTAACTCTTCCTAATGCCTGAGAGTGGTCTCCATGTACACGTGGCCTCAAGTAGGTCGCGGCGTTTTTTCCAGCCTGGTAAAAATATGTCCACAAGTAAAATAAGGTCGGCATGGAAAAAATGTATATTTTTTACTCGTAGGTAGGTCGTGATGGTAGTCATAGATAGTCGGTAGGTCGGCAATTGGCCCGAGAAAAAAATGCGAACATGACATAATTTTATCATGTGATCATTTTCCACTCGTAGTTAGTCGTGGTTGGTCTTCGGTGTGGAAGACTGAGGTCGAGGGGGGGGGGGGGGGGGGGGGAGTTTAGGGTCTTCTAAACTCGTGCATTAGGTCGTCCAAGTGGGACAGGCCCTTAAGAGAAAATCATGTATTCAGAATGAGGCAAACATTCTAGGAAAGAATTGAACAAAAAGGCAAAATGATTCAAATGATCTACACTAATACAAACGAGAAATTTTACTTCGGAGTCACGTGAGTGACTACGTGAATAGAAGCCCGTACAGCCGTTGGTGCGTCATGACGTCAGACGCTGGTACAGTCGGCCGGTTGGAGCAGCAACGCTCCTCCGAGCGGTAAGTTTAAACCGAGGGTTACACGAAGAGCTGGAGAATTTAGCGGGTGCAGCAGCATCTAAGGAGCGAAGGAGATGGGCGACGTTGCGGGTCAAGACCCTTCTTCAGACTTCACCCTCGATTCTCCAGCATCTGCAGTTCTTCGTTAACAAGTTTAAACGGAGGTAAGGTTTTTTTTTTTTAATTTTACCACATGTCATTTTCTGCGACGGTTTGGAGTTCTTAGAGAATGTTGCAGAAAGTGAAGAAGGTGTCGGCGAGGCGCTCCGGGGGTAGAAAGGAAAAGTGGCAGGAGAGTGTTGAGGATGGAGGCCCGTCTGGTACACCTGGTCCGGTGCTGGCTACACAGCCAGTGGTTGCGGACCCACTGCCGGGGGGCAGTGGAGGCTTGCCAGTAGGGCGGAAGGCCACTGGCAAGTCTCTGTGGCCCGTATATGAGTCGGGCCTGGAGGTTATACCCTCCATAGGAGAGTCCGTTTGCTCACGAATTTTACTCTAAGGACAGTCTACCTAATCAACATTTTCCTAGTCGTAAACTTATTTTCAGATGAGGAAAATGTGCTTATTCAAGCAGAGATTCAGTCGTTACATAAGAAAGGGGTAATTGAGCCTTCTGCCTATCAAAGTCAACAATTTCTGTCAAGTATATTTCCCAGATCTAAAAAGACTGGGGGATGTAGAATTATTCTGGATTTATCGAATTTGAACAAATTTGTTTGTTATAGGCATTTCAAAATGGAGACCTTTACCACGGGCAAACATCTAGTGTCCAAAGGGTATTATATGGCAACCATTGATTTAAAGAATGCGTATTACGCAGTGTCTATTCATGGTGATGATAGAAGATTGACTGAGCTGTGGCAATTCAGGGCATTGCCGAATGGATTAACTTCAGCTCCTAGATTATTTACTAAATTGGTAAAACCTGTGTTAGCATTACTTAGAGCTCAGGGGCATGTGGTAATGGCCTATTTAGATGATATTCTGATTGTTGGAAAGACTCATGCTGAAACTCAATCATCAGTTTCAGTTGTTAAAATCACTTTTGAACAAATGGGATTTGTTATTCACCCAGATAAATCTAAATTATCACCAGTCCAAATTATTGATTATCTGGGATTTACCATTAATTCCAATCACATGTTGGTAACTTTGCCCAGGGATAAATTGAATCAGTTAGTTAAGGACTGTGTTAATCTCGTTGGAGAACAACGGCCTTCGATTAGACAAGTAGCCAGTTTAATTGGGAAGTTGTTGCAGCCTTTCCAGCTGTGCAGTATGGTCCTCTGCATTATCAACAATTACAACGATCAAAGGAACAGGCACTGAGAATACAAAGGGGCCATTTTTGATAGGCCTATGCAGTTGTCAGCTGGGCGATTGCTGACATACAATGGTGGATAGTACATGTTTCAAAAAGTTTTAAGGAAGGTTTTGGTGGAACCACCGTCACTGATATTACAGACTGATGTAAGTGCACTTGGTTGGGGTGCAACAGATATGTCTTCTAGTTGTGGAGGCAGATGGAATGTGGATGAGACATCGCCTCCTCAATTAAGAGGGATTAATTATTTAGAGTTGTTGGGCACCTGGTATGGGCTCAAAGCTTATTGTTCTACAAGGAGGGATCTGCATGTGCAGGTCAGATTGACAACACCACCAGATGATCGCTTGTGTGTGGTCTCACATTTATCTCGTTACATTGAGATTACTAAACCTCTGAGAGGAACAGAGTTGGCTTTGTTTATTAGTCACAAAAAACCACACAGTAAGGTGTCGGTACAAACGATTTCAAGGAGGCTAAAGCAGGTCCTGGCAAGTGCTGGAATTGATACTGATAAATTCAAATCTCATTCCACCAGGGCGGCATCAACTTCCGCGGCAAGGGCGATGGACTTGCCAATAGACCATATCCTCGCGGCCGCAGGATGGTCCAGTGAGCTAACTTTTCAGAGGTTTTATCACAAGCCGATTTCAAGGCTCGGGGTGTTTGCTGATTCTGGTTTCAGTACTGTTACACTTTTTCCCTGAGTTAGAGGGGTTTTGTTATGATTTGTTTGTAAATAAACTGTTATTTCATTTAACAAAATGTATTACTGATGCATGATTGATTGTTAACGACTTTTTGAGTCAATCCAGGCAGTGTGAACTTCGGATTTGGGTCTGCGGCGTGAATTCACAGTGCTTTGAAGTCTTCACGTAGTCACTCACGTGACTCCGAAGTAAAATAGTAAGATTAAACGAGAACTTACCAGTTTGAAAGTTTGATCTTTATTTTATGAGGAGTCGAGTTGAGGGACTACGTGCCCTCCGCTCCCACCCTCATAGATCTCATCTGGTAGTTCTAGTTTTATCATCTTACCGTTATACTTCGGTCATTGTTAGCTGTGAATTCATTCCGCTGCTTTGAAGATTGACGCACCAACGGCTGTACGGGCTTCTATTCACGTAGTCCCTCAACTCGACTCCTCATAAAATAAAGATCAAACTTCAAACTGGTAAGTTCTCGTTTAATCTTACTATTAATAGGCATTTAAATCAGCTTGCGAGTGGGATCTTACTATTAAAATAATGTTTGTTCAAGGCATTGTGTACTGACAACAACTGGTGAAATTTCAAACTGCCCCATAATTAGATTAATCCAAATCCAACCAAATCATGGGTGGCACGGCGGTAGATTTGCTGCCTTGCAGCGCCAGAGACACGGGTTCAATCCTGACCACGGGTGCTGTCTGCATGGAGTTTGTACGTTCTCCCCATGACCTGCATGGGTTTTCTCCGGGAGCTCCGGTTTCCTCCTACACTCCACAGATGTACAGGTTTGTCAGTTAACTTGCTTGGTAACATTGTAAATTGTCCCCAGTGTGTGTAGGACAGTGTTAGTGTGTGTGGATTGTGGGTTGGCACGGAACCGACAGACCGAAGATGCCTGTTTCCCAGCTGTAACTCAAAATTAACACGAAACTAGAAGTCAAATGGATGCATGGAAAAGGTCACTAAAATGGAGTTTGATCAGGAGATCAGCTTCTCAGTTAATGACTGACGTTTTTGGACATAAAACGCTGTTCCATTATCCTTCAAGCTATAATTAACATCACAATTATTTATTCCAGTCAAGAATTCATCGCTAGATCCTGCAGTGAGAGGTCCAATAAGACCCTAGCCTGCTCCTACAAGTTTTTTTATCTATTCAAAAGTCAGCAAGTGTAAAAAAAAAGAAAAGCAATTACCGTATAGACCAGTTCGGTTTTGTAACCACAGACTCAATGAAGAATGAATGCTGCTATTCTTCAGAAACATAAACCTTGATCTGCAATCTGTTCAAAGATATTGTGTTGTGAAGCAACTGATTTGCATGTTGCCTTTGTGGAATGTTAGCCATTCTATTGTGCAAAACTAATTTTATTCTTACTTAACATTCTATTATATTTTAGAATTTAAAAAAAACACTCTCACGATGCAGTTCCTTTGCGGTAGAAGGGAAAAATAAAATCTACAAAGGTATTTTGTCTTTTTTTATCACGCAGAAGAAGGTGTATTCCATTTAGTGCAATAAAATGGATTTGTTATTTCTAGCTTTTTGTTCAACAGGCGAGTTTTAAATATAGGTTCAATTATAGACAATAGACAATAGGTGCAGGAGTAGGCCATTTGGCCCTTCGAGCCAACACCACCATTCAATGTGATCATGGCTGATCATCCCCAATCAGTACCCCATTCCTGCCTTCTCCCCATATCCCCTGACTGTGCTATTTTTAAGAGCCCTATCTAGCTCTCTCTTGAAAGCATCCAGAGAACCTGCCTCCACTGCCCAGAGAGGCAAAGAAGTGACTCACCACTCTCTGTGAGACAAAATGTTTCCTCATCTCTGTTCTAAATGGCTTACTCCTTATTCTTAAACTGTGTCCCCTGGTTCTGGTCTCCCCCAACATCGCGAACATGTTTCCTGCCCCTAGTGTGTCCAAGCCCTTAACAATAGAAACATAGAAACATAGAAATTAGGTGCAGGAGCAGGCCATTCGGCCCTTCGAGCCTGCACTGCCATTCAATATGATCATGGCTGATCATCCAACTCAGTATCCTGTACCTGCCTTCTCTCTATACCCCCTGATCCCTTCAGCCACAAGGGCCACATCCAACTCCCTCTTAAATATGGCCAACGAACTGGCATCAACTACCTTCTGTGGCAGAGAATTCCACAGATTCACCACTCTCTGTGTGAAAAACGATTTTCTCATCTCGGTCCTAAAAGACTTCCCCCTTATCCTTAAACTGTGACCCCTTGTCCTGGACTTCCCCAACATCGGGAACAATCTTCCTGCATCTAGCCTGTCCAACCCTTAAAAATTTTGTAAGTCTCTATGAGATCACCCCTCAATCTTCTAAATTCCAGCGAGTACAAGCCAAGTCTATCCAGTCTTTCTTCATATGGAAGTCGTGCCATCCCAGGAATCAGTCTGGTGAACCTTCTCTGTACTCCCTGTATGGCAAGAATGTCTTTCCTCAGATTAGGAGACCAAAACTGTACGCAATACTCCAGGTGTGGCCTCACCAAGACCCTTTACAACTGCAGTAGAACCTCCCTGCTCTTGTACTCAAATCCTTTTGCTATGAATTCCAACATACCATTCACTTTCTTCACAGCCTGCTGCACCTGCATGCCTACTTTCAATGACTGGTGTACCATGACACCCAGGTCTCGCTGCATCTCCCCTTTTCCTAATCGGTCACCATTCAAATAATAGTCTACCTTCCTGTTTTTGCCACCAAAGTGGATAACCTCACATTTATCCACATTATACTGCATCTGCCATGCATTTGCCCACTCACCCAGTCTATCCGTCATCCTGCAGCCTCTTAGCATCCTCCTCACAGCTAACACTGCCCCCCAGCTTCGTGTCATCCGCAAACTTCGAGATGTTGCATTTAATTCCCTCGTCCAAATCATTAATGTATATTGTAAATAGCTGGGTTCCCAGCACTGAGCCTTGCGGCACCCCACTAGTCACTGCCTGCCATCCTGAAAAAGGACCCCGTTCACTCCTACCCTTTGATTCCTGTCTGCCAGCCAGTTCTCTATCCACATCAATACTGAACCACCAATACCGTGTGCTTTAAGTATCTTATATAACATAACATAACATAACAAATTACTGTATTATTCCCCTTATTTCAGGGGAAATTCAGATGTCCTTGCAGCACACTAATAAAAATACAAACATAGCATTAAAGCAATTTAACATTTAAAACATAAAAAACATCCCCCCAATGGTTCCCACTGTGAGGGAAGGCACAAAGTCCAGTCCCCATCCCCAAGTCCACCCAAAGTAAGTCGGGCCTATTGAGGCCTCCACAATCGCCGCTACGGCGGCCCGATGATCCCGGCTGTTCTCACCGGGTGATGGTACTCCGGTGTCGGTAGAACCCTCTCAGCGGCTTGGGGGTGCCAGGAAAGGTACAGCCACCTCCTTACAGGAGACCGCGGCTTCCAAGTGAACAGGCTGCGCTGGACGGAGCTCCACACACTGGCAATCTGAGCGAGAGATCCAGGCTCCGCAAGTGTAAAGTTCAGCGGCGCCGGCCGCTCCACAGACCCGCGGCTCCACGATGTTTTTATCGGCGGTCGCAGCATACCGGAGTTCCAGCGCCGCGACCAGGCAAGGCATCGCTCGCTCCACTCCGCGATAGCGGTCCAATGCTGCAACCGCCGCCGCAGCCGAGGTTCTGGCCAGGTCCCCCCTGGAAAAAAACGACGCTCCAGGCCCTGCTGGTCGGCCGCGAGGACGGGTCGAAGTTGCCTGTTCGAGCAAAGCCGCCTCCCCTAGCAGGTAGGGACTTGAGAAAGCAGTTTCCCCCTTTCCCCCCCCCCCCCCCCCCCCCCCCCCCCCCCCCCCCCCCCCCCCCCCCCCCCCCCCCCCCCCCCCCTCCCCCCCCCCCCCACCCCCCCCCCCCCCCCCACCACCCCCCACACATAAAAAGATTAGACCCCCCAACTAGCACTTTTAACGTAGTAAAAATAAAATAAAAGAAGTGAAAGAAAGGGACAGCTGCAGACAGGCAGCCGTACAGGACAGCGCCCCCTCTCCGTCCAAGCCCTTAACAATCTTATATGTTTCAATGAGAAATCCTCTCATCCTTCTAAACTCCAGAGTGTACAAGCCCAGCTGCTCCATTCTCTCAGCATATGACAGTCCCGCCATCCCGGGAATTAACCTTGTAAACCTACGCTGAACTCCCTCAATAGCAAGAATGTCCTTCCTCAAATTAGGGGACCAAAACTGCACACAATACTCCAGGTGTGGTCTCACTAGGGCTCTGTACAACTGCAGAAGGACTTCTTTGCTCCTATATTCAATTCCTCTTGTTATAAAGGCCAACATGCCATTCACTTTCTTCACTGCCTGCTGCACCTGCATGATTACTTTCATAGACTGATGAACAAGGACATCCAGATCGCGTTGTACTTCCCCTATTCCCAAGTTGACGCCGTGTAGATAGTAATCTGCCTTCCTGTTTTTGCTACCAAAGTGGATAACCTCACATTTATCTGCATTAAACTTCATCTGCCTTGCATCTGCCCACTCCCCCAACCTGTCCAAGTCACTATGCATACTTCATAGCATCCTCTTGACAGTTCACACTGACACCCAGCTTTGTGTCATCTCTGAATTATCTGAATATTTCTGTGTTCAGTTTGTGACTGAGAAGAGTATCATAGAAATTATAGGATCCTGGAAGAATTGTGTGGGTCCAATTTTGGGAAGCTGTGTTCTACTGGGTGTTATGGTGTGCATCTGGGTTGTGAGTGGTGTTGGACTGGTGTAGATTGAGTTTGTAATGTTACAATAGAGCCTGGATAGAATGGATGTGGAGAGGGTGTTCCCACTAGTGGGAGAGTCTAGGACCAGAGGTCATAGCCGCAGAATTAAAGGATGGTCCTTTTGGAAGGAGAAGAGGAGGAATTTCTTCTGGTGACTGTGGAATTCATTGCCACAGAAGGCTGTGGAGGCCAAGTCAGTGGATATTTGCAGGGCAGAGATAGATAGATTCTTGATTAGTATGCGTGAGATGGGTTATAGGGAGAAGGCAGGAGAATGGGGTTAGGAGACATACACGAGCCAATATTGAATCACATGAACTTATGACCTTATTACTTTACAGAATCTCTCTTCTGTTCTGATCTAGGATAGTGTTAATGTGCGGGGATCACTGGTCGCTGCAGACTCAGTGGGCAATACTTTCATCAAGACCTTGTCCAAGACACAGATGTTGTCAAGCTGGAAAGGGTGCAGGGAAGATGTACAAGGATGTTGCCAGAACTCGAGGGCCTGAGCTATGGGAAGGGATTGAGCAGGCAGGGACTCTATTCCTTGGAGCGCAGTAGGATGAGGGGTGATCTTACACAAGCGTACAAAATCATGAGAGGAATAGATCGGGTAAACGCACAGTCACTTGCCCAGAGTAGAGGAATCGAGAACCAGAGGATATAGGTTTAAGGTGAGGTGGGGAAAGATTTAATGGGAACCAAAGGGGCAACTTCATAACAAAGCTAGTGTATTGAAAAGATGACCATCAAATTCTGCCAAGCATTGTTTTATTAGATAAGCTAGATGAGATTTGTTAGGTCTGAGCTATAGGGAGAGGTTGTGAGGGCTGGGACTCTACTCCTTTGAGCACTGGAGGATGAGTGGTGATATTGAAGAGGTGTATAAAAATCATGAGAGGAATAGATCGGGTCAACACACAGAATCTTTTGCCCAGAGTAGGAGAATCGAGAACCAGAGGGCAAAGGTTTCAGGTGAAGCGGGAATAATTTAATAGGAATCTGAGGGATAACTTTTTCACACAATTGGTGGTGGGTGTATGGAACGAGCTACCAGAGGAGGTAGTTGAGTCAGGGACAATTGCAATGGTTAATAAACAATTAGATAGGTATGTGGACAGGAGAGGTTTAGAGGGATATGGACCAAACGCGGGCAGGTGGGACTAGTGTAGATGAGACATGTTGGTTGGTGTGGGCAGGTTGGGCAGAAGGTCCTGTTTCCACGCTGTAAGACTCTATAACTCCATGACTCCATGTGCATTTGCACCTGGTCTCGTGGATGCTGTAAAACTCTCCATGGTAACGTTTGGAAGAAAAGAAGAGTTTTGCCCATGTCTCTTTGTAAATTTTTCTCAATCAATGTTAAAATATCATATTATCTGGTTATTTTCACATTGATATATATTAAATGAAATCAAGGAATATAGGGAGAAAAGCTGAAAAACAGGGAATTAATGAATAAATTTATTGACCAAGTATTCACATACAAGGAATTTGCCTTGATGCTCTGCCCACATTTTTGTTATTGAGTAGAGCAACTACTCATGGAAAAAAAACACAGTTTTTATGTCTGGCTGTGGCAGCTTTGACAGTCCGGAGTCGCCTCACAGAGGGAGGTGATTCAAAGAGTTTGTGGCCAGGGAGAGAGGGGTCAGAAATGATCTTACCGCTCGCTTCCTGGCTCTTGAATGGCATACTCCTGCACCTATTTTCTCTGTTTCTATTTTTCTATGAAAGTTTGTAGAAAATTGTTGGTTGGAGGTTACACTTTACAAGGACTACTCTTCAACAGAGAACATGGAATAGTACATAGACACAAAAAGCTGGAATAACTCAGTGGGTCAGACAGCATCTTAGGAGAAAAGAAATAGATGGCGTTTTGGGTCGTGACCGTTTTTTCAGACATCACTGGAAAGGGCCTTCAGCCCACAATGTCTATGCTGAACATGATGTCAAAACCAACATTACTCTGCCTGCATATAATCCATTTCCCTCCATGGTCCTGCATATTCAGTCTGAGTTTGGGTTTTGAACTTAGTTTATTCTAACGAGATTCAGTGAAAAGCTTTTGTTGCGTGCTCACCAGTGAGCGGAAAGACAATACAGGGTTGCCATCAAGCATAGAAACATAGAAAATAGGTGCAGGAGTAGACCATTCCGCCATTCAATATGATCATGGCTGATCATCCAACTCAGTATCCTGTACCTGCCTTCTCTCCATACCCCCTGATCCTTTTAGCCACAAGGGCCACATCTAACTCCCTCTTAAATATAGCAATGAACTGTACCTCAACTACCTTCTGTGGCAGAGAATTCCAGAGACTCACCACTCTGTGCGAAAAAATGTTTTCCTCATCTCGGTCCTAAAGGAATTCCCCCTTATCCTTAAACTGTGACCCCTTGTTCTGGACCTCCCCAACATCGGGAACAATCTTCCTGCATCTAGCCAGTCCAACCCCTTAAGAATTTTGTAAGTTTCTATAAGATCCCCCCTCAATCTTCAAAAATTCTAGCGAGTACAAGCCGAGTCTATCCAGTCTTTCTTCATATGGAAGTCGTGCCATCCCAGGAATCAGTCTGGTGAACCTTCTCTGTACTCCCTCTATGGCAAGAATGTCTTTCCTCAGATTAGGAGACCAAAACTGTACGCAATACTCCAGGTGTGGCCTCATCAAGACCCTTTACAACTGCAGCAGAACCTCCCTGCTCCTATACTCAAATCCCTTTGCTATGAATGCTAACATACCATTCGCTTTCTTCACTGCCTGCTGCACCTGCATGCCTACTTTCAATGACTGGTGGACCATCGTTGCATCTCCCCTTTTCCTAATCGGCCACCATTCAGATAATAGTCTACCCTCCTGTTTTTGCCACCAAGGTGGATAACCTCATATTTATTCTGCATCTGCCATGCATTTGCCAACTCACCCAGTCTATCCACGTCACCTTGCAGCCTCCTAGCATGGTCCTCACACCTAACACTGCCCCCCAGCTTCAAGTCATCTGCAAACTTGGAGATGTTGCATTCAATTCCCTCGTCCAAATCATTATTATATATTGTAAATAGCTGGGGTCCCAGCACTGAGCCTTGCGGTACCCCACTATTCACTGCCTGCCATTCTGAAAAGGACCCGTTTACTCCTACTCTTTGCTTCCTGTCCGCCAGCCAGTTCTCTATCCACATCAATATTGAACCCCCAATACCGTGTGCTTTAAGTTTGTATACTAATCTCTTATGTGGGACCTTGTCAAAAGTCTTCTGAAAGTCCAGATATAACACATCCACTGGTTCTCCCTAATCCACTCTACTAGTTACATCCTAGAAAAATTCTATAAGATGCGTCAGACATGATTTACCTTTCATAAATCCATGTTGACTTTGTCCAATGATTTCACCACTTTCCAAATGTGCTACTATCCCATCTTTAGTAACGGAATCTAGCAGTTTCCCCATTACCGATGTTAGACTAACTGGTCTGTAATTCCCAGTTTTCTCTCTCCCTCCTTTTTTTAAAAAGTGGGGTTACTATTCATGTGTCTCTCCGAAAGACTCTTAAATGCTACCTTTGTATATCTGCCTCCACCACCACCCCCAGCAGCGCATTCCAGGAATGTACCACCCTCTGTGTAAACTACCTGCCCCGCATATCTCCTTTAAACGTTGCTCATTCCACCTTAAGGCTGTGCGTTCCTTTTTTTTGACATTTCCATCCTGGAACAAAAGGTTCTCGCTGTGTTCAAAAGTACTTTTCCATTTTTTGAAGTACATAGGGGTGACCTGAAATGAATGTGAAAAGCGATATAGAACAGGAAGCATGACAGACTTACAACATTTGCTAAAATAAAGGTCAATAAAATAACAGTCTTCACACCTCGCAGCAAAAAATGAAACTGCTTGGAGAACCCTGCGGTTCAGGCGTCACCCGCGGAAAGAAATGTATGCCAATAAGAAATGTCCATTTGTATACCAACAAGAAATGTCACCTGTCCATTTCCCTGCACAGATTCTGCCTGACCAGCTGGGTTCCTTCTTTAGTCAGTGTTTTGCTCAAGTCCCTCGTGTCATACAGTCATACAGCGTGGAAACATGCCCTCCAGCCCAACTTGCCCACGTTGACCAACATGCCCCATTTAAACTATCCCTCCTGCCTGTGTTTGGTCCATTGAGTTCTAGAATTATACAATATGGAAACGGGTCCTTCAGCCCAACTCAATCATACCGACCAACGAGGGTCTCGACCCGAAACGTCGCCTATCTCCTTCGCTCCTTAAATGCTGCTGCACCCGCTGAGTTTCTCCAGCTTTTTGTGTAATGCCGACCAACATACCCTTTATCTGATATCCTGTTTGCCTGTGTTTGGCCCGTATCCCTCTAAACTTTTTCTTTCTATTTATCCGTCCTAATGTTATTTTTATTGCACCTCTCCCCCCATTTTTGAAATTCGAATTTCAGGCAACCTGCCGTTCTATGAAACCTAAGATCTACCAGAATTTGCTTTTATAATTGTATTTGAAATGCTTTAGAGCTTTTTTTTCTTTCTTTCGAGTGATTTTGTCGAACAGCAACGGTGGCTGGTAAGAGATGGCTGGTCCACATCCAATGTAATTACTGGGATGAGATAATCAATATAGGCTCCCAATGATTTTGTGAGAGAGGATGAGATCAAGGAAGCAGATGTCAACAAAGTGAATGTGATTCAAAGCACCTTTTTCAGGACACTTGATGACTAAGAACAGCTTACAATTTATGACATTCACTTAGCGGGTCTACAATTATTTCATGTGAATTATTGTCCACTCTTTCAATGATAGCGCTATGAAAACTTTTGCCAAGGACTGTGTAAAAAAAAAAACCATGAGAAACAACAATACAGAAACTAAAATGGAGAGAATTAAAAGAAATAAGGCTCATTCTCAATGCTTGATTATGGACTCAAGCATGCATTTTTTTTTTAATACTCAAGGAGTCATAGAGCATGGAAACAGGCCAGTCGGCCCAACTTGCACGTGCTGAACAAGATGCACCACCTACAATAATTCTACCTGCCTGCGTTTGGCCCATATCCCTCTAAACCTTCCCTATCAATTTATGTCCAAATGTCTTTTAAATGTTGTTAAAGTACCTGTCTCAACTGCCTCCTCTGGCAGTTTGTTCCATATACTCCCCACCCTCTGTAAGAAAAAGGTGCCCCTCATATTCCTATTAAATCTTTCCCCTCTCACCATAAACTTGGTTCTTGATTTCACTTCTCTGGGTAAAAGATTGCATTAACCTTATGTGTTAAAGAAGGAACTGCAGATGCTGGAGAATCGAGGGTTACACAAAAAGCTGGAGAAACTCAGCGGGTGCAGCAGCATCTAAGGAGCGAAGGAGATAGGCGACGTTTCGGGTCGAGACCCTTCTTCGGACTGGTCAGGGATCAGGGAAAAATTTGGACATTTGGAGATATCGCAGTGGAGAAGCACCCGCTGAGTTTCAATGCTGCTGCACCCGCTGAGTTTCTCCAGCTTTTTGTGTAACCCTCGATTCTCCAGCATCTGCAGTTCCTTCTTTAACACTTTGTCTACTCCACTGCAATATCTCCTCAAGGTATGCCTACTTTGAAGAAGTTCTCCTCCTCCCTACGGAGACAGTTTCACAACCTCCTCTCTAACTGCTCCGCCTCTGTGATACCCCCTTCCCTCCAACTCTCACATCACCGTCTATATCTCTCGTTTCACTGATCCCTGACCAGTCTGAAGAAGGGTCTCGACCCGAAACGTCGCCTATCTCCTTCGCTCCTTAGATGCTGCTGCACCTGCTGAGTTTCTCCAGCTTGTTGCATTAACCTTATGTTTTCCCTCATCACCCCCTATTCCCCTGTACTCGATGGAATGAGGGATGAGGGATACTGAGTTGGATGATCAGCCATGATCATATTGAATGGCGGTGCAGGCTCGAAGGGCTGAATGGCCTACTCCTGCACCTAATTTCTATGTTTCTATGTTTCTATGGAATAAAGTCCTGGCGAGCCCAACGTCTCCCCATAGCTCAGGCCCTCAAGTCCTGTCAACATTCTTGTAAATCTTCTCTGCACTCTTTCCAGCTTAACATCCTTCCTGTATTGGGGTGACTGATGTGGAGAGAAGTATGAGAGGGAATCTTATTGAAACGTATAAGATTATTAAGGGATTGGGCACGCTAGAGGCAGGAAACATGTTCCTGATGTTGGGGGAATCCAGAACCAGGGGCCATAGTTTAAGAATAAGGGGTCGGCCATTTAGAACGGAGATGAGGAAAAACCTTTTTACCCAGAGAGTTGTGAATCTGTGGAATTCTCTGCCTCAGAAGGCAGTGGAGCCCAATTCTCTGGATGATTTCAAGAGAGAGCTAAATAGAGCTCTTAATGATAGCGGAGTCAAGGGATATGGGGGAGAAGGCAGAACGGGTACTAAATGTGGATGATTAGTCAAGATCACAGTGAATGGCAGTGCTGGCTCAAAGGGCCGAAAGGCCTGCACCTATTGTCTATTGTCTGCCTATTGAAACTGAACACAATACTTCAAAGACAGACTCAGCGGGTCAGGCAGCATCTCTGGGAAAAAAAGGTATAGTTCATGTTTGGATTGAGACCCTTTTCAATATTGCAAATTTGGCCTCATCAAAGTTTTGTACAACTTTAACAGAACATTTTTATCATTATAAATAAAAATTGGACTGGATTTTTTAAATTATCACCTTGGTTAATTTTCAAGAGTCAAGAGTCAGGAGAGTTTTATTGTCTTGTGAGACCCACATAGGTCAATGAAATTCTTACATGCTGCAAAACAACAGAATATGTAAACATAATACAAAACGGGAGATAAAAGTTAAGTGTGTCTATAGGCCATAGACCATATATATACAATAAATAAATAGATATAGTGCAATAATAATAATAGACTGTTCTTGCTCAGAGCTTATTTGATATCGTGTTTAATAGACAAGAAACAAGAGACATTTATTGTCACATGCACCAATTGGTACAGTGAAATTTGTGGTCACCATACAGCCATTCGAATAAAAAAAAAAGAACACAGAACAAGATAGTCTTTAACACAAACATCCCCACACAGCAGGATCAAAGTTTCCCACGGTGAGGGAAAGCATCAAAGTTCAGTCATCCTCCTCTGTTGTTTTGTTCACCCATGGTCGTGGCCTCCCGAGCCTCCCGTTGTCGCCGCTATGGGCAGCCTGATGCTCGGGCCCTCTCGCCGGGATGATGGACCTCCGACGTCGGAATGGGAGAACATTCTCAGTGGCTTCGACCTCCGAATCGGCACCCCCCTACTGGAGACCGCGGCTCCCAAAGTCCTCGGGCTGAGCTGAGTGGAGATTCACGTTGACGGCCCTCGGCAAAGGGAACACAGGCCTCCGCGATGTCGGTCAGCGCGGAGTCCTGATGGCTGTGGGGAAGAAGTTGTTCTTGAACCAGAATGTTACAGAATTCAGGCTCCTGTACCTTCTTCCCAATGGCAACGGTGAAATGAGTGTGTGACCAGAATGGTGTGGGTCTGGGATGGTGTGAATGCAACACGCAGAAGCAACAACCATTGATATTGTACCTCTTCAATTGTTGGAATGTCAGAAGATGATTTGCAATGGCATAATCAGAATATGAGATATGTTAAGATGCACAGGGATGTACCAGAGTTTGATCAAGGACAATAAAACAATAGGTGCAGGAAAAGGCCATTCAGCCCTTCGAGCCAGCACCGCCATTCAATGTGATCATGGCTGATCATCCCCAATCAGTACCCCGTTCCTGCCTTCTGCCCATATCCCCTGACTGCTATTTTTAAGAGCTCTATCCAGCTCTCTCTTGAAAGCATCCAGAGAACCTGCCACCACCGCCCTCTGAGGCGGAAAATTCCACAGACTCACCCACTCTCTGTGAGAAAAAGTGTTTCCTCGTCTCCGTTCTAAATGGTTTACTCCTTATTTTTAAACTGTGGCCCCTGGCTCTGGACTCCCCCAACATCGGGAACATGTTTCCTGCCTCAAGCGTGTCCAAACCCTCAACAATCATATATGTTTCAATGAGATCTCCTCTCATCCTTCTAAACTCCAGAGGAGTGTACAAGCCCAGCTGCTCCATTCTCTCAGCATATGACATTCCCGCCATCCCGGGAATTAACCTTGTAAACCTACGTTGCACTCCCTCAATGTCCTTCCTCAAATTAGGAGAATCCTAAAAATAAGAAAGAGAAAAGTGGAATGGTTTAGGGAGAAAATTTGGAGCATTGAGCCTTGCAGTTGTAGGCAATGACACCGATGCTGGAACAGTTCAATTCAGGGACAATCAAGAGGTCAGAATTAGAAAATATTAGAAACGTCTGAGATTATAATGTTAGGGTTTATTCCAACAATAGGTTGACTGTATTCATGTACAGTAAGATTTGATAGGATAGCACACAAACAAACCTTTTCACTGTACCTTGGTACACATAATAATAGAGAGCCAATGCCAGTCTCTAGCTCGTCATGCTCCCATCTATCTGAACATCATCTATATCCATTTATTCTCTGTCAGTTCATGTATCACTCAAATTGCTTCTTAAATGTCGCTACCACTTCCCACCTCTACAACCCCACCCCCAGCAGCATTTCCCAGGGACCTACCACTCTCTGTGAAACAAACTTGCCACACAAACATTCTCCCTCTCGCGTTAAACCGAAATCCTCTAATATTTGGCACTTCCACCATGGGGAGGGGGGAAGAACTATCTATCTGATCTATGGTTTTCATAATTTTACATAAGGTCAGGCATAGAATTAGGCATAGAATTAGGCCGTTCGGCCCTTCAAGTCTACTCCCCATTCAATCATGGCTGATCTATTCTTCCTCCTCACTCCATTCTCCTGCCTTCTCCCCATAACTTCTGACGTGTACTAATCAAAAATCTATCTATAAGGATTTTATATTTTATTAGGTTGCCCCTTGGCCTCTGATGTTTTAGAGAAAGTAGTCGAAGTTTATCCAACCTCTTCTTATTGCTACTAGTCTCCCAAATCCCAGGAATGTCCTGGTGAATCTTTTATCCATCCTTTCCAACGTATCCACATCTTTGCTGTTATGTTGTAACCAGAACTGCACACCATACTCCAAATAAGGCCTTGGGTTTTGTACAGCTGCAATATGCCTTCCGGACTCATCTACTTAATGTCCTAACAGTTGAAAGCAAACATTAAAGTTTTCACTTTAATCAGAAAATACGGTCCCAGACCCTTATTAGTTCATTATTAACTGATTCCTTCTTCTCAGATGTAGACCTCCCAGCTATTGATTTCTACCAGTCTACTTTTGGTAGATCTTCTTATGACATTAGAGTTGGCCTTAAAGTAGAGCATTCTACAGCTCGGAATCAGATCCTTCAGGCCATCTCATCCATGCCAATTAAGATATCTTCTTGTTCCATGGTTTGCCTTTGGCCCGTATCTTTCTAACCTTTCCAAATGTCTTTTTATTGTTGTAAATGCGCCTGGCTCTACTGTGTCCTCCAGCAGTTCGTTCCAAATATCCACCACCCTCTGTATGGAAAACTTGCCCTTTTAAACAATCATTTGAAAACAAGGAAGGGAACTTTAAAACTGTAGGAAGTAGGAAGGAACTGCAAATGCTGGTTTATTCCGAAGATAGACACAAAATGCTGGAGTAACTCAGCGGGTCAGGCAGCATCTCTGGAGAAAAGGATTAGGTGATGCCTCAGCTTGCAGCCCTTCTTCAGACTGAACGATAGAAAAGCCCAGGACAATACAGGGCCAGCAACAGATGACCTCTGGAAGAGTTGAGTCGATAATGGCCCATTGTTGGCTGAGGGAAATATGTTAACGACAGGGATTGCTTGGGAATATGTGCTGATGGTCGGCCAACAATGGGCCATTATGGACTCCACCCTTGTTGAAGTAAACCGTTGCTGTCCCTGTTTTGTTCTGGCTTCTCTGTCTCTCAGATTAAAACGGATGGTTCTGAACTTGGAGACCGGGCATGCCAGTAATGCATGGACGAAAGGGACTCGATGCAAGTTAGGACCATGTTCTGGTAGGACCTGTCAAAGGTGGACCGATAGAATCTTCTGAAGATAGACACAAAATGGTGGAGGAACTCAGCGGGACAGGCAGCATCTCTGGTTAGGTTTTTTTTTTTTTTGTCTTTTTGGGAAAAAACTAATAAAAAGATTTTAAAAGAAAGAAAGAAAGGAATGGGTGATGTTTCGGGTCGAGACCCTTCTTCAGGCTAATCCACTTACAGGATCAAAGGTTAGATGACTAAAACTTACCGGGTCATGGTGAAGGGAGCTTTGGAATGAATATTTCTAAATCATCTAAATATTTCTAAACATCATCAATATTTCTAAATCAAATTGTGGAATTCCCTGTACAGAAGGCAGTGGAGGCCAAGTCACTTGATGGATTTAAGAGAGAGTTAGAGCTCTAGGTGCTAGTGGAATCAAGGGATATGGGGAGAGGGCAGGCACGGGTTATTGATTGGGGACGATCAGCCATGATCACAATGAATGGCGGTGCTGGCTCGAACAGCCGAATGGCCTCCTCCTGCACCTATTTTCTATATTTCTATGTTTCTATGTTTCTATCTCTCATCGTTGTGAGAGAGGATTAAATCAGTAAGTCAGAAATCACCAGTAGATCCACTGGTGAGGTGATAGTTCGGTATTCCTTTAAAACTGCTTTAGATGCTTATTTATTTATTATTGACACTTTGATGCTGACTACTGCAGACTTAATTACTGCCATTGATGAGTTACCTTCTCATCAGTTGCTGGATGGAAATGACTTGAATTTATATTCTTTATTGATAGTGAGCCCATAAAAAGCAGAGAGACATGGTTGATGATCTTGAAAATAAATTTCATGGAAATCCTTGGAAAGTTGAAAGGAAAATGTACCATCTGGTTAGTGACTGAAGTGCTGTCTGTTATTAATCTTCATCAGGGTATTCAATCTTTGGAAAAGTAAGGGAAAGTTTATCCAACCTTCGTGCTGCAATCTGGAAGTCCAGTTACCTCTCCTGAAAAGCACTAATGCTTGGTGATCATGCTCACAGACACCCAAGCACACACACACTCACACACACAGACACAAACATATATGCACACTTGCATGCACACGCAAAGACACACAGCACATAGACACACACACCTGCGCACACACACACGCTTGCTTGCACGCACGCACACACAGGAAATACTGCACAAAGACCTGTAGTACTTGCTGCAAATTTTTTTTAGGTCAGTACAGTTTAGAAATAGGCCCTTCGGCCCACCAAGCCCGTGTTTACCAGCGATCCCCGCATACTAACATTATCTCCTGCTCACTATAGACAATTTACAATTTTACCGAGCCTAAACCGGAGCGCCCGGGGAAAACCCACGCAGGTCACGGGGAGAACGTACAAACTCCGTACAGGCAGCACCCGTAGTCAGGTTCGAACCTGGGCCTCTGGTGCTGTAAAGCAGCAACGCTACTGCTGTGCCACCGACCCGCCCTGCGCATGTGCATGTAAACCTGTGTACATGTGAACCTGTGTATGAATGGTTACTTGAAACTCCTGGTGAACTGTTAGACCTCGGCAGAAGCCTCCGACAGATTGCCTGTTGAACTTCCGTGCTCCATGTGTTAGCAGAAGAAGAGCAGGCTTTTAATGATCCTGCAATTTGCCTAGGTTGAAATATTTTTTTGAACATGTCTCCCAGATAATGAGATAAGGATTTAATTAATACCAATGGAACACAAAAGGCTGAGTAAACAGAGTAATAAAATGTGAACTGAGGGGAGGCAGGTTAAAAATTAGGCCTTTGTTGTATACTAAACATGCTATGCAAGCGTGCTGATTACCACCTTTGAAATGCAATTCAGTTGGAACAAATTTAACTTCAACATGCATACATTAAAACACTACAAAGGACAAATTTAAGCTCTTGATAATGCTGAACATTTAAGTTTGAGAGGCATGTTGCGGCTTTATAGAGAGTGTGAAATTGCACGTTTTGCACAGGTAGTTTATGCTGCAATTATTTATTTGTTATTTGACTGCGTTTAATGTTACGGGAAACGATTCCAAAGATTTGTATTTTTAATTAAAGACCTAAAAGTAAAGGGTCTTGTCCATTATTGGAAATCTCAATAAATGGTTACTCCTCAACTTCAAATGAGAGAGAGAAACAAGGTATATTTCAGATTAAATTTTAATGAACATGAATTATGAAAGTCCATGGATGTGGAGGTGAGAAGTTATAGTTTGGTGGAGAAAGCAGCAAAAATTATGGTAATCAGTCTAGAAGAGTGATGTACATTTTGCCTAGTTCATCAGAAACCTGTGAGTCTGTGGACACACAAGCAACTAACGTTGCAAAAATTCATGGGTGGAGTTCAGTTTAGAGATACAGCATGGAAACAGGCTCCATGGGCCACCAATTCCACTCCGACCAATGATCACCGCACATTAACGCTATCCTAGACACACTAGCGACAATTTTCAATTTTACCAAGCCAATTAACCTGTGGACTTGTACATCTTTGGAGTGTGGGAGGAAACCGCAGTTCCTGGAAAGAACCCACACAGTTCACAGGGAAAACATACAAACTCCGTACAGACAGCGCCCTTGGTCAGGTTCGAACCCGGGTCTCTGGCGCTTGAGTAAGGCAACAACTCAAACGTTGTGCCGCCCCACGTCCCACTGGCCTAGAGGTTGCTAATCATAAGATCATAGGTGATAGGGGCAGAATTAGGCCATTCGGCCCATCAAGTCTACTCCGTCATTCCATCATTGCTGATCTATCTCTCCCTCCTTACCCCATTCTCCTGCCTTCTCCTCATGCCCTCTGAAACCTGTATTAATAATGTGGTAAACACCTTTGTAATGGTTTATTACTATCATGATTTGTCCAGTGGAACACAATTTGATTGTTTCTGTGTATAAAAATAAATATTAACACTGACATTTGATCTCATCTTTGAACCCGGGTTGCACCTGGCACCAAACAATGATAAGACCACATTAATTATCTCTCTGAGGTTCCACAGGCAGAAGGGATCTATGAATACATTGTTTTTTTCCCCAGTTGCTGGGCATATTGAGCAGACCATTTAGTTCTGACCCAACTTCACCTTCAGAGCAATGGCATGAGTCATTGAAGATAAGATATTCTTAAATGTGCTGTGTTAAGGGCACCGCAAGAGCATGGAGGTTGTGAGGACTGTGTATATTTATCCATAGTGCAGTGCTGTGTTGTTTTTTTTGATAGGTAATCCAATGGCAGGACTATTTAATTTCCTCAGACCTATCATGTTATGACCTTGTCCCACTTTGGCAATTTTGTAGGCGACTACAGGTGACTAGGCTGTCACCCCACATGCTCGCCAGGGTGTCACCTGTAAGGTCGTGAGTAGTCTCCTCAGTCGCCCAAAAAGTCATAGCGTCTTTCTGGTCGCCGCTGGGTTTTCAACATGTTGAAAAATTATCAGCGACAGTGGGTTTGACGCCAATGTGCGTAGCTTGACATAGGTGCTGTCATAGGTTGACCCAAGGAGATAGCAGATATTAGTAGTAAGCACAAGGTAGTGATTGTGGGAGATTTCAATTTTCCAAAAATAGACTGGGAAACACATTCTGTAAATGGGCTGGATGGTTTGGAGTTTGTAAAATGTGTGCAGGATAGTTTTTTGCAGCAGTACATAGAGGTATCGACCAGAGAAGGGGCAGTGCTGGACCTCCTGTTAGGAAATGAGGCAGGTCAGGTGACGGAGATATGCGTTGGTGAGCACTTCGGGACCAGTGATCACAATACCATTAGTTTCAATATAATTATGGAGAGAGTCAGAACTGGACCTAGGGTAGAGATTTTTGATTGGAGAAAGGCTAACTTTGAGGGAATGCGTAAGGATTTTAAAGGAGTGAATTGGGACACTTTGTTTCATGGGAAGGATGTAGAAGAGAAATGGAGGACATTTTAAAGGGGAAATTGTAAGAGTACAGAATCTTTATGTCCCTGTTAGGTTGAAAGGAAATAGTAAAAAATTGGAAAGAGCCATGGTTTTCAAGGGAAATTGGACACTTGTTTCGAAAAAAGAGAGATATCTACAATAATTATAGGAGGCATGGAGTAAATGAGGTGCTAGAGGAGTATAAAGAATGTAAAAAGAATCTTAAGAAAGAAATTAGGAAGGCTAAAAGAAGATATGAGGTTGCTTTGGCAAGAAAGGTGAAAGTAAACCCAAAGGGTTTCTACAGCTATATTAATAGCAAAAGGATAACGAGGGATAAAATTGGACATTAGAGAACCAGAATGGATAGCTATCTGCAGAGCCAAAAGAGATGGGGAGATATTGAACAATTTTTTTTCTTCGGTATTCACCAAGGAGAAGGATATTGAACTCGGTGAGTTAAGGGGAAAGAGTAGAGTAGCTATGGAAACTATGAGATTCAAAGAGGAGGAAGTACTGACACTTTTGAAAAATATAAAAAGTGGATAAGTCTCCAGGTCCTGACAGGATATTCCCTAGGACATTGAGGGAAGTTAGTGTAGAAATAGCAGGAGCTATGACAGAAATATTTCAAATGTCATTAGAAACGGGAATAGTGCCGGAGGGTTTAAAGAATAAAACCTAGCAATTATAGACCTATTAGTTTGACGTCAGTGGTGGGCAAATTAATGGAAAGGATACTTAGAGATAATTATATAAGCATCTGGATAAACAGGGTCTGATCAGGAACAGTCAACATGGATTTGTGCCTGGAAGGTCATGTTTGACAAAACTTCTTGAATTTTTTGAAGCGGTAACTAGGGAAATTGATGAGGGTAAAGCAGTGGATGTTGTCTATATGGATTTCAGTAAGGCCTTTGACATGGTTCCCCATGGAAGGTTGGTTAAGAAGGTTCAATCTTTGGGTGTTAATGGCGGTAGTAGCAAGATGGATTCAACAGTGGCTGAATGGGAGATGTCAGAGAGTAATGGTGGATGGCTGTTTGTTAGGTTGGAAGCCGGTGACCAGTGGGGTGCCTCAGGGATCTGTGTTGGGTCCACTGTTGTTTGTCATGTACATCAATGATCTGGATGATGGGGTGGAAAATTGGATAAGTAAGTATGCAGATGATACTAAGATAGGTGGTGTTGTGGATAATGAAGTAGATTTTCAAAGTCTACAGAGAGATTTGGGCCATTTCGAAAAGTGGGCTGAAAGTGGCAGATGGAGTTTAATGCTGATAAGTGTGATGTGCTACATCTTGGCAGGACAAATCAAAATAGGACGTACATGGTAAATGGTATGGAATTGAGGAATGCTGTGGAACAGAGGGATCTAGGAATAACTGTGCATAGTTCCCTGAAGGTGGAATCGCATGTAGATAGGGTGGTAAAGAAAGCCTTTGGTGTGCTGGCCTTTATAAATCAGAGCATTGAATATAGGAGTAGGGAAGTAATGTTAAAATTGTACAAGGCATTGGTAAGACCAATTCTGGAGTATAGGGTACAATTTTGGTCGCCTAGTTATAGGAAGGATGTCAACAAAATAGAGAGAGTACAGAGGATATTTACTAGAATGTTGCCAGGGTTCCAGCAACTATGTTACAGAGAAAGGTTGAACAAGTTAGGTCTTTATTCTTTGGAGCGCAGAAGGTTAAGGGGGGACTTGATTGAGGTCTTTAAAATGATGAAAGGGATAGACAGAGTTGACGTGGATACGTTTTTCCCATTGAGGGTAGGGAAGTTTCAAACAAGAGGGCATGACATGAGAATTAAGGGACAGAGGTTTCGGGGTAACGTGAGAGGGAACTTCTTTACTCAGAGGGTGGTGGCTGTGTGGAATCAGCTTCCAGCAGAAGTGGTGGAGGCAGGATCGATTTTAACATTTAAGAGTAAAGTGGATAGGTATATGGACGTGAAGGGAATGGAGGGGTATGGTCTGAGTGCAGGTAGATGGGACTAGGGGAAAACAAATGGTCGGCACGGACTGGAAGGGCTGAGAGGGCCTGTTTCCGTGCTGTAATTGTTATATGGTTATATGATTACATACGTTGCTGCATGAATGTCATAGGTTGTATTCAGGTGACGTAGGTTGTCGCCGGTGCTGACAGGTGAATTCCACTGTCGTATTCGCTGGCAGTCGCCTATAAAATCGCCTAAGTGGGACAGGCCATTAGTGTAGTCGCCGGTATTTCGGCGACCTGAAATCACGACTACGACTGTCGCCGGCAGTCGCCTAAAAATCACCTAAGTGGGACAGGCCCATTAGTTCTTTTGAGCAATGGTGTTTCATTTTTTTCAACTAATCTTTAAATGTATTACTGTATTTACTAGAATCACAAGGAACTGCAGTTGCTGAAATCTTGAGTAAAACACAAAGCACTGGAGTAAGTCAGAAGGTGTCGCTATGATAACCATATAACCATATAACCATATAACAATTACAGCACGGAAACAGGCCCTCTCGGCCCTTCCAGTCCGTGCCGACCATTTGTTTTCCCCTAGTCCCATCTACCTGCACTCAGACCATACCCCTCCATTCCCTTCACGTCCATATACCTATCCACTTTACTTTTAAATGTTAAAATCGATCCTGCCTCCACCACTTCTGCTGGAAGCTCATTCCACACAGCCACCACCCTCTGAGTAAAGAAGTTCCCCCTCACGTTACCCTGAAACTTCTGTCCCTTAATTCTCATGATATATTATAAATAAATTATAATAAGATTATTATATTATAAGTAATATAATTTATAAAAAATTATGTTACTATAATTTATAGTAATAGTAATATAACTATAAATTATTACTATAGCTAGTAATAATTTACATATAGTATTCCCATTATCCTGTATCTGTGCACTGTGGGCAGCTTGATTGTAATCATGTACAGTCTTTTAATTGACGGGATAGCAAACAACAAAAAGCTTTTCATTGTGCTCGTGACAATAAGACGCTGCAGTAGAGTTGCTGCCTTGCAGCGTCAGAGACCCAGAATCAATCCTGACTACGGGCGCTGTACTGTACAGAGTTTGTACGTTCAACCAGTGACTTGCGTGGGTTTTATCCAGGTCTTTGGCTTCCTCCCACACTCCAAAGGCATACAGGTTTGTAGGTTAATTGGCTTGGTATCAAATGTAAATTGTCCCTAGTGTGTGTGGGATAGTGTTAGTGTGCAGGGATCGCTGGTCGATGCGGACTCGGTGGAGCGAAGGGCCTGTTTCCACGCTGTATCTCGAAACGAAAATTATACCAAACGAAACTAAACAAAACCAAACTACACATTCAATATTTATATGTTTTAATATAATTTAAAGACAGATTTAAATAATAAAATAATTCCCCAAACATATGGATCAATTCAAACCGCATTTCCCTTTGTACACATAAATGTCATTGTTTTGGGATCCTTGACCAGGTTTAGCTGAAGTTAGTTGCACAGGCAGAAAGTGAGGAGAGCTTGCATGTAGGATTACTCAGCTTCCGAGCGAAGCAGAACAAGTCATTAATTAGAAGAGAAATGCTGACAGAAAGAACATGAACAGATGACGGAGTGAATACCTGAGTAGTTGCATTAGATTTAATTAAATGCGGGCATTGTTAAGTTTATTTACAAATGTTGCTGTACATGCAGTAGGTGGGAGCAGAGAGAATTATGGTGACACTTTCAGCGTAGGGTTGAATAATGGCATTTGACACACAGTGATAAAGTAATCTTCGTCAAGTGTAGCAACCAATTGCATCATAGCAACTTGCCAAGCAACAATGAGGTTAATGACCTGATGATCAATTTTTGTTCATTTAATTGGTTGGGGGAGATGCAAGCTTGGCTCATAAGACAGGTTTAGTTTAGTTTACTCTCACCATGCCACCATGTCAGAGACCCAGGTTGTATTCTAACCTTGGTGCTGTCCGTGTGGAGTTTGCAAGTTCTCCCTGTGACCACATGGGTTTTCACCAGGTTTAGTTTAGTTTAGGTTAGTTTAGAGATATAGCGCGGAAACATTAACAATGCCCTGCACACGCAAGGGACAATTTACATTCATGACAGGTCAATTAACCTACAAACCTGTGCGCCTTTGGAGTGCAAAAGTGAACGATAAGGAAAAGGCCCAGACAGGCAGCTAATATTTTAATGAACATTTGCAGATTCGGGGCATGAGGTGTTTCATTTATGAATTTATTAAGGTAGTTCATTTTGAAGATAGCTACTGCCTTCTCGTTTTATGTCTAACTGTCGGTGGTGAATCTGTGGAACGCACTGCCACAGATGGACAGATGGTTGAGATAGATGTTGATTAGTACGGGTGTATTGTTGAATTGTTGATTAGTACGGGTGTCAGGGGTTATGGGGAGAAGACAGGAGAATGGGGTTAAGAGGGAGAGATAGATCAGTTGTTGCCTTACAGCGCCAGAGACCCGGGTTCGATCCTGACTAAGGGTGCTGTCTGTACGAAGTTTGTATGTTTTCCCCATGAACTGTGTGGGTTCTCTCCGGGAACTCCGGTTTCCACCCACACTCCAAAGATGTACAGGTTAATTGGGTTAATTGGCTTGGTAAAATTGAAAATTGTCCCTAGACTTATGACCTTATCAGCCCAATCTTGAATATTATGTTGGGTTATTGGTATTTTGGGATGGATTGCTTTGTTAACAAAAGGAATTCAACGTAAGATAATATTCCCATTCTTAATTTTGTGATGGATGGAAGATCTTTGATGAAACAAATGTTTGTGGTTATGGAATTGCCTTGAGAAACCTTCATCCACTCCCCTCCCATTCTCCTCCGCTCCATCTCCCCTCACTTTCTCCTCTCCCTTTCTTCCTCCTCCCCTTCCCCTCCTCCTACCTCCTCCTCGCCCTGCCCTGCTCTCCCTTCTCCTCCCCTACTCCAGCCCCCTCTTCCACACCCATCCTAGAAACATAGAAACATAGTAACATAGAAAATAGGTGCAGAAGTAGGTCAATTCGGCCTTTCGAGCCTGCACCGCCATTTGATATGATCATGGCTGATCATCCAACTCAGTATCCTGTACCTGCCTTCTCTCCATACCCCCTGACCCCTTTAGCCACAAGGGCCACATCTAACTCCCTCTTAAATATAGCCAATGAACTGGCCTCAGAAATACCTTCTGTGGCAGAGATTTCCACAGACTCACCACTCTCTGTGTAAAAAATGATTTTCTCATCTTGGTCCTAAAAGACTTACCCCTTATCCTTAAACTGTGACCCCTTGTTCTGGAGTTCCCCAACATCGGGAACAATCTTCCTGCATCTAGCCTGTCCAACCCCTTAAGAATTTTGTAAGTCTCAATAAGATCACCCCTCAATCTTCTAAATTCCAGCGAGTACAAGCCGAGTCTATCCAGTCTTTCTTCATATGGAAGTCCTTCTATCCCAGGAATCAGTCTGGTGAACCTTCTCTGTACTCCCTCTATGGCAAGAATGTCTTTCCTCGGATTAGCAGAACAAAATTGTATGCAATACTCCAGGTGTGGCCTCACCAAGACCCTGTACAACTGCAGTAGAAACTCCCTGCTCTTGTACTCAAATCCTTTTGCTATGAATGCCAACATACCATTCGCTTTCTTCACAGCCTGCTGCACCTGTATGTCTACTTTCAATGACTGGTGTACCATGACACCCAGGTCTCGTTGCATCTCCCCTTTTCCTAATCGGCCACTATTCAGATAATGGTCTACCCTCCTGTTTTTGCCACCAAAGTGGATAACCTCACATTTATCCACATTATACTGCATCTGCGATGCATTTGCCCACTCACCCAACCTATCCACCTTGCAGCCTCCTAGCATCCCCCTCACAGCTAACACTGCCCCCCAGCTTCGTGTCATCCGCAAACTTGGAGATGTTGCATTCAATTCTCTCATCCAGATCATTAATATATATTGTAAATACTGGGGTCCCAGCACTGAGCCTTGTGGCACCCCACTAGTCACTACCTGCCATTCTGAAAATGACCCGTTTACTCCTACTCTTTGCTTCCTGTCTGCCAGCCAGTTCTTTATCTACATCAATACTGAACCCCAAATACCATGTGCTTTAAGTTTGTATACTAATCTCTTATGTGGGACCTTGTCGAAAGCCTTCTGAAAGTCCAGATATAACATATCCACAGATTCTCCCTTATCCATTCTACTAGTTGCATCCTCGAAAAATTCCACAAGATTCGTCAGACATGATTTACCTTTCGTAAATCCATGCTGACTGTGTCCAATGATTTCACCACTTTCCAAATGTGCTGCTATCCCATCTTTAATAACTAGCATTTTCCCCACTACCTCTCCCTTCTCCTCCTCTCCTCCTGCCCCTTCCCACAACAGTCCCAGGGCTGTAATGATTTACCCAAGACAAGTGCGGAGTGTGTTCACACCAACCATTGTAGTATATTCCTCTTGATGCTGTAATACTCCAGTTTTATCAGATATCTTGATTCCATGGTTCCAGATTCCAGATCTATTCCAGATTTAATTCCAGATCTCTTGATTTCGTTTACAAGCAACACGGTACTACCTTACAGCGCCGGAGACCCGGGTTCGAACCTGACAACAGGTGCTTGTCTATGTAGAGTATGCATGTTCTCCCCTTGACCTGCATGGGTTTTCTCAGAGATCTTTGGTTTCCTCGCACACTCCAAAGACGTACAGGTTTGTAGGTTAATTGGCTTGGTGTAAATGTAAAATATTGTCCCCAGCGTGTGTGTATGGTAGCGTTAATGTGCGGGGATTGCAGGTCAGTGCAGACTTCAGTGGGAAGGGGGACTATTTCTGCGCTGCAGCTCTAAAAATAAAAACTAAACTAAACTAAACCATGCTCGACCAAATGATGCCTTGATGTCAAAGGCAGGCTCCTTCGGCTCGGTCCTGGGATGAAGCCTTTTTGATTCATGTTTGGACCAAGGCAGCGATGAGCACAGGAGCTGACTGATCTGGCAGGACTGAGACTGGGCACGAGTGAACAGTTTACTGGAGATTAAGTATCATCTCATGGCACTGCCAATGATAGGCTCTGTCACTTTGCTGGTAATTGAGAAAAGACCGATTGGGCAGCAATTAGCCAGGCTGAATTTGTCCTACTTTTTACAGGTAGGTTGGAATTCACTTGACAATGCAGGAAACAGCCAGGATGTGGCTTGCTAATAAAGAGCAAGACAAATCCAATACAACTCATCATCACCCAAGCAGGCAAACTTCCATAAATTTTGTAGCTGGCAATGTTATTGCTGGACTGAAAAAGGCCTAACTGGAGGCATGGCTGCTTTTGAAACACCACTCTTGATTAGTGCAGTTGGACTGCTTAGTCCCATCACCTGTTCTGTATCCAGTGCTGTCAGCCATTTCTTGATATCAATTGAAACAAATTGGGTGGAGGCTTGCTTTTGCGATGGTGGGTCCCAGGAGGAAGCTCAAACAGTCGATGCACCCGGCACTTATTTCTGGGCACAAGTGAACATGTTTCAGCTCTGTCTGTAGAATTTCCATAAACCAGGGTACCGTTCGATTCACCTCGAACCCATTGCGGACACTCTGTATATTTCCCTTTGCGTTACCTTGTATTTAGAGATACAGCTCAGAAACAGGCCCTTCAGCCCACCGCTTCATGTTCATTAATTTATAAGTTCTAGGAGCAGAATAAGGCCAATCAGCCCATCAAGTCCACTTTGCCATTCAATCAAGGCTGATCTCTCTTTCCGTCTCAACCCCAGTCTCCTGCCTCCTGACACCCTTACTAATCAAATAGGTTGGCGATCCACGTACACTAGCACTGTCCTATACACAAGGGAGAATTTACCATTTTTACCAAAGCCAATTAACCTACAAATTGTTGCCATTGTACTAGAGTTTGGTGTGATTGTATTTGTGTGTAGCATTTCACAACATGTTTGGATAGCATGCAAACCAAAGCTTTTCACTGTACTTCAGTATACGTGAACATAATATACCTAAACTTAAACCTAGAGCTAAAGCATTAAAATGCTGGGCATCAAAACTACGGAGCAGACACCATCCGGGCACCAGTGCTGAAGACCTGCATTCTTGAACTCGCCATGCCTCCAGCCAAGTTGTTCCAATGTCATTAATTACATCCCTGGCATTCATTTGACCATGCAGGAAATTGCCTGACTCAGCCTTGTTCACAAAAAGCAAGACAAATTGGATGCAACTCATTATCACCCAACTAGTCCACTTTCCATCATTAGGACAATGATGGAATGTGTTGTCGGCTGTGCTTTCAAGCGGCGCCTAATCACAATATACAGTGATTATATTCAGCTCACTAACGCTGTGTTTCGGTTTTACCAGGACCACTTGGATCCAGACCTCATCACAACTTTGGACAAGACTTGGAACAAAGAACCGAATTCCAGGGCGATCCAAGAACATAGAATATAGAATATAGTACAACACAGGAACAGGCACTTCCACTGAGCAGGTCCAAGCATTTGAAGGCGCTGGGCCTGTACTCGCTGGAGTTTAGAAGAATGAGGGGGTGGGGGGGGGGGGGGGGGGGGGACCTCATTGAAAAGTACCAAATAGTTAAAGGCTTGAATAAGAGTGGATGTGGAGAGGATGTTTCCACTAGTGCGAGGGTTTAGAACTGGAGGTCATAGCCTTAGAATTAAAGGATATTCCTTTGGGAAGGAGATGAGGAGGAATTTATTTTCATGGAGGTTGGTGAATCTGTGGAATTATATGCCACTGAAGGCTGTGGAGGTCAAGTCAATGGATTTATTTAAAGCAGAGATAGATAGATTCCTGATTAGTATGGGTCATGGGTTATGGGGAGAAGGAAGGAGAATGGGGTTAGGAGGGAGACATAGACCAGCCATGATTGAATAGCAGAGCAGATTTGATGTGCTAAATGGCCCAATTCTACCCCTATCACATTTGACCTTATGACATCGTATAAACTTTGCCCCGCTCAACTTAAAGCTATTCCCTCTAGTTTGCCATTTTCACCCTGGGATAACGGTTCTGACCATTTACCCTATCTATCTCTTGCACTGTGGGTGTCCTTCATAACTGCCCTTAGACATCACTAATTCAATGATAGCATTCATAGTATAGTAATACTGAGCACATTTCAAAAACATGTTATTGGCTGTAAAGTTGAGATTATGAAAGGCCAGATATATAAATCTCACTGACAGAGTCATAGTCACACAGCATGGAAACCGGCCCTTCAGCCCAACTTTCCCACACTGACCAACATGTCCCATCTACACTAGTCCCACCTGCCTCCGTTAGGCACACATCCCTCTATCCATGTATTACTTCTCTCCTTATTATGCAACAAGTTAAGACTAAGTTACGATGAGATTTTGTGAGTGGAAAGGGCAATAAAAATTATAAATTTGATAACGAGCATATTCAGGTTTCTCTCAGTTCATATACTGACTACATAAATATGCAGAGAATGCCATTACTATTATCATCAAACGTATATGTCTTTATGCATTTTTCTCCTCAAGCACCAATGGATTACTTATCTGCTTTCCCGAAGGCATTTAATTGCCATGGAGATTAATCTAATGGACATAAAGCAACTGAAGCAAATGTAAAATGAGTTTTGCGCACCAATTCTGAAGCTAAATGGCGAAAGGGTCACAGTAGAAGATTATCTTTACCAAGTTGCACACTGTTCCGTCTTTTAAAACAATTACATTTCCTCATTGGCACTAGGAATAATTACTAGAACTCCCTTCTTAAAAGCACAGTGGGTGGCTACGGTGGCGCAGTAGTAGAGTTTGCTGCCTTACAGCACCAGAGACCTGGGTTCGATCCTGACTACAGGTGCTGGCTGTACGGAGTTTGTACAATCTCCCCGTGATCTGTGTGGGTTTTCTCTGGGATCTCGGGTTTCCTCTTACACTCCAAAGGCGTACAGGTTTGTAGGTTAATTGGCTCGATATAATTGTAAATTGTACCTAGTGTGTGTAGGATAGTGTTAGTGTGCGGGGATCGCTGGTCGATGCGACCTTGGTGGGCCGAAGGGTCTGTTTCTTCGCATGATCTCTGAACTAAACTAAACTAAACTCCCTTATTAATAGCAATGTGGATAATGTGGTAGTTTAAAGAGACAGTTCCCTGATAAACACATGCAAGGACAAAGAAACTGTAGAAGGGTCTTGACCCAAAATGTCACCCATTCCATCTCTCCAGAGATGCTGCCTGTACCGCTGTTACTCCAGCATTTTGTGTCTATCTTTGATTTAAGCCAGCATCTGCAGTTCTTTCCTAGACATAGGACAAAGAATGTTGTTCTTTCCGGAACAAATAATTAGGAGGGGAATTGGTAATAAAGGCTGCAATGAAGAACAAAAACGTGTAAACAAAAACAAACGTGAATGGACTGGTTCCTTTTCCCAAGGTAGGGGAATCAAGAATCAGAGGACATAGGTTTAAGGTGAGGAACACAAGATTTAATGGGACCCAAGGAGACACTTTTTCACACAGAGTATGATGGGTATAAGCCAGAGGAGTTAAGGACCTGTCCCACCAGCATGCGATTGCATGCGTCTAGCACATCCAAACGTGGTCGCTTGAGGCCTACAGCCTCGTGGGTCGGTCCCATTTCGATCGGCGAAGGCGTATGGAGATGTGCGGGGCTCCAAAAATCTTGCACTGTCCGCAAACCCCGCGCGCCAATGGCCTGTCGGCCCACAGCCGAATTGAAGGCGTACGCAGCGTCTCAACGGGCGTACGCAGCGTCTTGACGTCGTACGCAGCGTCTTGATGGTGTATGCCTAGCGTGTGGCGTTGCGCGATGACTTCCCCGCCCGGCGTACCGTTGCATGATGACGTCACCGCCCGAAGCCGTGCAACGTCCAAATTCAGTCAGCCCGCCTCCTGCCCAGCTGACTGGTGAGTACGATGTCGGGACCAGCTCTGCACTACTCCGTACGTCTCCGCGGTTCGAATTGGGACCGGCCCCGCGAGGCCGTACGCCTCATCGACCACGTTTGGTGCGCTAGATGCATGCAATCGCATGCTGGTGGGACAGGCCCTTTAGTTGCAGACTGTAGGAGCACGTGCTGAGGGATGCTTGCTGAAGCTTGGTGCAGCCAACGCCAAGGCTCTGTGGGGGATCACCACAATTTAGGGATTTTCCATTGCTGGACATTGGGGAGGCAGGGTGTGGTGGAGGCGCCCCTCATACGAGGGAAGGGATATCACCCCAGGGGGCCACATGGATGGCAAGAATGCTGGGTATATTATAGAAACATAGAAAATAGGAGGCCATTCGACCCAGCACCGCCATTCGTTATGATCATAGATGATCATCCACAATCAGTAATCCGTGCTTGCCTTCTCCCCATATCCCTTGATTATACTAGCCCCAAGAGCTCTATCTAACTCTCTTTTAAATTCATCCAGTGAATTGGCCTTCACTGCCTTCTGTGGCAGAGACTTCCATGAATGCACAACTGTCTGGGTGGATTCACAACTCTCTGGGTGGATTCACAACTCTCTGGGTGAATTCACAACTCTCTGGATGGATTCACAGCTCTCTGGATGGATTCACAACTCTCTGGATGGATTCACAACTCCCTGGGTGGATTCACAACTCTCTGGATAGATTCACAACTCTCTGGGTGGATTCACAACTCTCTGGGTGGATTCACAACTCTCTGGGTGGATTCACAACTCTCTGGGTGGATTCACAACTCTCTGGGTGGATTCACAGCTCTCTGGGTGGATTCACAACTCTCTGAGTGGATTCACAACAACTCTCTGGTGGATTCACAACAACTCTCTGGGTGGATTCACAACTCTCTGGGTGGATTCACAACTCTCTGGGTGAATTCACAACTCTCTGGGTGGATTCACAACTCTCTGGGTGGATTCACAGCTCTCTGGATGGATTCACAACTCTCTGGATGGATTCACAACTCCTCTGGGTGGATTCACAACTCTCTGGATAGATTCACAACTCTCTGGGTGGATTCACAACTCTCTGGGTGGATTCACAACTCTCTGGGTGGATTCACAACTCTCTGGGTGGATTCACAACTCTCTGGGTGGATTCACAGCTCTCTGGGTTATTCACAACTCTCTGAGTGGATTCACAACTCTCTGGGTGGATTCACAACTCTCTGGGTGGATTCACAACTCTCTGGGTGGATTCACAACTCTCTGTGAGCACTACCAAAGACACCTCTATGAATATAGACACAAAATGCTGGAGTAACTGAGTGGGACAGCCAGCATCTCTGGAGAGAGAGAATGGGTGATATTTTGGGTCGAGACACACACTGAACTCTCGGATTATAATGTTTATCTCCATTCCCTCAGGATTCCAGCCTGTTTACTCATGAAAACTGGCCTTGCTGAAATGCTTTCATGACAGTAGTATTTTTCCATGTCCTCATACTTTCAACGAGGTAATTTTTCCTTTTAATTAGCTAAGTTGGCATTTATTGCCCGTCTTCAATTGCTCATGGATTAACTGACATACCATGCTATGTCAGGGAGCAACTGCATGCTGAATGCATTGTGCGGATTCACACAAGGACCATACCAGGCAAGGGCAGCAAATTTCTGTTCAAAGTGCATGAGTGAAACAGCTGGTGTTTTATGACAATCTGGTGACTTCTTGGCCACTATTACGGCTGCCAAGCTTGTTAACACCTGATTTATTCAAGTAATGAATTTAAACTCTCCATCTGCCGCGGCTGGACACAAAAGTCATGCCTCCATTCTTTACTGTGGCATCAAATAAAAACAGAAATGGCTGTGAAGACTCAGCTGGTCAGGTGGCATCTGTGGGAAAAGAAGGTAGAGCAGTACTGGACTACTATCTATCTCTTAGGTGACCGTTGGGCTATCCTTGATTGGACTATCCTTGATTGGACTATCCTTGATTGGACTATCCTTGATTGGGCTATCCTTGATTGAACCTTTCTTGCTTTACCTTGCACTAAACGATATTCCCTATCATATATCTATACACTGTAAATGGCTCGATTGTAATCATGTATTGTCTTTCCATTTCAAAAAAAAAAAAAAAAATTATTAGAAGCAAGTACATAATAAACACATTTCATGTATAACAGTCATACATTTCTAATATTATCAATATTATCAATTATTACCCATATCACACATCTGAGGTATGCTTTTACAAAATTGTATTCCCTTCGTTTTTACTGCCAGCAGGGGTAAATCAGGGGAATATTTTCTTGTATTCCCCTTTCTTGCGAACGCCTATGGACTTTACCTGTTAAAACAGCGGGGAATATAGTCTTATATTCCCTGGTCTCACATCCGGGAACTTGGCAACGTGACGCTGCGTGGGAAATTTAGAATATTCAAACGGCAGACAGGAAAGACTGCCGCGTCCATTTTGGTTAAATTTTTACGTGGAAGTCCGCCGAGCTGAGATGTTCAGATTTTCCTCTAGATGTCTGATATGGGTAATAATAACAATATTGACTGTCCTCTTTCGGGGGATACGACATATATTGCCCTCACTAGATCCATATTGCCCTCGTCTTCGACTCGGGCAATATGAATCTACTTCAGGCAATATATGTCGTTATCCCCCTCAAGGCCAGTCAATATTCTATTATTATTTAATAATTCTGCTTCTATATATATATATTTTTTTTCTCTAGATAGAAAATATCTCAAATTTATCTATCTCAAATAAAGCATCCGAAGAACCTGCCTCCACTGCCCTCTGAGGCAGAGAATTCCACAGACTCACCACTCTCTGTGAGAAAAAGTGTTTCCTTGTCTCCGTTCTAAATGGCTTACTCCTTATTCTTAAACTGTGGCCCCTGGTTCTGGACTCCCCCAACATCGGGAACATGTTTCCTGCCTCTAGCGTATCCAAACCCTTAACAATCTTATATGTTTCATTGAGATCCCCTCTCATCTTTCTAAACTTCAGAGTGTACAAGTCCCAGCCGCTCCATTCTCTCAGCACATAACAGTCCCGCCATCCCGGGAATTAACCTTGTAAAGGGCCTGTCCCACCAGCATGCGACTCCATGCGGTGAGCGCGACCAAACTGGAAGCGGGGGCCGTGCGGAGGTCTGGTGATCCCCGTACAGGGCCGGTCCCACCAGCATGCGCCTGCATGCAACGAGAGCGACCAAACCAGCAACGGGGGCCACGCGGAGGTCGGGTGAGTGGCGTGAAGTTGGAGTGAAGTTGGAGCGAAGTCCGTGGTAAGTTCGCAAGGACAGAGAGGAACACACAGAGAGGGACACGGAGGCACACAGAGAGGGGCACGGAGGCACACAGAGAGAGGGTCACAGAGGCACGACGTTGAGGTGGTGCGTAATGCGTCGAGGCGGCTGCGGGCGACAGGCCGTTGCCGCGCGGAATTTTTGAACACGGTCAGTTTTTCGGAGCCCCGCGCGATGTCTGGACCAGCTCCGCACAACTTTATACGGCTCCGGCGATCGAAGTGGGACCGGCCCTGCGAGGCCGGAAGGCTCAAGCGACCACGTTAGGTCGCGCTCACCGCATGGAGTCGCATGCTGGTGGGACAGGCCCTTAAGTTGAGTTTAGTTCATTGTCTCGTGTACCATTGTCTTTCTGCTGACTGGATAGCACGCAACAAAAGCTTTTCACTGTACCTCGGTACACATGACAGTAGACTAAACTAAACTAAACTAAACTAACATTTCTGATCAGAAGTAGCAAAGATGATGCAAGTTAGTTTTCCTGTAGCAGTGAAATTTTCATTTTTAGTTAAGGTGAGGGGGGAAAAATTTACCAAGAACCTAAGGTCCAACTTTTTTACACCACATATGCTAGGTGTATGGAATGAGCTGCTGGTGGAGGTAGTTGAGAGAAGCAATATCACACCATTTAAGAAACATTTAGACAGGTACATGGATAGGATAGGTTTAGATGGATACTGTATGGGCCAAACACAGGCAGGTGGGACTAGGATACAATACGATATTATAGAAGTTTATTTATCTCAGGGGGAAATTGATCTGCCAACAGTCATAAAACACAAGATATATGAAACATGAAATTAAAGTGACGAATGGAGGGGATTGTGGATGTGCAAGGATTGGGGAGGTGGTGGGGTGGAGGGGGGGAGGGAGGGGGAGGGAGGGAGGGGGGAGGGGGAGGGGGGAGGGTGGAGGGGTGGATGGGGGAGAGGAGTCAGTCTACCCCATGACAGAAGGGGGAGAAGTTGCACATTTTGATAGCCACAGGAAAGAAGGATCTCATGTGGCGTTCTGTACTGTATCTTGGTGGAACCAGTCTAGTGTGGATGGGGCATGTTGGTCAGCATGGGCAAGTTAGGCTGGAGGGCCTGTTTTCACGCTGTATCACATTATGACTATGACTCCATGACTCCACTTCCCGGGATGGCGGGACTGTCATGTGCTGGGAGAATGGAGCGGCTGGGCTTGTATACTCTGGATTTTAGAAGGATGAGTGAGGATCTTATTGAAACATAAGATTATTAAGGTTTGTACACGTTAGAGTGTTTCCAATGTTGCGGGAATCCAGAACCAGGGGACACAGTTTAAGAATAAGGGGTAAGCATTTTGGACGGAGACTAGTAAACACTTTTTCACACAGAGAGTTGTGAGTGTGGAATTCTCTGCCTCAGAGGGCAGTGGAGGCAGGTTCTCCGGATACTTTCAAGAGAGAGCTAGATAGGGCTCTTAAAGATAGCGGAGTCAGGGGATATGGAGAGGAGGCAGGAACGGAGTACTGATTGGGGATGATCAGCCATGATCACATTGAATAGGCGGTGCTGGCTCGAAGGGCTGAATGGCCTACTCCTGCACCTATTGTCTATTGTCCACCCATGATAACAAGTTCAATTATGGACCAGAAACCGCCAGCTAGAAGACAGTTTTACGCAGATCGGGAATGTAGGATCTTACCCACTTTGGGAAAGACCCTTTGGTTCTCTTAGCTCACGCTGACGATCAATCACCCATTTAAATTCATGCTACCCTCATCCCTCTTCATATCCCGATAATTCCACATTCCTTTTGTCCACCCATCCCCATGCACCAGGACTGATGTAGTATGACAGAAGGGTGATTGAAAAACAGACACACTAACCTGCTCGGAGAGATTCAGCCTAAAGGAGAAGAACTGCTCAGCCTCTTCCTGATTGTAAATTCCCGTCACAGACAACAACTAAGTTATTTTGCTTTCCTTCTGTCTGTTTTTTATTGGTCACTGTGTCATACGGCATGGAAACAGTCCCTTCTGCCCAACTCATTCATGCCAATCCAAATGCCCCATCGAAGTAAGTCCCATTTAGCTCATATCCCTCAAAACCTTTCCTATCCATGTGCCAGTCCAAATCTGAAGAAGGATCTCAGCCAGAAACATCACCTATTCCTTCTCCCCAGAGATGCTGTCTGACCCGCTGAGTAGTGTCTGTTTCAAGTGTCTATTAAATCCTGTTGGCCAAGTGGCTGACACCATAGCCAGGGCGGCAGAGTGGCACAGATGGTAGAGCTGCCGGCTGCAAAAGCGTCCAATGGATAGTTGAGCCTCCCTTCCTTCCCCTTCGTCCAACAGGACCCTGTTCCTTGTGTGAACAAGAGTGGGGACTACAGGGAGGATGCACAAACTGTCCACAGCGCCATTGCACAGGTAGCCAGTTAGAAGAATGCGGGAGGACCATATTGAAACATACAGAATAGTGAAAGGCTTGGATAGAGTGGATGTGGAGAGGGTGTTTGCACTGATGGGAGTGTCTAGGACCGGAGGTCGTAGCCTCAGGATTAAAGGACGTTCTTTTCGGAAGGAGATGAGGAGACATTTATTTAGTCAGAGGGCGGTGAATCTGCAATTTTCTTTACCACAGAAGGCTGTGGAGGCCAAGTCAGTGGATATTTTTTAGGCAGAGATAGATAGACTCTTGATTAGTATAGGTGTTAGAGGTTATGGGGAGAAGGCAGGAGGATGGAATGCAGAGGGAGTGATAGATCAGCAATGATTGAATGGTAGAGTAGGCTTAATGGGCCGTATGGCCTAATTCTACTCCTATCACTTATGACCTTATGACCATGCGGTGGGACATGGAGTGTAGAGTCAGTATGGTTTAGAAGAAGAAAAGAGAAATGTAATCGTCACAGGTTTAGATTTAGGTTTAGGCTGTACAGTATGTACAGTGAAAAGTTTTGTTTTGCAGGTTATCTGATCAGAAAATATCATACATAAATACAATAAAGTCAAACTCAAGTACAATAGGGAGAGTGAAGGCAAAGATACTGAGTTCATAATATAGTTGGAGTCACACAACAGGTCAAGCAGGTTACACACTGGAGAAAATGGATAGGCAATGTTTTGGGTCGGGACCTTTCCTCAGACTGATCAGTCGGTAGGTCAATCTGAAGATGTATTAATCATGTGTTCTCTGAATGCTGAGTGGATAGCACGCAACAAAAGCTTTTCACCGTACCTCGGTACACGTGACAATATACCAAACTGAAAACTGAAGAATCAGTCTTAAGAAGGGTCCCGAACCTATCCATTTTCTCCAGTGATGTTGCCCAACCCATTGTGTAATTCCAGCATTTTGTGTCTATATTGGGTATGAACCAGCATCTGCAGTTCTTTTTTATTAGATTTATTGCAGAACATAGTTCACAGCATTGTAGCATAACAGTTGCAGAGTGAGAGTCCAATGTCTACACCAAGGGTTCCAAACCTGGGGTAAATTTACTCCCAGGGGGTAAATTTCGCCTACCCAGGGGGTAAGTTTATTGATTCTGGAATTGTACATATTTTTTCTCATTGACCGACTGTGTTTGGTGCTAGTATATTGGTATCTGTTCATCATTATTTGTTCATAAATAAGTGAAATAACATTGTTATGTGCTATTAAAGTTGCCAGGGGTAAACGGGACGAAAAAGGTTGGGAACCCTGGTTTACATTGTAGAGGGAAATGGGACTGTGCCCTCGCTTATGAAAGAACCATTCGGATGCCTGGTGCAAGAGGGTAAATGGATAACATAATTTGATGCACCAGCACTCTTCTCTGCAGCAGATTGAGAGTCCTAATGATTATAATGGCTGCCTGACTCTCAGACAAACAGTGTATTTTCTCGGCTGGAGAAGGACTTTGTGTGGGAGGGAGAGGATCTAGTTGTGTGTTGCATGTAGACACTGACAACATAAGTCGGACTGTGCAGGAGGTTCTGCTGACGGATTATGAAGAGCTGGAGGCAAAACTGAAAAGCAGATTAACAAGGGTGATCATTTCGGGAATATTACCGGAGCCACTTGAAACTGGCAAATGGTGATCAAAAGACACAGCATGGAAACAGGCCCTTCGGCCCAGCGAGTCCATGCCAACCAACTATCAGAGAGCCCTTGCTTTCGCTCTGCATCCCCTTCCCCGTCCCAGTTCTCCCACCAGTCTTTCAGTCTCTGACTACATTCTATCTCTGTCCTGCCCCCTCCCCTGACATCAGTCTGAAGAAGGGTCTCGACCCCGAAACGTCGCCCATTCCTTCTCTCCAGAGTTGCTGCCTCACCTGCTGAGTTACTCTAGCATTTTGTGTCTACCTTCGAATAAAACCAGCATCTGGTTCTTTCTTGCACCAACCATCTACCACGTCTTTACACTAGTTCTACGTAATCCCACATTCGCATCCACTCATTACACACTGGGAACAATTTACAGAGGCTCACTGATCTGCAAAGCCACGATGTGGGAGGAAACCCACGCGGTCTCAGGGAGAACATGCAAACTTCACACAGAAAGTGCTCCAGGTTAGGATCGAATTCTGGCCTGTGGCGCAGTGAGGCGTTGAGGTGGCAACTCTACCAGCTGCACCACTGTTTCACCCTCGCACCCCTGTGCATAGGGTCAGCAGCATGCTGTGGTAGAAATGGAACCATATTCTTGGAATCACAACACCAGTGGATAGAAACGGTTTAGAGAGATATGGGCAAAACATGGGCAAATGGGATCACCTTAGGTGGGGCACCTTGGACGGCACAGACAAGTTGGTACGAAGGGTTTGTTTCGTGTTGTTTGACTTTATGACTCTATGACCAATGTTGGGGAAAGAGAGAGCTGTTCCATTGGGATGGGCTTCTTCTGAATTGTGTTGGGAACCAGTATCCTAGCAAATCACACAAATAGGGTGTGTGGACAAGGCTTTAAAGTAGGATCATAAAGTAAGATCACAAATAACCAACTTGCCCGCACCAATCAACATGCTCTATCTACACGTCCCACTTGCCTATGTTTGGCCCATTGTCCTCTAATCCTATTCTACCCATGTACCTGTCCAACAGTTTTTAATTTAGTGCTATAGTACCTGGCTCAACTACCTCCTCCAGCAGGTTGCTCCATCTATCTACCACCCTTTGTGTAAAAAAAAAGTTGCTCTTCAGGTTCCTATTAAATCTTGCCCCCCTCACCTTAAATCTATGTCCTCAGATTCCCCTACACTAGGTAAAAGATTCTGTGCATTTATCCTATCTATGCCTCTCATGATTTTATACACCTCCATAAGATCACCCCTCATTCTCCTGCACTCCAAGGTATAAAGTCCCAGCTTGCCCAACCTCTCTCCATAGCTCAGGCCCTCAAGTCCTGGCAACATCCTCATAAATTATAGGGTGTGGGGCTCCAATAATGCGTTGTTTAAAAATTCAAGAGGAAATGAGAGAATGATGGCAAAGAATAGCGAGGGGGAATTGGCAAATAATGTGTGGAGCAGCAATCATGATTCCACACGGCTTTATAACCTTCCTAGTTAACGACGCCATCCTGTCTTCCTTCCCTCTTGGCCTCCAATAGAATCATAGAGTGATACAGTGCAGAAACAGGCCATTCGTCCCAACTTGCCCACACCGGCCAACATGTCCCAGCTACACTAGTCCCACCTGCCTGCGTTTGGTCCATATCCCTCCAAACTTGTCCTATCCATGCACCTGTCTAACTGTTTATTAAACGTTGGGATAGTCCCAGCCTCAACTACCTCCTCTGGCTGCTTGTGCCGTACACCCACCATATCTTTTGGAACATCAAGTATTGGGGAATATTGAGCCACAATCATGATCAGCCTTAAACACCATCTATCTACGACACAGTTATTAGATCGTTCTCATATGTTGCACTCTCTACTCCGCTATCTAATTGCAAATGTTGCACAAACTCAAATAAAAAGCATTAAGCTTGGCTTTGATGCGGGAAATGTAAAGAGAAGTATGCAGCATCGAGCAAATCCCAGAGTTAGTGAAAACTGTATCAAATCAAAGCTGAATACTTTTTATTTGAGTTGATGTAACCTTTGCAATTAGTGGGTTACTCAATATTCCCAGATTTATAATGTTCCTAAAGACCAGGCCAAGAGGGAAAGTAAACAGGATAATCTTAATCAAAGTAGTTGTCAAGAGTTGTGTTGACTTATGATATCAAGGCTGTGGATAGAGTCATGGAGACATGAAGCACAGAAACAGGACCTTTGGCCCACCTCATCCATGCCAACCAAAATGGGAACCATCTATAGACACAAAAAACTGGAGTAACTCAGCGGGACAGACAGCATCTCTGGAGAGAATGAATGGGTGAGGTTTCGGGTTGAGACCCTTCCTCAGACCATCTAAGCTAGTTCCACATCCACATTATCCCATATCTCTCTAAACCTTTCTTATCAATGTACCGATGCAAATGTCTTGTATATGTTGTAAAAGTCCCTGCCTCAACTATGTTCCCTGGCAGCTCATTCAATATCACCACCACACTCTGTGTGAAATGTTACCCCTCAGGCTCCTATTAAATCTTTCCCTTCTCAGCTTACATCTATGCCCACTGAAGGGTCTCGACCCGAAACGTCACCTATAGAAGAGTCTCGACCCGAAACGTCGCCTATCTCCTTCGCTCCTTAGATGCTGCTGCACCCGCTGAGTTTCTCCAGCCTTTTGTGTACCCTCTATGCCCACTAGTTTGGTTTAGTTTAGTTTAGAGATACAGCATGGAAACAGGCCCTTCGGCCCACCGAGTCCACACCGACCAGCAATCCCCGCACATTAACAATATCCCACACACACTTGGGATGATTTACAATTATACTGAGCCAATTAATAGTAAGATTAAATGAGAACTTACCAGTTTGAAGTTTGATCTTGATTTTATGAGGAGTTACGTTCGTGATTACGTGAAGAAAGCCCGCCAGGCCGCATGCGCAGCAAACTTCAAAGCAGCGGTATGAAATCACAAATAAACAACACCGAAGTAAACAGTAAGATCAGTGACTCGAGAACTACCAGATGATCTTTTATGAGAGAGGGTTGGGCGTGGTGTGCACGTAATCACCAACATAACTCCTCATAAAATCAAGATCAAACTTCAAACTGGTAAGTTCTCGTTTAATCTTACTATTTTACTTCGGAGTCACGTGAGTGATTCTGTGAAGAGTTCAAAGCTTTGTGATTTCATGCCGCAGATTACAATCTCGGCATCCCACTGCATTTGATTGACTCAAAAGAGAAATAAATGCATTAGTAATAACATTGTATTCAATGTAATGATAGGGTTTATTTAACAATGTAAACAAACAACAGTACCCCTAACATTTAGGTACTTAAAATGACATTGGCAAATAGCCCTGGATTGACAATTGGCCAATGATAAAATTCTGAAACATCAGCTCATTTGCCCATCCGACAGCCGCTAAAATTTGGTCGAAGGACACATCCCTCCCTTTGGCCGCCAACATAGCTGCTGCCCTAGTATAATGAGATGTAAACACACTATCTAAATGATATACTGACGTTGATGCTGACCTGGTGGAATGAGGCATACAATCATCAATGTTAATACCTGTTGCAGCCACCTTGAAATAGTCTGAACCGACCTTCTCTTGTGTGATTGTTCATTAACTAATACACAGTGTTGAATCCATACTTCTAAGGATTCTGGTGGCCTTGATAACATAAAAAATGAGACCGCGGGGTATTCAAAATGATCTTAAAATCATGCCAGCCCTTGTCTGCTCTGCTAGTGTAGACCAGAATGTAAAATGTAATGGCATGAACAGCCAATTCCATCCTGTCCATCCACAGCGTTTGCAATGTGTTGCCGTCGTTGTGCTGATATTAGAGTCATGACTAAAGATGTAGCTGGAACCCCCTGGTGAAGTAATGTTTACACATTTACAATAACCAACTGCATAATCTTGTGATGCGAGTACTTGTATCAAGATCTTTTTAACAACTTGATATCCGGGTTGGACCCGACAATGTAGTTCCCTTATGTTACAGCTGTAATTTCTCTATAACTGAACTATTGCCAATATCACTTAAAATGAACTGGAAATGTCAGTAATTTATATCGTATCAAATTTAAAATTAATATTTAACAAACATTTCTGATCCCCTCAATAGAGATGTACTGCTTTTTTGGATGCTATCCATGCATACTGCAGTGAACACCCTCATGGCTCAATGTGACAACCTGAGGCATAAGTCAATCCATTGAAAATGTGTAAGTCAATAATCGTTTTACTGTGCAAAGACCAGTCTCCTGACCACAGTTTAAAACAGCAAGTTCTTGCTTTTTGGCATAACTGTATACCGTTGTGCCATAATGCCTGATGAAGCAGGCAACATGGACGCTTGGCCAGTCCGATAGTACGAATCCAAACGAGGTCTTGCTGACTGTTTTAAGACTCAGCTAATGAGGAAGACATAAAGTCCATTCCTCCTATTGAAGCGAGAATGTATTTCTCCACACTGTTGTGTCACATATTTTTGCAAACAGTGAAACATGCATAAACATGACGAACATTTGATGAAGTATTGAATCATGCTTTCATCATACTTTGAGATCCAACACTTATTCTGTGTTATCATCAATCTAAACTGGACGATACACCAGTGGCAAGGAGATTAATTACAGGATATTCTTCCTAATTACCATGAGACTAACATATGTCACTATTGTAGAGTAGCAACTGAAATTTGTGCATGAAGAATATGTATATTCACTCAAAACCTTACTCAACGGTGCATTTAGTGTATATACTTAGTTGATACTAACAACTGAAGAATTGGTAACTCATGCAATCTCCACTACCTTTGAGTAGGTGATGGTATTTGGAACTTCTCACCACACTATTGTAGAGAGTTTCAAGTTCAAGTTCAAGTTCAATGCCTTATTGTCAGGTTCAGCAATGCTGAATTACTTCATCATTGTGGCTGAAGTAGCCTCAGCTGACAATAGCACAAGATTGTTAGCAACGATCTAATTGCTACTTACACAATATCAGTTCCTTGATTTGCTCAGCTGCAACACAGCTGCTATATTGCCAATTACTCTTAATAAAAATAACTCAAGTTTTGTAACAGATTGCTATAACCCCAATCTCTTGCCACAAGGCGGAGACAAGGCTAATAATAATTAAAGGTAAATCCCAATGACCAACAAACAGTTTATCCCATACTGCAAAGCTTTACTGTTATAGTACAGTTATATTGTCTTTGATAACCTTTGTAATGGGATTTATATAACATGTATCTCTTACCTTATGAATCTGTTGAAGTCAGGAATAAGTTTTTACATTCAGAAAATTCATATGCCCGATACTCTCCATTCTTCATAATAACATGCCAATCCTGCCTTATTGCATGGGTGGTTTGCATGAGAACTTCTGCCCAATTTCCAAACCCTGGCCATAATCCAACTTACTTGGAATGCTCCGGCTGTGCCTCAACCAAATATTTTTACCCTTTGTGTGTTGTACAAACAAATGTAAATATTACAACTTGTGAACGGTGCACTACCCAATTTTTGGAAGTGCTAGACCCATTTAGTTGAGCATGATTAGTAGGTGCATGGAATTTCTGAGCTATCATGCTGCCCCCCAGCTCCAGTGAATGATGACTTTTGCCCGTTGTTCGCCAAATGAATTAATCTGCCAGGCTTCTTCCCCTGTAAAGTAGACCTACCTGAATAACCGATTCAGCGGCTGGCTCTCACATCCCCCTGTTGGCGTTGTTCACTGCCGGCACATATGTGCTTGAGTCTGTTCTATTGACATTTTTAGAGCCCAGAGTCATCTTGACCTTTTGCTCTTCCCTCCTCAGAGAGGGTGATTCATAGGCAACCCTAACAGGCGCTGCCGTAGGCCGTAGGATACAAATACTGATACGAACCCATTGGCCTTAACCCAATAGAATATTTTACAGGGATTGCAACTTTATTGTCAAGAAAGGTACCTCTGACACGTGTCCTTCATCCCTTGGGGTATGCCCCACGGCCATACCCTGAGACTCAGTGTCAGCAGGATACTGACCCATCTTGGTTTCTGCCTCCGAGGGAGACCTTTGCAGCACTGTATACAACAGTTGCTGTATTTAGGATAGTCGTTTCAACACACTATCCAGCCCCGGTGAGGAATTCATCCCCCGACTCCGTGGGCCTTGCTCTCTAGCCCCGGTGGAGAATCATCTCCGGACTCCGTGGGCGAGCAGATATGTGTGAATTTGAGCAACCCTGTCCCAGGCGTTGCTGGCGCCGCCTTTCATAAAGGCCGGCACTTTTTGACATAAACAGCCCTGCATCAGGCACTGTTTGCACGGCTCTCCCATAGGCCGGCACTTCACACATGATGCAGCCCTGTCAGGCGCTGCTGGCACGGCTCTCCCATAGGCCCGCACATTTTACACATGAAGCAGCCCTGTCAGGCGCTGCTGGCATGGCCTGACCCATAGGCCCGCGCTATTGCTGTGTAAGCTCACTAAATCAACATTTAGTGTACAGCTTTACCTGTGAAGGGTAAAAATAAATCATAGCAACCTGTGCTTAAACAATTATAACATTGTCAGAACATATCACAATAACTTTTTACTTTGCCTTTAGCTTTTACTAAAAGAAAAAACACTATAAAATACATACTTTTATTATAAGGAGAAACCCTTTATAGCCCGACTCACCTGAGTCCAAATAGGGCTGAATGAGTCCCAGTAATTTCTTGACTGGGGACCAATGTCTGTGAGCCACTGACCCCACTGTCAGTGGCTCCAGCGTTGCTTCCTTGCCATTCCAATAGCATCTCACAGGCAGCGACTCTGTTTGAATTTCTTGCCGTTCCCACGGCATCCCCGCAGGCTGGGGAGCCGCTGACCCACCTGTCAGCGACTCTGCTTAAATTTCCTGCCATTTTTACAGCATCCCTGCAGGCTGGGGAGCCGCTAACTGCACTGTTAGCGGCTCCTTATCTCGCAACCCGATCAATTTTGCCGGTTTATCCGCGTTTGCGGTCGGACTGGATTTTTCCCACAGTCCATAACCAGCAACTTGTTGGGCTGCAAAATTGGGAGGAGAAACCTCTGTAAAAAGAGGCTCCTGCCTAAAAACCCCATGTAAATAAAAAAACAAACTTTCCTTTTAAGTTTAACTTACCACCGGCAGGAGTTCTATCCTGCCAGACTGGTGCTTGCGCCAATGCGGCTGACGTAATGCTGCTGCGCATGCGGCCTGGCGGGATTTCTTCACGGAATCACTCACATGACTCCGAAGTAAAACCTAGAAACCTGTGCGTCTTTGGAGTGTGGGAGGAAACCGAAGATCTCGGAGGAAACTCATGCAGGTCACAGGAAGAACATACAAACACCGTACAGATCGAACCCATAGTCGGGTTCGAACCCGGGTCTCTGACGATGTAAGGCAGCAGCTCAACCGCTGCGCCACCATTGCCTCCAACGTTCTTGATTACGCTAGTTCTTGATTACACTACCCTGTGGATTCAGAGTAATGTAACATAATGTGGGCTGGAATCATGAAAATCAGGGGAAAAAATACGGACATGCGAAGTCTATTTGGCTCTCAAAATGTGACCGCTCAGTTGGCAGAGCATAAATAGTGAAATATCTATGGCATGTTTCAAGGCAACTGCAATTCCCTTGGGAAATTTTAATCTACATATTAATTGGACAACCTAAACTAGGCTTCATAGGAGAAGAAGAATTTGTGGAATGCATCAAGGATTGCTTCCAAGAAAAGTACTTTCTTGGTCATTTGGTCATTAATAATAGGAAGGATTAATAAGAGATCTTCTGGTTAAAGATTCCTTGAATTGAGTCCTGACCTCAATAGACAATAGAGAATAGATAATAGGTGCAGGAGTAGCCCATTCGGCCCTTCTAACATATAAGATTATTAAGGGATTGGACATGCCAGAGGCAGGAAACATGTTCCCAATGATGCGAGAATCCAGAACCAGGGGCCACAGTTTAAGAATAAGGGTAGGCTATTTAGAACAGAGATGAGGAAAAACGTTTTCACCCTGAGAGTTGTGAATCTGTTGAATTCTCTGCCTCAGAAAGCAGTGGAGGCCACTTCTCCGAATGTTTTAATAAGAGAATTAGACAGAGCTCTTAAAGATGCAGAGACATGGAATATGGGGAGAAGGCAGGAATGGGGTACAGATTGTGGATGTGCAGCCATGATCACACTGAATGGCGGTGCTGGCTCGAAGGGCCGAATGGCCTACTCCTGCACCTATTGTCTATTGTCTATAAATAACAAAATTTAAAAAAAACACCAGATTTGTCAAATTTGTGGCACGGTGGCGCAGTGGTAGAGTTGCTGCCTTACAACACCAGGGACACAGGTTCGATCCTGAGTTTTGGTGATGTCTGTACGGAGTTCGTACGATCTCCCTGTGACCTCGTGGGTTTCTGCAGGATGCTCCGGTTTCCTCCCACATCTCAAAGACATGCGGTTTCGTAATTTACCTCTGGAAATTGCCCTTGGTGTGAAAGGCGTGAATGAATGAGAAAGTGGGATTACGTAGAACTATTGGGATTACATAGAACTAGTGTGAATACACGATCGATGGTCGGCGTGGACTTGGTGGGCCAAAGAGCATATGTCTAAGCTCTATCTCTAAACTAAACTAAACTAAAGATAGAAACATAGAAACGTGGAAAATAGGTGCAGGCGTAGGCAATTCGGCCTTTTTAACAAGCACCGCCATTAAATATGATCATGGCTGATCATCCAAAATCAGTACCCCGTTTATGCCTTCTCCCCATAATCCCTTGATTCCTTTAGCCCTCAGAGCTACATCTAACTCTCTCTTGAAAACATCCAATGAATTGGCCTCCACTGCCTTCTGTGGCAGAAAATTCCACAAATTCGCAACTGTCTGGGTGAAAGTTAAATCTGCCTGTAAAAAGCCTGTTCTCATTATCATCTGAAGATTAATATGCCGAATAAACTAATTTGATGGAAAGAGAAAGCATGATGCTCAATCAATGCAATTAACTTATTATCAAAAAAATCTAAATATAATAAAAGTTTAATATTGATTTAAAATCTTTCTTGGCAAGACTTGCCTTGTGAAGTGTGAAGGACTGGTACGCAATGATCGTGTGCAGACAGGACGTCGAAGGACGAGAAGCTGAAGCCAAGAAATGGAAGCCAAGATGCCGAATGAACATCAAACAGAAAAGCCAAGATACCGAATGGACACGGCGCCGAAAGGATGCGAAGCCGAACGGACAAGACGCAGAATGAACATGACGTTGAAAAGCCGCCGAATGGACATGATGTCTCCGGGGACGGGATTTGTTCGAGACCTTGTCAGCAATTGGTCCAGACCCCCGCGTCCATCACATCACTGGCCGGCGGGGTACTCCTGCACCTATTTCTTATGTTTCTATGTTTCTATGTAACCAGACCGTAATAATGCAAAAAATAAAGTCCATAGTGCGACCAAAACAAAGTCCCAGTAGTTGTCAGTTGCTGAGGCAATGGTTAGCACTGTGTGGTGTTCAAGAGTCTGATGGTTGCTGGGAAGATGCTGTTCTTGAAACTGGAATCAAATTAATTTAATAAAGTTTCCACAGATTTTGTTGGCATTTTATCTGAATGTGGTGTACCAAAATGAAATGGTGCATGCTCCATGTTGATAACCAGGACTAGCGGAATTTCAACAATTATCCAAGTGCTTTAAGTTAGATAGAGCTCTAGGGGGCTAAGGGAATCAAAAGATATGGGGAGAAGGCAGGCACAGGTTACTGATTATGGATGATCAGCCATGATCATATTGAATGGCGGTGTAGGCTCTAAGGGCCAAATGGCCTCCTCCTGCACCCATTTTCTATGTGTCTATGTTTAAGTGATCTGGGAACAGATAGGATTACATTGAGATTTGCAAATTAATTTACAACAGACTTGATCGAAGCTGCAACAGGATTTTGATACTGTGCTGGTGATATGCTGTTAAAATTGCAAGTACTACACTGTGTTTGCAAGTGTAATAAATTGTTCCTGCAACAACATTGAAACACTATAATTTAGAATCATAACACTTCCTCTGCGAAATGTTAAATATGTTCACGTCACATGTGAACACATTGTTATCTCATCGTATAGGACAGCATCAATTCTAGCCTTCACTTGCAGTATTTTACAGCTCCAGCAATTGTTCTGCCTCATCTGTTCTGATTTATCCCATTTTATTTACATCTATTTAAGATCGGCCTATGATTAACAAGCTTTTATCCCCATACTTCCACCACCAATTATGTTATTAAGCCCCCTTTGTCTTATTTCAACTCGACTAGGTTCTGGAACAGAGACTATGAGAAATCCAGCATTTTAATGATTGTATCATTTCTGCTCATAGGTTTCTTGCAATGCTTTACAATGGTCCTTTACTTGCCACATGTACTGAGGTACATAGTTATGTGCTGAAAGGTACAGTGAAATTCATTATGTATACAGTTCAGTGCAAGTATCACCACACATAAACACTTGCGTATATGGTATGTTATGGCATGCTGCTTTATTTGTCACGTGTACCAAGGTACAATGAAATTCATTTCTCTATACAGTTCAGTACAAGCATCATGGCCTGGTTCAGCAAATTGAATGCCCAGGAGCGACAAAGACTGCAAGAAGATGTGAACGTTGCCCAGTGGATCACCGGCATTGACCTCCCCACCATCGAAGGGATTTACCAGAGTTGGTGCTTCAAAAAGGCAGCCAGCTTCATCAGAGACCCACAACACCCTGGCCATACACTCATTTCACTCCTGCCATCGGGAAGAAGGCCTGAAAAGTCCAGGTTCAGGAACAGCTGCTTCCCTACAGCCATCAGGCTAATGAACACTGCAACCTCAAGTAAGCTCTGAACTATAATAGGCTATTATTATTATTATTATTATTATTATTATTATTATTATTATTATTATTATTATTATTATTATTATTGCACTACTAGTGTTTGTTTTTTGCGTGTACATGTGTGTGTGTGTTAGTGTGCTTATGTATGTATGTATATATGTGTGTGTTTGTGATTGGAGGACTGTGAGATGCCATTGTGACGTTATAGCTTGAAACTGCCAGAAAACTCTCACAGCACTGTCACAGTTATTCTTCTCAAAGTGGTTTTTTTAAAAAACTTTTAAATGTCAATAACTTGTGAAATATAACATAAATCCGAACAAAACTTGACAAAAAAGACCATGGGACAATGGTGAGTAGGGTGGTGCAATTTTTTGTGTGCTATTGTTTACCGTTTAGGAAGGAAGGAAGGAAGGAAGGAAGGAAGGAAGGAAGGAAGGAAGGAGGGAGGGAGGGAGGGGAGGGAGGGAGGGAGGGGAGGAAGGAAGGAAGGGGAAGGAAGGAAGGAAGGAAGGAAGGAAGGAAGGAAGGAAGGAAGGAAGGAAGGAAGGAAGGAAGGAAGGGAGGGAGGGAGGGAGGGAGGGAGGAAGGGAGGGAAGGAAGGAAGGAAGGAAGGAAGGAAGGAAGGGAAGGAAGGAAGGAAGGAAGGGAGGAAGGGAGGGAGGAAGAGGGAGGGAGGGAGGGAGGGAGGGAGGGAGGAAAGAAATAAATAACTGCAGATCGAAGATAGACACAAAATGCTGGAGTACCTCAGCAGGTCAGGCAGCATCTCTGGAGAGAAGGAATGGGTGACGTTTCAGGTCGAGAAGAAGGGTCTCGACCCGAAACGTCACCCATTATTTCTCTCCAGAGATGCTGCCTATCCCGCTGAGTTACTCCAGCATTTTGTGTCTATATATACACGTGTGTGTGTATTTGTGAGTATGTGTATATATACACACACTGAACATTTTTTTTCTCCCTCATTTATTATATTATTTACAGTGTGCTATGTTTACATATTCTGTTGTGCTGCTGAAAGTAGGAATGTCATTGTTCTATCTGGGACATATGACAATAAAACACTCTTGACTCTCTCTTGACTCTCGACTTACCTGCAGTCGTCAGGTTTCTAAAGCCTAGGCTTAACTGCTTCTGAATTTACCCAGTTTGCTCTAAGATCACAGATAACACACACAATTGCCTTTGCATCTTTGCCTGCAAATATTTTTTCGCACAACTATCTTGCTAACAACTATCTAGACTACAATTCTTCCCACAGTGTTTCCCCAAAAGACTCCCAATTCCTCCATCTACGCCCATCTCTGCCCAAAATGAGGCTTTCCATACCAGGACACCGGAGATGTCCTCATTCTTTAGGGAACGGGGGTTCCCCTCTCCCATCTAGGTGAGGTCCTCTTTCCTAGGCCTCCTCCATTGTCAGAGTGAGGCTAAATGCAAATTGGAGGAACAGCATCTCATATTTCACTTGTGCAGCTTACAGCCCAGGGGTTTGGGTATTGATTTATTTAACTTCAAGTAACCCCGGCATTCCCTCTCTCCCCATCCCTCCTCAACCTAAGTTGCACCAGCTTCTCATTTTCACGCAACATTCCTTTGATTATTCCAGCATCTGTAGTTCTTTCTTATACTGCCTGCAGCCCGTTTGTTTTTACATCTTTTTATTTTATTTTTAGTCCATTAAAAGTGTGTTTTTGGGGGAATCTTTAACTTTTCTATGTGGGGGAGGGGGGCAGGGTAAAGGGGAAACTAACTCCCAGTCGCTTCCTGGCGGGGACGCGACTATTTCTCCGAGTCGCGTCATCGCCCCCCACCTCGTGGCCTACCTCACGGATCAGAGTGGCCTTCATGCTGGGGACCGGGAACCGGACCAGAGCTGCAACAGCGGCAGCGCTGGAGTCACCGCGGAGCGGGCGATGCCTACCTGGGTCGCCATTTGGAGCTGCGGAGCGTTGGGCCGCTGCTCCAACATCATGGAGCTCTGGTTTTGGGGAGAGCTTCCAACGCGGGGAGCGCTGAGCTCCTTGGAGTGCTGGGGCCCTTTGCCGAGTTGCATCTCCACCCGGCGCGGCCTGTGGACTTTGGGAGCCGCGGACTCCGGTAGGAGGGGGCCGACTTGAGGCCCAGGCCGCTGAGGAGGTCCCCAGCCCCGACGTCGGACTTACATCACCCCGGCGAGCGGGCCTGAACATCGAGCCGCCCGTAGCGGCCTCTGCGGAGGGCTCGGGGAGGCCCTGACCATGGGTGAACAGTGGGGAACATCAGGGGAAGAGACTGACTTTGGTGCCTTCCCTCACAGTGGGAAACTTTGATCCTGCTGTGAGGGGATGTTTTATGTTGAATTTCTATCTACTCTGTGTTGTGTTCTTTATTTTTTTCGTGTATGGCTGTATGGTGATTTCATTTCACTGTGTCAATTGGCACACGTGACAAATAAAATGTATCTGTATCTGTATCTGTATCTACTCCACTGCGAAATCTCCTCAAGGTATGTCTACTTTGAAGAAGTTCTCCTCCTCTCTTTGAAGACAGTTTAGCAACATCATCTCTCCCCCCCAAGCCTACTGTCTCCGCTCCTTCCTTTCCTTTTCCCTGCCCCTCCTGACATCAGTCTGAAGAAGGGTCTCGACCTGAAACGTTGCCTATTCCATCTCTCCATAGATGCTGCCTCACCTGCTGAGTTTCTCAAGCATTTCTGACTACCCTGGATTTTTCCAACATCTACAGTTCTTTCTTAAACAACAGCTAACAATAGCCTGTTTCCTTTATCATCGTTACTTTTTTGCATATCTTTCATTTGTTGTTCATTATCTCTCTACATTATCATCAATATCTTTCATTTCCCTTTTTTTTAAGACTAGTCTGACGAAGGGTCTCGAGCCTAACCATCACCCATTCCTTCCCTCCAGAGATGTTGCCTGTCCCACTGATTTACCCCAGCTTTTTGTGTCTATCTTCAGTTTAAACCAGCATCTGCTGTTCCTTCCTACAAATATATTTTTTGTATTGTAGTTCTTTAAAAATTGGCCTTGATGTATAGAATGTTCATAGAACATTTTGTGGAACACAATGCATAATCTATGCAAAAAACAAAGAAAATTGCTGGAGAAAGAAACGTCTATGCAGCCCATCAAGCCTCCGTCTTCAATAGAGTGATTATGATCTGCACTATGATTGACTCACTCTATTTTCTCAATTCCTTTGAGGACATAACTAAGGCTTAGTATATCTTACAAAAAAAGATTGCATGTGTACCTTAAATTCTAATGTAGGCAACTGATATCCAGGGTCATATAGTCAATCGTATCATCTGTAAAATGCAACCCTGCATTCTGTGCAAAGCACTTACTGCACATCCTCTAAGCAACACAGGAAACATTATTTCCATTAAGCGTTACAGTCTGATTTTCTGATTCACATATGTTTTGTTTGCTTTATCTTCAGTAAAACACATTTTTTGTCATTTTTATTTGTTCAGTTTAGAGATACAGCATGCAAACAGAGCGTTCAGCCCGCTGAGTCCATACTGGTCATCGATCACCCATTTACCACCCTAGTTCAATGTTACCCTCTTTCTATTCCCTACAGTTTTAGAGAGACCAATTAATCTACTAATTTGCATGTATTTGGGATGTGGAAGGAAACCAGAGAGAGGAGATTAACGCAATAGAAAGGAAGGACATTAGCTTGGAGGATGTGGAATTGATATGGGTGGAGCTGCGAAACACTAAGGGGCAGAAAACGCTAGTGGGAGTTGTGTGCAGGCCACCTAACAGTAGTAGTGGAGTTGGGGATGGCATCAAACATGAAATAGAAATGCGTGCAACAAGGGTAAAACAGTTATAATGGGTGACTTCAATCTACATATAGATTGAGTGAATCAAATTGGCAGGGGTGCTGAGGAAGAGCATTTCATGGAATGTATGCGGGATAGTTTTCTAAACCAACATGTAGAGGAACCAATGAGAGAGCAGGCTATTCTAGACCGCGTATTGAGTAATAAAGAAGGGTTAGTTAGCAGCCTTGTTCTGCATGGCCCCTTGGGCAAGAGTGACCATAATATGGTTGAGTTCTTCATTAGGATGGAGAGTGACATTGTTAATTCAGAAACAAGGGTTCTGACCTTAAAGAAAGGTAACTTTGAGGGTATGACATGTGAATTGGTCAAGATAGACTGGCAAGTGTTTCTTAAAGGGTTGACGGTGGATATGCAATGGAAGGCATTTAAAGACTGCATGGATGAACTACAGCAATTGTTCATCCCAGTTTAGCAAAAGAATAAATCAGGGAAGGAAGTGCATCTGTGGATAACAAGGGAAATCAGGGATAGTATCAAAACAAAAGATGAAGCATACAAATTAGCCAGAAAAAGCAGCCTACCAGAGGACTGGGAGAAGAGTCCAGCAGAGGAGGAGAAAGGGCTTAATTAGGAAAGGGAAAATAGATTATGAAAGAAAACTGGCAGGGAACATAAAAACTGACTGCAAAAGTATTTATAGATATGTGAAGAGAAAAAGGTTAGTTAAAACAAATGTAGGTCCCTTGTAGTCAGAAACTGGTGAATTGATCATGGGGAACAAGGACATGGCAGACGAATTGAATAACTACTTTGGTTCTGTCTTTACTAATGAAGACATAAATAATCTGCCGGAAATAGCAGGGGAACGGGGGTCAAATGAGATGGAGGAAATGAGTGAAATCCAGGTTAGCCGGAAAGTGGTGTTAGGTAAATTGAATGGATAAAAGGCCGATAAATCCCCAGGGCCAGATAGACTGCATCCCAGAGTACATAAGGAAGTAGCCCCAGAAATAGTGGATACATTAATGATATTTTTTCAAAACTCTTTAGATTCTGGAGTAGATCCTGAGGATTGGAGGGTAGCTAATGTAACCCCACTTTTTAAAAAGGGAGGGAGAGAGAAAACGGGGAATTACAGACCAGTTAGTCTAACATCGGTAGTGGGGAAAATGCTAGAGACAGTTATTAAAGATGGGATAGCAGCACATTATGAAAGGTAAATCATGTCTGACAAATCTTATAGACTTTTTCGAGGATGTAACTAGTAGAGTGGATAAGGGAGAAGCTGTGGATGTGTTATATCTGGACTTTCAGAAGGCTTTCGACAAGGTCCCACATTAGAGATTAGTATACAAACTTAAAGCACACGGTATTGGGGGACAGTATTGATGTGGATAGATAACTGGCTGGCAGACAGGAAGCAAAGAGTAGGAGTAAACGGGTCATTTTCAGAATGGCAGGCAGTGACTAGTGGGGTACTGCAAGGCTCAGTGCTGGGACCCCAGCTATTTACAATATATAGTAATGGTCTGGATGAGGGTATTGAATGCAACATCAAGTTTGCGGATGACACAAAGCTGGGGGGCAGCGTTAGCTGTGAAGAGGATGCTAGGAGGCTGCAAGGTGACTTGTATAGGTTGGGTGAGTGGGCAAATGCATGGCAGATGCAGTATAATGTGGATAAATGTGAGGTTATCCACTTTGGTGGCAAAAACAGGAAGGTAGACCATATCTGAATAGTGGCCGATTAGGAAAAGGGGAGAGGCAACAAGACCTGGGTGTCATGGTACACCAGTCATTGAACGTAGGCAAGCAGGTGCAGCAGGCAGTGAAGAAAGCAAATGTTGGCATTCATAGCAAAAGGATTTGAGTACAAGAGCAGGGAGGTTCTACTGCAGTTGTACAGGATCTTGGTGAGGCCACACCTGGAGTATTGCGTACAGTTTTGGTCTCCTAATCTGATGAAAGACATTCTTGCCATAGAGAGAGTACCGAGAAGGTTCACCAGACTGATTCCTGGGAGGCAGGACTTCCATATGAAGAAAGACTGGATAGACTCAGCTTGTACTCGCTGGAATTTAGAAGATTGAGGGGGGATCTTATAGAGACTTACAAATTTTTAATGGGTTGGACAGGCTAGATGCAGGAAGATTGTTCCCGATGTTGGGGAAGTCCAGAACAAGGGGTCACAGTTTTAGGATAAGGGGAAAGTCTTTTAAGACCGAGATGAGAAAATCATTTTTCACACAGAGAGTGATGAATCTGTGGAATTCTCTGCCACAGAAGATAGTTGAGGCTAGTTCATTGGCTATATTTAAGAGGGAGTTAGATGTGGCCCTTGTGACTAAAGGGATCAGGGGGTATGGAGAGAAGGCGGGTACAGGATACTGAGTTGGATGATCAGCCATGATCGTATTGAATGGCGGTGCAGGCTCGAAGGGCCGAATGGCCTGCTCCTGCACCTATTTTCTATGTTTCTATGTTTCCATGCTGCATCTTTCAATTTAATTCATATATATAACATAACATATAACATATAACAATTACAGCACGGAAACAGGCCCTCTCCGCCCTTCCAGTCCGTGCCGACCATTTGTTTTCCCCTAGTCCCATCTACCTGCACTCAGACCATACCCCTCCATTCCCTTCACGTCCATATACCTATCCACTTTACTCTTAAATGTTAAAATCGATCCTGCCTCCACCACTTCTGCTGGAAGCTCATTCCACACAGCCACCACCCTCTGAGTAAAGAAGTTCCCCCTCACATTACCCCAAAACTGCTGTCCCTTAATTCTCATGTCATGCCCTCTTGTTTGAATCTTCCCTACCCTCAATGGGAAAAGCTTATCCACGTCAACTCTGTCTATCCCTTTCATCATTTTAAAGACCTCAATCAAGTCCCCCCTTAACCTTCTGCGCTCCAAAGAATAAAGACCTAACTTGTTCAACCTTTCTCTGTAACATAGTTGCTGGAACCCTGCATTCAATTCAATTCAATTTGATAATGTTGAATTTATTTTATTTGTGTGCTGCAATGGCAACTCAAATTTCACTCCACCAATTTGTGTATTTGACAATAAATATCCGTTGTCCTTTGTCCTTTTGATTCCATTCATAGAATGGGGTCAAGGAAAAGCATTCATGTCGCTGCCCTGTTTCCACCAATCTTTGCAATACCAGGCACAAGAAGCACAAGAAGCGACAAGACAGACACCATTGTAGGCAGATGCCGAGAAGTGTGTTCAGCTCTGGCTGAACAACTTCTAATCTTGTGTGTGGACTCGATAAGAAGAAGAAGAATTCATGGAACGAGAAAGTCGTAGAGTCTCACAGTGTGAAAACAGTTATTTCGGCCCAACTTGCCCACACCAGCCAATATGTCCCATCTACACTAGTCCCACCTGCCTGCATTTGGCCCATATCCCTCCAAACCTGTCCTATCCATGTAGGAAAGCAAGAGATGCTGCCTGTCCCACTGAGTTACTCCAGCATTTTGGGTCTATCTATGGTGTAAACTGCATCTGCAGTTCCTCCCTATATATTTAAAAGACTTTGGATAGTGAAGGGATAGGAAACGTTTCGAGGGATGTGGCCAAATGCAGGCAGGTGGTACTACTGTAGTGCACCTTAGACGGCACAGGCAAGTTCTACCGAATGGCCTGTTTCAAACACGGGCAGCTGGTACCAGTTGGTAAATGGACATCTTTGTCAACATGGACAAGTAGCTCTGAGATTCTCGGTTTCCTCCCACACTCCAAAGATGTACAGGTTTGTAGGTTAATTGGGTTGGTATAAATGTAAATTGTCCCTAGTGTGTGTAGGGTGGAGATAATGTGCGGAGATTGCTAGTCGGCACGGACTCGATGGTTAGAAGGTCCTGTTTCCACGTTGCATCTCTAAATTAAACTAAACTAAACACATATTGTTGTTCAGGGATTTCTTTTGAATAAAAAAACATGATTTATATATCCCCTTAAATGGCATAGGTATGTTTCAAATGATTTCCCAGCCATGGAAGTTGTTTTTACGTGTGGCAATAGTTGTATTTAGTTTAGTTTAATTTAAAGATACAATGCAGGAATAAGCCATTCGGCCCGTCGAGTCCGCAATCCCCGAACATTAACACTATCCTACACACACACTAGGTACAATTTACTTTGATCTCAAGCCAATTAACCTACAAACCTGTACGTCTTTGTAGTGTGGGAGGAAACGGAAGATCTCGGAGTAACCTCACGCAGGCCACGAGGAGAATGTGTAAACTCCGTACAGACAAGCACCTGCAGTCAGGGTCTCTGACGCTGTAAGGCAGAAGCTCTACTGCTACGCCACTGTGCCACCCTTCGTGCAGGAAATGCGGTGGCAAAATTGTGCATCGGCAGTTTGAACAGCAATCTGATAGCAAAACCGATAATCTGCTTACAACTCTCAGTAAAGAGATAAATGCAGGATCTCGGAAGAACTTCCCTGCTGTTCCGCGAAATGTTTCACCTAGAGTAAGAAAATCAAATTTATTTGCTTGAGGTCAAAACGTGTTTGGATTTTCAGCATCTGTAGATTTCTGTTGAGGAAAATCTCAGTCATGCTGAAAATCTACACTATTTTGCATTCAGGCTGATAATTGAAGTTTCCACAGTTGGTAACTGTGCTCCTGGTCGTTTAATTCAGTAGTAATGTGTAGTTTTGGTCTTCATTTTTAGAGATACAGCGAGGAAATACCTTAGTGATTGAAAAAAAATGCACCGAGTCCGCACTGGCCAGCGACGCCCACACATTAACATTATCCGACAAACACTAAGGACCTGTGCCGGATTTACTTACAAGCTTGGTAGGCTGAAGCCTAGGGCCTCAAAAATCTACAAGGCCTCCGGCCAAGGTGTATAATATTTTTGACACTGTCATAGGCCTTTCTTACATATGCTGTCAGAACGCACTATAGTCTCTGAACAACCCATCAGTAATTTTCCTTGCCCTCCATTTCAGAATAATACGGTTTTAAGCCGATAACTCGACACTAGCACTGGCAATAAATAAATAAATAAATAAATAAATAAGTACAGCTTTCCAGCCCCCTATCTCATTGGCCACGCTCGGCTGCACATCGGTGTCAATCTGGTGGCACTGGAGTCCGGCAAAATTTCACACGTGCTCCAGTAAGCACTGATGGCGGGTGCAGGGAACATATTTGGATACTTGCAGGTTTCAAAAGTCAATACTCAGGGGTAAGTAGGAAAGTGCAAAGATATTTGAACTAGGAAGTTGCCAAGGAGCAATGCTGGGGTAGAGCTGATAATCGTTGCTATAACAAAAGTTTTTCACAGTGTTAATTTTAACATTTATGCAATTTTTTTCAATCACTACGGTATTTAACAATACCATTTTATGTCCTTTAGAGAAGGAATTGAGGAATGGGAATTTTAAACAGCCATCATCATCCTTGGATTTACTCCAATTATTTAAAACACTGTTCCATCTTCCTCTAGTCGTGGGGGTGGGGGATTGGGAGGGGCCTCACAAGTGGAATAGCCTAGGGCCTCTCTTCATCTAAATCCGGCACTTGCCAAGGACAATTGTTACATTCATACCAAGCCAATTAACCAGCATTCCTGTCATCGTGTCCTTTGTAAAAAAAATGTGTAATAGCTTACATGTCCATCGGAGGGAGTGAATGTATTATTGCCATTTGCTAAACTCTTGCCAGTTGGATTGGAACAAGCATGGCAATGGCGCTACCATTGAATGAAACTGAATGATTAAAAACAAAAAGCATTTGGATTACCAAATGGTTCGGGTGGCAAGGTGGTGCAGCGGCAGAGTTGCTGCTTTACAGCGCCAGACACCCGGGTTCGATCCTCACTATGGATGCTGTCTGTACGGAGTTTGTACGTCCTTCACATGACCCACGTGGGTTTTCTCTGGGAGCTCCGCTTTCCTCGTACACTCCAAAGATGTGCATATTTATATGTTAATTGGCTTGGTAAAATTGTAAATTGTGCCCAGGATAGTGTTAGTGTGCAGGGATCACTGGTCAAAGGCTCAGTGGGTCGAAAGGTCTGTTTCTGTGCTGTATCTCTAAACTAAACGACAAAATGGTTATTTTGAAGCCATTTAGGCTCAGTTATCAGTTTATAAGTTCATAAGACATAGAAGCAGAATTAGGCCATTCAGAGGTGAAGGTCATTCCTCATAAGTTCACAAGGAGCAGAATTAGGCCATTCGCCCCCATCAAGTCGACTCCGCCATTTGATCATGGCCGATCTATTTTTCCCTCTCAAAAAAAACATTTTCCTGCCTTCTCCCCATAACCTTTAACACTATTACTGATCAAGAATTTACCAATCTCCACTTTAAAACATTTAGATCTGCTTCAGTCTGTGAGGAATTTTACTGGACCTAATTGGCATCATGTTGTTTTTTTTTGTATTGTAGGCAGTATTTTGAAACATGAAGAACCATAGATGGCTTCATTCCTGCCAAAGAGGCAGTGATTATGAATTTAGCAGTGAAACTATTGAGGCCCAACGTGTGAATTTAGTGGGCCTATGTTTATTTAACTTAGTGGTTGTCTGAGGTCGGTATCAAATCCCTTGCCGTATTTTTGGCAGTTTTTTTTAACCCGTTTAAGATTCCTCCGGGAATAGGTATTCCAATGAACACACCAGGCAATGGGCCCGAGCTTCAGAGCCTGCAAATGGCTATGACAATAGCTACATAATAAATTGAGAATGCGACGTGGACCAGGTATGCTTTTGTGACTCTACAATCCTCTCAATCAACCACCTATCCTTCCTCAGTGCTGTTAAAACCTCCCTCGCTGTCATATATAGAGATAATAGATGGAGAACAATATAGTTGGGCAAAACTATACTTTAGCTGTACATTATTCAAAGCACTGTACCATGTACAAAGAAAATACATCACATTCACGTGGCTTTAAATAGAAGAATACACAAGCTGATTAACTAATTTAATTAACAAACGGTGTTTTGCAAATCCACAATAATAATAATATAATAATAACTTTATTACGGACTCAAGGTCCAGACAAGGGGCAACATTACATTAAAAATGCATTGCATCTCAAATATTTACCATAAATATATATAAAATCATGGTAAATCACATAAAAACATCATAATTTATATATTTACAATACTTAAGTTAAAAATCCAGAGTAAAAAATGATCAATGTCGTATAACGAGACAACGATACCAGTGTCTCCACAGCTGGGATTCGTAGCGTGTAGTGCTAACCCTTATATTGGTCAAGGCCACAATAAGCACATTTTTAGAGTCATTTATCCTGCAAATGAATTTATACATGTGGTGTCTTAGGATTGCTTCTAAAGTACTGACACCTGCAGCCACAAACATATTACTGGCACTACACCATCTTGGTTGCCTTAGCAGTGTTCTCATGGCATTGTTATATGCAACCTTTAGTCTCTGCATACTTGTCTTAAATAGTCTTAAAATCCACAATATATTCCAAAGCAGATTTTCTGGACTTCTGTATATCTGTCCCCTTAATAGCCAAATTTACCTTTTATAAAATGTCACAAAGTGCTGGAGTAACTTTGATGCTGCATGCTGGCGTGGCAGTGGAGATACTTACTGTCTTACAGCGCCAGAGACCCGGGTTTGATCCTGACTACGGGTGCTGTCTGTACGGAGATTGTACGTTCTCCCCGTGACCTGTGTGCGTTTACTCCGAGATCTTCAGTTTCCTCCCACACTCCAAAGATGTACAGGTTTGTAGGTCAATCGGCTCTCTGGAGAAAATGGATAGGAAATGTTTTGGGTTGAGACTCTTCTTAAGATTTCAATCAAAACTCTTTAGATTCTGGGGTACACAAAATGCTGGAGAAACTCAGCGGGTGCAGCAGCATCTATGGAGCGAAGGAGATAGGCAATGTTTCGGGCCGAAACCCTTCTTCAGACTGATAGGGGGTGGGGGGAGGCGGGGGGAAGAGAGGAAAAAGGAGGAGGAGGAGCACAAGGGCTGAGGGAGAGGTGGGAAGGGGAGGAGACAGCAAGGGTCAACAGAATTGAGGGAATTCAATGTTCATGCCAAGAGGATGCAGACTCCCCAAGCGGTATATGAGGTGCTGTTCCTCCAATTTGCGGTGTTGCTCACTCTGGCCATGGAGGAGGCCCAGGACAGAGAGGTTGGATATGGAATGGGAGGGGGAGTTGAAGTGTTGAGCCACCGGGTTGGTAATTGCGGGCCGAGCGGAGGTGTTTGGCGAAACGATCGCCAAGCCCCCGCTTGGTCTCACCGATATAGATCAGCTGGCATCTAGAGCTGCGGATGCAATAGATGAGGTTGGAGGAGGTGCAGGTGAACCTCTGTCGGACCTGGAAGGACTGCTTGGGTCCTTGAATGGAGTGGAGGGGGGAGGTAAAGGGACGTGTGGCATTTCTTGCGGTTGCAAGGGAAAGTGCCCGGGGAAGGGGTGGAGTGGGAGGGAAGGGAAGAATTGACAAGGGAGTTTCGGAGGGAGCGGTCTTTGCGGAAGGCAGACAGGGGGGAGATGGGAAGATGTGGCGAGTGGTGTGGTCATGTTGGAGGTGGCGAAACTGGCGGAGGACTATGTGTTATATGTGCCAGCTGGTGGGGTGAAAGGTGAGGACCAAGGGGACTCGGCCCTTGTTGCGAGGGGGGGGGATGGGGAGAGAGGGCAGTGTTGTGGGGTATGGAGGAGACCCTGGTGCGAGCCTCATCTATAGTAGGGGAGGGGAATCTCTGTTCTCTGAAGAATGAGGACATTTATGCTGCCCTGGTGTGGAACACCTCATCCTGGGAGCAGATGCAGCGTAGATGGAGGAATTGGGAATAGGGGATGGAGTCCTTACAGGACGCAGGGTGGGAGGAAGAGTAGTCCAGGTAGCCGTGGGAGTCAGTGGGTTTATAATGGATGTCGGTCAGGAGTGTATACCCTGCGATGGAGATGGTAAGGTCAAGAAATGGTAGGGAAGTGTCGGAAATGGTCGAAGTATATTTGAGTGTCGGATGGAAGTTGGTGGTGAAATGGATGAAGTCACATCTTGAAGAAATGAGATTCCTCTTACTAGGCAAAGTAGACCAATTCTTAAAGATTTGGTCTCCGTTTATCAACTTTATACAAGCATATGGTGCAACATAACATAACCTTAGAAATTAAATGTTTAGATCTGGGTGACGGATGGGCAAACATATGAGATAGGTAGATCTCTCCTAATCTCTCTTTTCTTTTTACTTTTTCCTTCTCTTTCAATCTTTTAACTTCTCACCTCTGTCCTTTATTTTTTTTTTTTTGTTTTCTGTTTCTACTCGCTTGTCTATCTATTACGACACTTTATTTCTTTTTTCTCTCACTGTTCTTTTATTATTGAACTAAAAGTATGAAGTTGTACAAGAATGAGAATATGTATTTATGTATTAGGTACTTAAGTACCAGACTACTGTACTTACTTCTAACAAAAATAAACAAAAAAAAAAAAAAAAAAAAGAAATGGATGAAGTCAGTCAGTTGTGTGTGGGTGCAGGAGGTGACACCAAAGCAGTCGTCGATGTAACGGAGGTAGAGGTCGGGGATGGGGCACTGGTACGCCGTGAACAAGGATTGTTCACGTACCCGACAAAAAGGCAGGCGTAGCTGGGACCCATGCGTGTGCCCATAGCTACGCCTTGTATTTGGAGGTAATGGGAGGTGTCAAAAGAGAAGTTATTGAGGGTAAGGACCAACTTCGCTAGGCGGAGAGTGTCAGTGAACGGGTATAGGTTGGTTCTCCGGTCGAGGAAGAATCGGAGGGCTTTGAGACCATCCTGGTGGGGAATGGTGGTGTAGAGTGATTGGACGTCCATGGTGAAGATGGGAGAATGGGGGCCTGGAGAATCGAATGCGCGGAGACGACGGAGAGTGTCTGAGGTGTCTTGAACATAGGTGGGGACGGATTTAACCAAGGGGGATAGGATGGAGTCAAGGTATGTGGAAATGTGTTCGGTGGGGCACGAACAGGCAGAAACAGTGGGTCTGCCGGGGCAGTCAGGTTTGTGGGTTTTGGGGAGAAGGTAAAATCGGGCCGTGCGGGGCTGGGGAACGATGAGGCTGGAGGCTCGGAGGGGCAGGGAGCCGAAGTCGATGAAGTCGGTGATGGTGCTCGAGATGGTGGCCTGGTGCTCGTCAGTGGGGTCATGGTCCAGGGGTAAGTAGGAAGAGGCGTCCGAGAGTTGGCGCATGGCCTCAGCTTTGTAGAGATCTATGCGCCAGACTACCACGGCACCTCCGTTGTCGGCGGGTTTGATAACCCAGTCTGGGTTGTTGCGGAGTGAGTCGATGGCGGTACGTTCGGGGGTGGGGGGGAGAGATTGGAGTGAGACAGGGGAGTGGAGAAGTCGAGGCGGTTGATGTCGCGACGGCAGTTTTGGATAAAGAGGTCTAAGGCCGGAGGGCCACGAGGGGGGGTCCACGAGGAGGGGGTTCGTTGGAGACGGGAAAAGGGGTCATCAGTGGGGGGCGAGGACTTCTTCCCGTGGAATAATGCAGTGAGGCGGAGGCGACGGTAGATGAGCTCCAAGTCATGGTGGGCGCGGAACTCATTGAGGTGGGGACGGAGGGGGACAAAGGTAAGACCTCTGCTGAGGACCGACCGTTCAGTGTTGGAGAGGGGGAGGTCCATGGGGATGTTGAACACATGTCAGGGATGGGGGTTGGGGCCGGAGGAAGGCAGGTGAGTGGACTGAGGACGGATGGAGAATTGTTGGATGTGGCGGCAGATAGCCAGTCGGTACCGATAGTCCGGCTGGGGTCCGAACTGGGAGGCAGGGAACTGGAGCTGGAAACCACGAGGTATGAGATGGAGGCGTAGGCAATACCCGAGGAAGCAGATGTGGCTGTGGTATCGAGTCTAGGTAAGGATGTGGTCATAGAGTTGGAGAGAAGGGGGAATCACGGAGGGGGGGCAGTTAGAGAGGAGGTTGTGAAACTGTCTCCAGAGGGAGGAGGACAACTTCTTCAAAGTAGGCATACCTTGAGGAGATTTCGCAGTGGAGTAGACAAAGTGTTAAACAAGGAACTGCAGATGCTGGAAAATCGAGGGTACACAAAATGCTGGAGAAACTCAGCGGGTGCAGCAGCATCTATGGATCGAAGGAGATAGGTAACGTTTTGGGCCAAAACCCTTCTTCAGACTGATAGGGGGTGGGGGGAGGCGGGGGGGAAGAAAGGAAAAAGAAGGAGGAGGAGCCCGAGGGCTGAGGGAGAAGTGAGAAGGGGAGGAGACAGCAAGGGTCAACAGAATTGAGAGAATTCCAAATTGGACCATTTCCGACTCTTCCCTACCATTCCTTGACCTCACCATCTCCATCGCAGGGGATACACTCCTGACCGACATCCATTATAAACCCACTGACTCCCACGGCTACCTGGACTACTCTTCCTCCCACCCTGCATCCTGTAAGGACTCCATCCCCTATTCCCATTTCCTCCGTCTACGCCGCATCTGCTCCCAGGATGAGGTGTTCCACACCAGGGCAGCATAAATGTCCTAATTCTTCAGAGAACGGGGATTCCCCTCCCCCACTATAGTTGAGGCACGCACCAGCGTCTCCTCCGTACCCCGCAACACTGCCCTCTCTCCCCATCTCCCCAGTCCCCTTGATCCTCACCTTTCACCCCACCTGAGTTGGGTGATCAGTCATGATCATGTTGAATGGCGGTGCAGGCTCGAAGGGCTGAATGGCCTACTCCTGCACCTATTTTCTATATTTCTATGTTAACTCCCCTGCCCATTCCCATACTAACCTTCTTGTCCTGGGCCTCCTCCACTGTCGGAGTGAAGCCACACACAAACTGGAAGTACAGCTCATCATATTTCACTTTGGCAGTAGTATGAACGTGATTTCTCCAATTTGAAGCAACTCTTGCATATCCTTCCCCCCCCCTCTCCACCCACCTCTATGCCACCCCTAATACCACCCCCCCCTCCACCACCCCCCTCTTTCACCCCTCTCTGCCAGCCCCACTACCACCCCCCTCCACCATCCCCCCTCCACCACACCCCTCTACCATCCTCCCTCTACCACCCTCCCTCTGCTCCCCCCTCTTCCCCCTCTCCAACCCCCCCTTCTTCACCCTAGTCGTCCTATCAGTTCCATTGTTTGCATCCTTACATCCCATACGTTAACACACCTTCCCCAGCCAACAATGGGCCATGATGGACTCCACCCTACCTGAGGTCATCTGTTGCTGGCCCTGATTTGTTCTGGCCTTTTCTCACCTCCTGCCACCCCCCCCACACCGATTATTAATTTAATTGCACAAATTGAGAGTTGTTGGGGGTGGAGTGCTGACATGGATAGAAAATTGGTTGGCAGACAGTAAACAGAGAGTGGGGGTTAACTGGTCCCTTTCAGAATTGCAGGCAGTGATTAGTGGGGTACCGCAAGGCTCGGTGCTGGGACCGCAGCTATATACAATGTACATCAACGATTTGGATGAAGGGATTCAAAGTAACATTAGCAAATTTGCAGATGACACAAAGCTGGGTGGCAGTGTGAGCTGTGAGGAGGATGCTGTGAGAATGCAGGGTGACTTAGACAGGTTGGGGAAGTGGGCGGATGCATGGCAGATGAAGTTTAATGCAGATAAATGTGAGGTTATCCACTTTGGTAGCAAAAACAGGAAGGCAGATTACTATCTAAATGACGTCAAGTTGGGAAAAGGGGAGGTACAGCGGGAGTTACACAAAAGGCTGGAGAAACTCAGCGGGTGCAGCAGCATCTAAGGCGCGAAGGAGATAGGCGACGTTTCGGGTCGAGACCCTTCTTCAGACTGGTCAGGGATCAGGGAAACGAGAGATATAGATGGTGATGTGGAGAGATAAAGAACAATGAATGAAAGATATACAAAAAAGTATCGATGATAAGGGGAAACAAGCCATTGTAAGCTGTTTGTGGTGTGAAAATGAGAAGCTAGTGCGACTAGGGTGGGGGAGGGAGATAGAGATAGAGGGAATGCCAGGGCCCGAGGGCTGAGGGAGAGGTGGGAAGGGGAGGAGTCAGCAAGGGTTAACAGAATTGAGAAAATTCTATGTTCAAGCCCAGAGGATGCAGACTCCCCAAGCGGAATATGGAGGCGGGCTAATTTCAGGTCCTTGGTGGAGGTAAGGTGGGACAGGAATTGTTGATTGAAGCGGTGGATCTTCCGGAGGATGTAGTGTAGTTGGGGTCCGTTGCAGGTCTGGGTGAGTGAGGCCCGAAGTTTCGGGAGAGTCAATGCGAGGTCCTGCTGGTGTCGGCGCATTGCAACCAGGGTGGATCTTAGTGCCCGGTTGGAGAATTGTACAGTGTGGCGGCAGATAGCCAGTCGGTACCGATAGTCCGGCTGGGGTCCGAACTGGAAGGCATGGAATTGGAGCTGGAATCCACGGGGTATGAGATGGAGGCGCAGGCAAACCCCGAGGAAGCAGATGTGGCTGTGGTATCGAGTCTGGGTGAGGATGTGGTCGTAGAGTTGGAGGGAAGGGGGTATCACAGAGGGGGAGCAGTTAGAGAGGAGGTTGTGAAACAGCGGGATCTGGGGGTCCTTGTACATCAGTCTATGAAAGTAAGCATGCAGGTACAGCAGGCAGTGAAGAAAGAAAATGGCATGGTGGCCTTTTTAACAAGAGGAGTCGAGTATAATAACAAAGAGGTCCTTCTGCAGTTGTACAGAGTCCTAGTAAGGCCACACCTGGAGTATTGTGTGCAGTTTTGGTCCCCTAATTTGAGGAAGGACATTCTTGCTAATGAGGGAGTGCAGCATAGGTTTACAAGGTGAATTTCCACGATGGCGTGACTGTCATGTGCTCAGAGAATGAAGCAGCTGGGCTTGTACACTCGGGAGTTTAGAAGGATGAGAGGGGATCTAATTGAAACATATTAAATTGTTAAGGGCTTGGACACACTGGAGGCAGGAAACATGTTCCCGATTTTGGGGGAGTCCAATACCAGGGGCCACAGTTTAAGAATAAGGGGTAAGCCATTTGGAACGGAGACGAGGAAACACTTTTTCTCACAGGGAGTTGTGAGTGTGTGGAATTCTCTGCCTCAGAGGGCGGTGGAGGCAGGTTCTCTGGATGCTTTCAAGAGAGAGCTGGATAGGACTCTTAAAGATAGCAGAGTCAGGGGATATGGGGAAAAGACAGGAACGGGGTACTGATTGGGGATTACACAAAAGGCTGGAGAAACTCAGCGGGTGCAGCAGCATCTAAGGAGCGAAGGAATTAGGCGACGTTTTGGGTCGAGACCCTTCTTCAGACTGATTGGGGATGGTCAGCCATGATCACATTGAATGGCGGTGCTGGATCGAAGGGCCAAATGGCCTACTCCTGCACCTATTGCCTATTGTCTATTGTCTAAATAACTTATTTTTTTGAAAACCAACTTATATTTTCCAACATCCAATTGCAAGCAATAACTTCTTATGCTGCACATCCATTCTTAACCAATCATGTCAGTGAAGAAATGCCCAGAGATTATATTTTTCGACTTTGGGGGGTGGTATAATTGCAAACTATTTTTGTTTATAAGACAGCCTCCGGCAGCCATTTCTCTTTTTCTTCTGCAAGAGGATATTTTTTGTTTTTGCATTTGTTGCCCTCGACGAGAAAGCCTCTCCAAAAGAAATGTTCCCTTCCTGTGCTTCAGGCTCTAACTTTATTACTCAAACATATTTGGACTCTGAATTAAGTTAAAGCATAGCATCGGTCTCCAAGAACCATTTTTCATTCAGTACACTTCAGCTCTTTGCCACAGCTTTCTCATTGCCTTCCAGCACGGGAGAGCCCGTAATGTGTTTCACGATAGTCTCCAACACATGAGAGCAGCTTTGATCCAAAATGCTAGCACTTCAAATGTAATGGAGCTGAGACTCAAAGTGTGCAAATCTAACAAAGGGTGGTCAAAGTTTTGTGAGGTTTCAAAATACAGCAGACAAGGAAAAACAGGTAGAAACGTGTCCTTGGTCACATGTTATAGAGTCATAGAGTGATACAGTGTGAAAAGACGGCCCTTCGGCCCAACTTGTCCACACTGGCCAACAAAGTCCCAGCTACACTAGTCCCAACTGCCTGCGCTTGGTCCATATCCCTCCAAACTTGTCCTACCCATGCTCTTGTCTAACTGTTTCTTAAACGATGGGATCGTCCCAGCTTCAACTATCTCCTCTGGCAGCTTGTTCCATACACCCACCAACCTTTGTGTGAAAATGTTACCCCTCGGATTCCTATTAAATCTTTTCCCCTTCACCTTGAACCAATGTCCTCTGGTCCTCGATTCCCCTACTCAGGGCAAGAGACTCTGTGTATCTACCCGATCTATTCCTCTCATGATTTTATAATGCCTCCTGCGCTCCAAGGAATAGAGACCCAGCCGACTCAACCGCTCCCTGTACCTCACACCCTCTTGTCCTGGCAACATCTTCGTGAATCTCTTCTGAACGCTTTCAAGCTTGACAATATCTTTCCTATAACATGGTGCCCAGAACTAAACACAATATTCTAAATGCGGCCTCACCAACGTCTTCTACAACTGCTGATCTTGCTGCTTGCGGAAGTACCAAAGCAATATCATTTATGCTTGATTCATTCTTTGAAAAATTTGGCTCATTTAGTTTCAATGGAAGTTAGATTCAAAACCAGCCAGCCTGACATTGTCCCAAAAATTGCTTGGCCTAGACAACAGAAAAGCCATTTCTCTTTCCTTAGGCAGCGAGATCAGTCAATGAAATATAAAATATTTCAGAAAATAATCAGAGGGAGAAATCAGACGATTTCGTTCTCTCTTTTATTGTATCGAGCTGCTAGGATACGATTCATCTTTCCAGCACTGGGACAGATGGAGAAGGAGATTCAGTAGCACCTTCCAGAAGGGAATCGGACAGATATTTCAACAGGAAATGTTTGCTGAGCTATGAGTAAAGAGAAGGGCAGGCAGGATTCTTGGAAGTTTTTCTCAGACGTCATAAGGTCATAAGTGATAGGAGCAGAATTATGCCATTCGACCCGTCAAGTCATTCAATCATTCAATCATGGCTGATCTATCTCTCCCTCCTAAGCCCGTTCTCCTGCCTTCTCACCATAATCCCTGTCACCCATACTAATCCAGGATCTATCCAACTCTGCCTTAAAAATGTCCATGACTTGGCCTCCACAGCCCTCTGTGGCAAACATTTCCACTGACCTCAATTACTGCATGATCCGAGAATCAGTGAACGTTATACTGTTTGGAATGAATAGTTCTGATCCCTATATACAGATTCCCTATATCATATAACCATATAATATAACAATTACAGCACGGAAACAGGCCCTCTTGGCCCTTCCAGTCCGTGCCGACCATTTGTTTTCCCCTAGTCCTATCTACCTGCACTCAGACCATACCCCTCCATTCCCTTCCCGTCCATATACCTATCCACTTTACTTTTAAATGTTAAAATCGATCCTGCCTCCACCACTTCTGCTGGAAGCTCATTCCACACAGCCACCACCCTCTGAGTAAAGAAGTCCCCCCTCACGTTACCCCTAAACTTCTGTCCCTTAATTCTCATGTCATGCCCTCTTGTTTGAATCTTCCCTACCCTCAATGGGAAAAGTAGGTGGAGTAGCGTTGCTGGTTAGAGAGGAGATTAACGCAATAGAAAGGAAGGACATTAGCTTGGAGGATGTGGAATCAATATGGGTAGAGCTGCAAAACACTTAGGGGCAGAAAACGCTAGTGGGAGTTGTGTACAGGCCACCTAACAGTAGTAGTGGAGTTGGGGATGCGATCAAACAAGAAATTAGAAATGTGTGCAACAAAAAGGTAAAACAGTTATAATGGGTGACTTCATTCTACATATAGATTGGGTGAATCAAATTGGCAGGGGTGCTGAGGAAGAGGATTTCTTGGAATGTATGCAGGATAGTTTTCTAAACCAACATGTAGAGGAACCAATGAGAGAGCAGGCTATTCTAGACTGGGTATTGAGTAATGAGGAAGGGTTAGTTAGCAGTCTTGTTGTGCATGGCCCCTTGGGCAAGAGTAACCATAATATGGTTGAGTTCTTCATTAGGATGGAGAGTGACATTGTTAATTCAGAAACAAGGGTTCTGAACTTAAAGAAAGGTAACTTTGAGCGTATGAGACGTGAATTGGCCAAGATAGACTGGCAAGTGATTCTTAAAGGGTTGACAGTGGATATGCAATGGAAGGTATTTAAAGACTGCATGGATGAACTACAACAATTGTTCATCCCAGTTTGGCAAATGAATAAATCAGGTAAGGTAGTGCATCCGTGGATAACAAGGGAAATCAGGGATAGTATCAAAACAAAAGATGAAGCATATAAATTAGTCAGAAAAAGCAGCCTACCAGAGGACTGGGAGAAATTCAGAGTCCAGCAGAGGAGGACAAAGGGGTTCATTTGCAAAGGGAAAATAGATTATGAAAGAAAACTGGCAGGGAACATAAAAACTGACTGCAAATGTTTTTTTTTATAGATATGTGAAGAGAAAAGGGTTAGTTAAAACAAATGTAGGTCCCTTGCAGTCAGAATCTGGTGAATTGATCATGGGGAACAAGGACATGGCAGACGATATGAATAACTACTTTGGTTCTATCTTCACTAATGAAGACATAAATAATCTGCCGGTAATAGCAGGGGACCGGGGGTCAAATGAGATGGAGGAACTGAGTGAAATCCAGGTTAGCCGGAAGTGGTGTTAAGTAAATTGTATGGATGAAAGGCCGATAAATCCCCAGGGCCATATAGGCTGCACCCCAGAGTACTTAAGGAAGTAGTCCCAGAAATAGTGGATGCATTAGTGATTCTGGGACTACTTCCTTAAGTGAGTTTTTTCAAAACTCTTTAGATTCTGGAGTAGTTCTTGAGGATTGCAGGGTAGCTAATCTACCCCCATTCTTTAAAAAAGGAGGGAGAGAGAAAACAGGGAATTACAGACCAGTTAATCTCACATCGGTAGTGGGGAAACTGCTAGAGTCAGTTATTAAAGATGCGATAGCAGCACATTTGGAAAGTGGTGAAATCATTGGACAAAGTCAGCATGGATTTATGAAAGGTAAATCATGTCTGACGAATCTTAAGATTTTTTTGAGGATGTAACTAGTAGAGTGGATAGGGGAGAACCAGTGGATGTGTTATATCTGGACTTTCAGAAGGCTTTCGACAAGGTCCCACATAAGAGATTAGTATACAAACTTAAAGCACACGGTTCTTGGTTCTTCTTGGTTACTTGGTCCTCCAAAATATTCCAACTGGAATTTAAACTGGAGGTGGTGAAGGGATGGGTTTAGCCAGAGAGGGTTATTGGGAAGAAAGTGCCACTTTAAATTTAGTTGCATCTGGCTGGGCAACCGTGGTTTGGTGGAGATTATTCCATGCTTTAATAGTGCGTGGGAAGAACGAATTGCTGTACACATCTGTCTTTGTGGCTGGGACCTCAAATTGGATCGAATGCCCTCGTCTGCTCCTAATTGGTTTGGGGTTGGTGTAGATCTTGTGATCTATGTCTAGCTGACCATTTAACATTTTGTAAAAACAGTTCAAACGGTGAGCTTCACATCTGTCTTGGAGAGGGTTCCACCCCAGAGAATTCAGAAGTTTGGTGACACTCGCTTCTCTCTCGTAGGTGTTAGTAACAAATCGAGCGGCCTGTCTTTGGACACGCTCGATGGATGAAATGTTTTTATCCGTGTATGGGTCCCAAGCTGCAACTGCGTCGTCCAGATGAGGTCTAACGAGGGTGAAATACAGCTTCTCCTTGACAGAAGCTGAACAATGGTGGAAGTTTAGGACACCTGTTGCTTTCACTGTTGCATGATGAGTCTGACCGTTCCAACGTAGATCATTCTGCAATTTGATGCCAAGATACTTGGTTTGTTTGGATTCTTCAAGGGTGACACCAAGTATGTTGTAAGATGTGACGCCTGGATTCCTCTTTCTTGCGACACGCATGGTTTCAAATTTGGAAGGGTTGAACTGCATGCCCCATTGTTGTGACCACTCGACCATAGTATCGAGATCTTTTTGGAGAGCATCTTCATCAGCTGACTTAATTGGACGGTACAGCAAACAATCGTCAGCGAATAGTCTGGTCGTACTTGCGACTTTTTCATGGATGTCATTGATGTAAAGCAAAAATAGGTGTGGGCCAAGTACTGTGCCCTGGGGTGTCCCACTCAACACTGGGTGCCAATTGGAGCTCTTTCCGTTCACACACACGCGCTGAAGACGTTTTGTCAGGAACAACTAAATCCATGATGACGTTACTGTCAAGGTGCTTGGCCAGGTCATTTGTTGTCAGGATAAGCTGAGACTCGCATGATTTATGCCTCCTAAATGCATGTTGGTTGTCAGCAATAATATTATGTTTGCTCACGTGACACACGGTATTGGGGGTTCAGTATTGATGTGGATAGAGAACTGGCTGCCAGACAGTAAGCAAAGAGTAGGAGTAAACGGGTTCTTTTCAGAATGCCAGGCAGTGACTAGCGGGGTACCTACCGCAAGGCTCAGTGCTGGGACCCCAGCTATTTACAATATATATTAATGATCTGGATGAAGGAATTGAATGCAACATCTCCAAGTTTGCGGATGACACAAAGCTGGGGGACAGTGTTAGCGGTGAGGGAGGATGCTAGGAGGCTGCAAGGAACTTCGATAGGTTGGGTGAGTGGGCAAATGCATGGCAGATGCAGTATAATGTGGATAAATGTGAGGTTATCCACTTTGGTGGCAAAAACAGGAAAGTAGTCTATTATCTGAATGGTGACCGATTAGGAAAAGGGGAGGTGCAACGAGACCTGGGTGTCATGGTACACCAGTCATTGAAAGTAGGCATGCAGGTGCAGCAGGCAGTGAAGAAAGCGAATGGTATGTTGGCATTCATAGCAAAAGGATTTGAGTACAAGAGCATGGAGGTTCTACTGCAGTTGTACAGGATCTTGGTGAGGCCACACCTGGAGTATTGCATGCAATTCTGGTTTCCTAATCTGAAGAAAGACATTCTTGCCATAGAAGGCGTACAGAGAAAGTACACCAGACTAATACCTGGGATGGCAGGACTTCCACATGAAGAAAGACAGGATAGACTCGGCTTGTACTCGCTGGAATTTAGAAGATTGAGGGGGATCATATAGAGACTTACAAAATTCTTAAGGAGTTGGACAAGCTAGATTGTTCCCGATGTTGGGGAAGACCAGAACAAGGGGTCACAGTTTAAGGCTAAGGGGGAAGTATTTTAGAACCGAAATGAGAAAATCATTTTTCATACAGAGAGTGGTGAATCTGTGGAATTCTCTGCCACAGAAGGTAGTTGAGGCCAGTTCATGGGCTATATTTAAGAGGGAGTTAGATGTGACCCTTGTGGCTAAAGGGATCAGGGGGTATGGAGAGAAGGCTGGTATAGGATACTGAGTTGGATGATCAGCCATGATCATATTGAATGGCGGTGCAGGCTCGAAGGGCCAAATGGCCTACTCCTGCACCTATTTTCTATGTTTCTATGTTTCTATGTATCAAAAAGCACCAAACAGGTCCAAATACTGTCCTCAGTCCTTATTAGCATCCTTTGCACAATCTGCCAGCAGCCGTCATGCTTCCACAGGCTGCTTGCATATTCCATTAAGAGGCACACCCATCCGTTTGGTTTGTTGGCAACAACCTCATGTTCTTGAGACTGTTACACCTTATTTCTCCCTGAGGGCACTGTTTATTATTTAGATTGGTTGACGAGGGTCTGCGGGATGAGAACTTGTTTGTCCCTTCAACTCAAGCCGTTGGATCGTGAAGCTTGATCTCCGTGCAGAATTTGTACAGATCACAGAGATTTTACGCTCTCCTTGGGCGGCACGGTGGCGCAGCAGTGGAGTTGCTGCCTTGCATCACTTGCAACACTGGAAAACCGGGTTCGTTCCCGACTACGGGTTCTGCCTGTGCGTTCTCCGCTGACCGCGTGGGTTTTTTCCGAGACCTTCGGCTTCCTCCCATAGACGTACAGGATTGTGGGTTAATTGGCTTACTATGTGTAAATTGTCCCGTGTGTGCGTCAGATAGTGTGTTACTTGGTTGGCTGGTCGGCACAGACTCAGTGGGCCGAAGGGCCTGTTTCCACACTGTATCTCTATAGTCTAAAGTAAAGTCGGAAGATCAGATCTTCTCACCTAACAGGTTGCCCTCCAATTCACATGCTGTCCTGAAAATATCACCAAAGATAGACACAAAATGCCGGAGTACCTCAGCGGGACAGGCAGCATCTCTGGAGGGAAGGAATGGATGACCCTTCTTTGGAATGACTTCCTTATCTATCTGAGATAGATAGATAAGAAAGTGTGAAAGTGTGAAAACAGGGCAAAGGGAATGGAGATCAAGGAAAATGTCGAATAGATCATTGTTAGCTGGGAGAAGGGAACAACAAAGCAAACAGAGATAACATGTAGTTGGAAACAGTAAGACTTAGGTATGTTACAAAACTTACCTTCAGCGGCGCTGCAGTTCTGCCACCGGCCGTGTGCGCAGCTTTGGTGCCTTTGAGGGGGGTTGGGGGGGGCGGGGTTAAAATGCGGTTTTCTCCTGTCTGTCCGAGATATATTTTCTCGGGGTGCTAGCTAATGCTGAAGAATTGTTCCGACTGCCGTCCTGTGAATTTTTTTAAAAACCGCAGGACAGTTTCAGCGCTGGAGTAAAATAAAAATCCACTTCTAATGCAGTCAACAGCGACAACGGGATGGATTTCACATACAAGACAGCTAAAGTTAAGCCGTTTATTTTATATATAAACGTGTTTCTTAGGATTACCTTAATCCAAATTTTACGTGGCGAAAATGTAGGTGATTTAGGCCCCATACGAACCTGCAGTATTTTTCCTGCCGATATGTGGTTTAAATTCACCGCAACCGCAATGTTCCGATCGATCGCGTTCCACAAAATTCCACTCGCAAGACGATTTAAATGGCTATTAATTTACGGGAATTAAACACTAAATTCCTTCCATTTGGCCTATAAATTCATGACAATGAGATTTAAAAATCATGTTATATTGTGAATTCTTGTGTGAATGTTATTTGGACACAGGCTATTTAAAAATGTTAATCTTTTCTTAAGAAATTGATAGATGTTTAGATCTAGCAATTGAATTTTATAATTAGCTACAATTAGAAATCTCCTTACAAAGTGTAGGTATGTTACAAAACTTACCTTCAGCGGCACTGCAGTTCTGTCACTGGCCGTGTGCGCGACTTTGGCGCCATTAAGGGGGGGGGGGGGCGGGGTTAAAATGCGTTTTTTCCCTTGCCACCGGAATTATATTTTCTCGGAGAGCGAGCTATTTCTGGAGATTCGTACCGACTGCCGGTAAGTTAATTTTTTTTTATTAAATCACCCGACTATTTCAGCTCTGCAGTAAAATAAAAAATAGCTCCTAATGCCGTGAACGCCGACAACGGGGACCGATTTTACGTAGGGGACAGGTAAGTGAAAGCTGTTTATTTTTTCATCTAAACCTTAATGACCTTAATCAATATTTCATGTTGCAAAATGGTGATTTATTCCCCATATGAACCGGCAGTGTTTTTCCTGCCGATATTGGGTTTAAATTCACCGCAACTGCAACGTTCCACTACATCGCTTTCCAGAAAATCCCAATCGCAAGCTGTTTAAAATGCCCATTAATTTATGGGTATTAAACACTAAATTCCTTCAATTTGGCCTATAAATTCATAACAATGATATTTAAAAATCATGTTATATTGTGAATTATTGTGTGAATGTTATTTGGACACTTAGGCTTTAAAATGTTTTTAAATGTTTTCTTAAGAAATGGATAGATGTTTAGATCTAGTAATTTAATTTTGTAATTAGCTACAATTGGATAACTAACTAATTATATGCTTTAATTTCAGGTCATCCAAGTAAGATTGTTTCATATTAGTTTCAGAATGCTTCAATCTATAATAACTGAAAATGTATTTCACTTCTCATAATTTTTAAGAAAGTTATGGGCTTTTGACTGTCCTTGATCACAGCTTTTGTGTTAAGTCAATGGAAAGGCAATGGGGAACAAGATGCTAATTTCCGAGTATGAAAATGGCCATAACCTTTTTAATACTGAAGATATGAAAGTGAATTAGGTGTCAAATTAAACTTCTTTGTATGCTTTATCTGATGGGATAAATTGCAGACTTGATTTTTTAAATCTCAAAATGTTGTAACATTGCTACAAAGTGGCTAGAGGGGTTCATGGCCAGAGTCAAAGAAACTGAGATATTAAGAGGAGTTTTGTTAGATTCATCCAAGTAGATGAAACATTTATAATCAGTAATTCCCATTGTCAGAAGAAAAGAAGGGGAAATGAACGGGAACCACAATCATTTCTCTCGCACTTGGGCTTTTGTCATCCAAAATTTTAACAGCATGACCTTAAAAAGGTGACTAAGCATGAAAGAAGATTCCATTTTTTTTCACTATATGCATTCTGTCAAGCCCAGTATTGCAGAGGTTGCTAGGATACTTTAGTGTTTTGTAATAGTGATCAAGGAGAGTATTACATGAATGCTGTGTTGAAAGTCAACTTTTAGCAACATTTTCGTGGAATTTGCTCTTTCGATGAGAATTGAACAGGATGCGGAGCCATTTTCTATTGACTGTAGAGCTTATCTTCCCTTCCATTTAGTGCTCCACTGGGTTCTTTTAAATGTCATTATGTGTTCTCCTGAAGTGTAAATCTAATTTAACTATTTTTTTGTACTTCAAATATCAAATAACATCAACCCAGGTCATCTTACTTTTAAACTAAATACTGTTGAATGAATTACTCGTGTCTGACCAGTTGAATGTTTTGCATGCAAAGGTGAATTCAGTGTGCTGACATTTTTCCGACCACTCTCCACAAGAGAAGGGCTTTTCCATCACAAATGATTTCAAGTGCAAACCTCTTGAGACCTGCGTCAAGTCAGTGTCATGGAGTTCTGTCAGACTCCAGCTCATAGTAAAACAACCCTCGTTGTAGCCCTCAGGCCTCCTGTAGCAGGAACGGGGTATTGATTTTGGATGATCAGCCATGAATGGCAGTGCTGGATTGAAGGGCCGAATGGCCTACTCCTGCACCTATCGTTCTATGTTTCTATGTTTCTACAAACGCTTACAACCAACAACCAATCACCAAGGGCGGCACGGTGGCGTAACTGTAGAGCTACTGCCTTACAGCGCCAGAGAACCGGGTTCCAGAGAATAGGATCCTCACTATGGGTGCTGTCTGTAAGGAGTTTGCATGTTCTCTCAATGATCTGCATGGGTTTTCTCTGAGATCTTCGATTTCCTTCTACACTCCAAAGACGCGCAGATTTGTAGGTTAATTGGCTTTGTAGAAATGTAAAATTGTCCCTAGTGTGTGTAGGGAAATGTTAATGTGTGTGGATCACTGGTCAGTTCAGACTCGGTGGGCCGAAGGGCCTGTTTCTGAGCTATATCTCTAAACTAAACATGCTTTGGACTTGTGTTCATTGTTCCCTGTCCCCTGACTCTCAATCTGAAGAAGGATTTCGACCACAAACCTGGCCTATTCCTATTCTCCAGAGTTACTCCAGCATTTTTAGTGTGAAACAGGCACCCGAAGAAAACCCACGCAGATCACAGGGAGAATGTACAAACTCCGTACAGACAGCATCGTAGTCAGGATCTAACCCGGGTCTCTGGCGCTGTAAGGCAGCAACTCTACCACTGTGCCACCGTGCTGTCTAAAGGTATCCATGTTCATTCTTGTAAGGTGTGGAACATAGGTGTCAATAGGCCAAAGGGACTGTTTCCACGCTGTATCTCTAAACTGAACTAAATGTATACAGTATGCTTCCATAAGCAGCAACATGAAAATAATGGTTTTGTAATTTTAACTGTGGGAACATTTTTTCCTGGACCATTGGGTAATAACTACCTTGATTCTTATTCCATCTGAGCGGGCAGACTGAACTCAGTTTAATGTCTGATCCAAAAGACTGCGCACCCAACTGTACTGCAATTACTCAGTATCAGACTAAAGGGTCAGCCTAGACCTCTGGAGTGTGACCTGAAGCAACAACATGCTCAGCCAGAAACAATTGTGCGACCCACTGAGAACAACTGACAAGATGAATGCTTGAAGTAACGGGACTGGAATAAGCCTGGGTATAGTTTATAAACATGCAGCAGCCAACCCCAAGGCTAATCTTCAATGGCCTAATCAATGCATGGGGAGAAAAAAAGTTCAAGTACTGACAGTGGACACAAAGTGCTGGAGTAACTCAGCAGGTCAGGCAGCATCTCTGGAGAAAAAGAAATGGTGACATTTCGGGTCGGAACTCTTCTTCAAACTTCAGATTTCCGGCGGTCTGATGTAGGCATCAAACCGAAACGTCACCTGTTCATTTTCTCCAGAGATGCTGCCTGACCCGCTGAGTTACATTTTGTGTCTATCTTCGCAATAAACCAGCATCTGCAGATTCTTCCGATTTATCTCATGGGATTCCTGCCTTCCTCAACTGTGAAGGATTCTTGAACTTGTGGCAACACTTCATGACAAGCAAAGATTCAATTAAAACTCCCAATTTTGGTTCATGCTGGCATATGACTGCGAGACTTAACATTTTATAGAAACCAGGAAGTGTGTCAAATGCAAAAGGCTTGCAGATCTTGAAACTATGAAATAAAACAGTTCTTCAACGCATGATAGACAGATTCTTGATTAGTACAGATGTCAGGGGTAATGGGAGAAGGCAGGAGAGTGGGGTTAGGAGGGAGCGATAGATCTGCAATGATTGAATGGCATATTAGGTTTGATGAGTCGAATGATCTAATTCTGCTCCTATCACTTATGACCTTATAACATGGCACAGCACAGAAACAGACCCTTGATCCCATATCAATAGACAATAGACAACAGGTGCAGGAGTAGGCCATTTGGCCCTTTGAGCCAGCACCGCCATTCAATGTGATCATGGCTGATCATCCCCAATCAGTACCCCGTTCCTGCCTTCTCCCCATATCCCCTGACTCTGCTATTTTTAAGAGCCCTATCTAGCTCTCTCTTGAAAGCATCCAGAGAACCCGCCTCCACCGCCCTCTGAGGCAGAGAAGCAATGTCTGTGCTGAACATTATGCCAATTTAAACTGCACATATCTCTGCACTTGTTCTATATCCCAATATTTCTTGCCGGTTCATGCATCTGTATTAGTCTGAAGAAGGGTCTCAACCCAAAACGACACCCATTCCTTCTATCCAGAGATGTTGCATGCCCTGCTGAGTTACTCCAGCATTTTGTGTCTATCTTCATTGTTCTGTTTGAATGCTGCTTAAATGTTACTAATTTATCTGCTTCCACCACCAGTGTGGTAGCACCCTTAAGATTTTACACCCTAAGATGGCTATCTGGACCACACTTCTTCCCACCCTGCTTCCTGTAAGGACTCTATCCCCCTGCTCCCAATACCTCTGCCTACGCCGCATCTGCACCCAGGATGAGGTGTTCTAAACCAGCGCATTAGAGATGTCCTCATTCTTTAGGGAATGGGGGTTCCCCTCTTCGACTATAGGTGAGGCTCTCACCGGGGTCTCCTCTATGTCCCGTAGCTCAGCTCTAAATCCCCATCCCCATACTCGTAACAAGGACAGAGTACCCCTTGTCCTCACCTTCCACCCTACCAGCCGTTACATACAACAGATTATCCTCTGAAATTTTCGCCAACTCCAATGGAATCCCACCACTGGCCATATCTTCCCATCTCCTCCCCTTTCGGCTTTCCGCAGAGACCGCTCCCTCTGTAACTCCTTGGTCAATTCGTCCCTTCCCACCCAAACCACCCCCTCCCCTGGCACTTTCCCTTGCAACTGCAGGAAATGCTACACTTGTCTCTTTACCTCCCCACTTGACTCCATCCAAGGACCCAAGCAGTCTTTCCAGGTGAGGCAGACGTTCACCTGCACCTCCTCCAACCTCATCTATTGCATCCGCTGCTCTAGGTGTCAGCTGCTCTACATCGATGAGACCAAGCGTAGGCTTGGTGATCGCTTCGCCCAAAACCTCCGCTCAGTTCGCACTAACCAATCTGATCTCCCCGTGGCTCAGCACTTTAACTCCCCCTCCCATTCCGAATCCGGCCTCTCTGTCATGGCCAGAGTGAGTCCCACCGCAAATTGGAGGAGCAGCACCTCATATTTTGCTTGGGCAGTTTACACCCCAGCGGTATGAACATTGACCTCCAATTTCAGGTAGACCATGCTTTCTCCATCCTTCCCCTCCCCTTCCCAGCTCACCCACAGCGTACTGTCTCCGCCTCTTCCTTTCTTCAACCCCCCCCCCCACCTCCACATCAGTCTGAAGAAGTCTCGACCCGAAACTTCACCTATTCCTTCGCTCCTAAGATGCTACCTCGCCCACTGAGTTTCTCCAGCATTTTTGTCTACACCCTTAGATGCTTCTGTTTATCACTGCTCTTAAGAGCCCTGCTATTCACAATATTCTTTCCTGATACATTTGAAATTCTTGAATGCAATGCCTCACACCCGTCCAGATTAAATCCACAATGTAGCAAATATTGGATAAAATCAGAGACTCAGAGAGCATCTGTGAAGAAATAAACAGGTAATTAGAATTAATGTTTCAGGCCAATGATATTTTATCAGAATTTAAACAAGAACATGAAGAGGGTACACAAAATGCTGGAGAAACTCAGCGGGTGCAGCAGCATCTATGGAGCGAAGGAGATAGGCAATGTTTCGGGCCGAAACCCTTCTTCAGACTGATGGGGGGTGGGGGGAGGCGTGGGGGAAGAAAGGAAAAAGGAGGAGTAGGAGCCCGATGGCTGAGGGAGAGGTAGGAAGGGGAGGAGATACCAAGGGTTAAAAGAATTGAGAGAATTCAATGTTCATGCCAAGAGGATGCAGACTCCCCAAGCGGAATATGAGGTGCTGTTCCTCCAATTTGTGGTGTTGCTCACTCTGGCCATGGAGGGGACCCAGAATAGAGAGGTCAGATACGGAATGGGAGGGGGAGTTGAAGTGCTCAGCCACCGGGAGGTCGGGTTGGTTATTGCGGACCGAGAACATGAAGACATTGGTTTGGGTAAAAGCTATTTGTTCTACTAAGGCTCATCCTCTTCTTGGTTTGAATTATGAAAGCATTAGAGATGGAAGGAGACATAGCCTATATGGACCCTTGACCTACTCTTATCAAAGATACTGACAGAATTGGTCGTTATATTCAACTCCATTTTCGCTGTCCAACCTACATGAATCCTGCTTCCATTGGAATACATAAGAACAATCCACAAGTACTGACTATTCCACAGGAACTGACCATTCCACCATCGAAGTACACGATCTGCCGACTCAAAAAGGCAGCCGATGTCATCAATGACTCAAGCCACCCTGGCCATGTTTTCATTTTGCTCCTATCATCGTGAAGAAGATACTGGAGTCTGATATCCGTGAGCATTAGGTTAAAAAACAACTTCTTCCTTAATGGGCGGCAAGGTGGCGCAAATCACTGGGGGTTACACAAAAAGCTGGAGAAACTCAGCGGGTGCAGCAGCATCTAAGGAGCGAAGGAGATAGGCGACGTTTTGGGTCGAGACCCTTCTTCAGACTGGTCAGGGATCAGGGAAACGAGAGATATAGACGGTGATGTGGAGAGATAAAGAACAATGAATGAAAGATATGCAAAAAAGTATCGATGATAAAGGGAACAAGCCATTGTAAGCTGTTTGTGGTGTGAAAATGAGAAGCTAGTGCAACTAGGGTGGGGGAGGGAGATAGAGATAGAGGGAATGCCAGGGCCCGAGGGCTGAGGGAGAGGTGGGAAGGGGAGGAGACAGCAAGGGTTAACAGAATTGAGAAAATTCAATGTTCAAGCCCAAAGGATGCAGACTCCCCAAGCGGAATATGAGGTGCTGTTCCTCCAACTTGCGGTGTTGCTCACTCTGGCCATGGAGGAGGCCCAGGACCGAGAGGTCGGATGCGGAATGGGAGGGGGAGTTGAAGTGCTGAGCCACCGGGAGGTCGGGTTTTTGCGGACCGGGCAAATCACTGCTGCCTTACAGAGCCAGGGACCCGGGTTCGATCCTGACTACGGCTGCCGTCTGTACAGAGTTTGTACGCTCTCACCTCGATCTGCGTGGGGTTTCCCTGGGTGCTCCGGTTTCCTCCTCCACTCCAAAGATGGACAGGTTTGTAGGTTGTAGGTTAATTGGCTTGATATAATTATAAATTGTCCCTAGTGTGTGTAGGTTAGTGTTAGTGTGTGAGGATCGCTGGTCGGTACGGACTTGGTGGGCTGAAGGACCTGTTTCCGTGCTGTATCTCTAAACTAAACTACACTCATCATTATGCAATACTAGTCAAGTCAATATACTAGTCAAGTCAAGTCAAGTTTATTCGTCACATGCACGTACGAGATATGCCGTGAAATGAAAAAAATGAAATGAAATACTAACCTCAGCAACCATGAACTTATAAGGACTGTCTTCATTTGGACTGACTTTGGTTTATGCAAACATATTATGGTTATCAATTTACTGAATTTTCCAAGAATTAATAACTATTATGTGTGTGCATTGCTTTTATGGGTTTGTTAATGTGCAGCATGTAAGAATTTAATTTTTCTGTTCTGACAATTAAACACATGACAATTATATGACAATTAAACACTCTTGACTCTTTAACACTCGATTCTCTTGACAATCTTGACCCCTTTTCCTTGGTGTAATCACCAGGGTGAAACACCCTCACAGCATTTAACCTGTCAAGCCCTACAGAAACTATATTTCAATTAGATCAGATTCTGTTCTGTATTTGCCTCATTTAACTTGATTCCCTGGGTATTTCATTGTTTTTCATTATTCAAAGGCTGTCAATCTTTCCACATGGTATCTAATGATTCACTTGCTCAGTTAACGCAATAGAAAATGGTAAGACTTGTGCGTCGGAAGGAACTGCAGATGCTGGTTTAAACCAAAGATAGACACAAAAGCTGGAGTAACTCTGCGGGATATAGAAGGGTGCAGGAAGGAACCGCAGATGCTGGTTTAAACCAAAGATAGACACAGAATGCTGGAGTAACACCAGTGGTATGAACATCGACTTCCCTAACGTCAAGTAACCCCTCTCTCTCCATCCCTTCCCCCTTCCCAGTTCTCCAACCTGTCTTACAATCTCCGACTACATTTTATCTCTGTTTGCTTTCTCCCAGCTAACAATGATTTATCCTACATTTTTCTTGATCTCCATTCCCTTTGTCGTATTTTCACACTTCACTTCCTTATCTACGTATCTCCCTCTCCACTGACATCAGTCTGAAGAAGGGTCCCGGCCCGAAACATCACCCATTTCTTCTCTCCAGAGAGCCCGGGGCACGGAGCGTTGGCTGCGAGAGGCGAGGGGGCAGTGCGTCTGCGGGTCGAGGCCGCCACTGGAGCCTCCCTTATGCCAAGTAGGAAAGAATACGGTGGGTTCATCGGCAGAGTTGCTGCCTTACAGCGCCAGAAACCCAGGTTCGATCCTGACTACGGGTGCTGTCTGTATGGATTATTTTGTACGTTCTCCATGTGACCTGCATGGGTTTTCTCCGGTTTCCTCCCACCCTCCAAAGACATACGGGTTTGTAAGTTAATTGGCTTCTGTAAATCGTCCCTAGTGCTATTGTAGGGGGTCGCTGGTCGACTCGGACTCGGTGGCCTGAAGGGTTTGTTTTCGCGCTGTATCTCATAACTCGACAAATGTCAAAAATACTGATCTTTGTTCCAATCATATTTAGCTTTACTTTCTGCCCATTAATTTGTCCTGCGTCCATTCCCTGCCTGTTCAGAACTTCCTCTATGACTTTTCACTTCCTAGTAATAATTTGTTATGATCGAATATTATTATTTCCCACCTGACGGTTACATATATCAATTTGAAAATGTAGATAGTGCTTGACAATACGCTGCTTATCAAAGCAAGCATGTTTCTGCTATCGGAAGACACACACTGCAAATGAATTGATTGTAATCATGCATTGTTAGTTTAGTTTTAGTTTGGATGTACAGCACGAGAACAGGCCCTTCGGCCCACTGAGTCCATGCCGACCAGCGATCCCCACACACTAACACTATCCGACACACACTAGGGAGGATTTTACACTTATACTAAGCCAATTAACCTACAAACCTGTACGTCTTTGGAGTGTGGGAGGTAACCGAAGGTCTTGGAGAAAACCCAGTCATGGGGAGAACGTACAAACAGCACTCCTAGTCAGGATCGAACCCGGGTCTCCAGCGCTGCAAGTGTTGTAAGGCAGCAACTCTACCACAGCGCCACCGTTCCACCCCACGCCCGTGCTTCTGCTGCCTGGATACTACGCAACAAAAGCTTTTCTCTGTACCTCGGTACACATGACAAACTAAACTAACCGAGAGATTGCAGATGCCGGAAATTTGAGCAAAAAGACAAAGTACTGGAGCAATTCAGCAGCTTTTTGGGCTGGGTGATTCCTCGATAAAACAATTGATGACACAATGATTGGGTTAGTCAACATTTTGTTCTGTTTAGTTTACTATAGAGATACAGTGCCGAAACAGGCCCATCAGCCCACGGAGTCCGCGCAGAGCAGCAATCACCCCGTACACTAGCACCATCCTACGCACACGAGGGACAGTTTACAATTATACCAAGCCAATTGATCAACAAACCTGTATGTCTTTGGAGTATGGGAGGAAACCGGTGCACCCAGAGAAAACCCACGCGGTCTCCGTGAGAATGTCCAAACTCCGTACAGACAGCACCCCGTACAGCATCGAACCTGTTTCTCTGGCGCTGTAATACTCGTGTTGCACTCAAGGAGCTTCAAGAAACCTGTGCGTAGAATTCATTTCCTCTGGTAAGGGAATTTTATTGTGTTTCATCTTGAGATAACGACACCACTGGGAAGGAGGAATATATCAAACCATCCCTTGTCAGTTTAAGGACATTAAGAATGAAAAAGTACAAAAGGCATATTCGAGCCAGATCAGATAGAGGTGGAAACCAATTTCAAGAGGGGATATTGGCTTGCTTTGTTTAATTTAGTTTAGTTTAGAGATACAGCATGGAAACAGCCCCTTCGACCCATCGAGTCCACGCTGACCAGTGATCCTCGCACACTAGCACTATCCTACACACACGAGGGCCAATTTACAATTACACCAAAACAATTAACCGACAAACCTTTACGTCTTTGGAGCGTGGGAAGGAACCGAAGATCTCAGAGATAACCCACGCGGATCATAGGGAGAATGTACGGACAGCACCCGTAGTCAGGATTGAACCTGGGTCTCTGGCGCTGTAAGGCAGCAACTCCACCACTGCATCACTCTGCCGCCCCGCAGTGAAAAAGAACTGCAGATGCTGATTTATAACAATGATAGATGCAAAGTGCTGGAGTAACTTAGACTGTCAGGCAGCATCTCTGGTGAAAGTAGATGGGTGACGTTTCGGGTTGGGACTCCTCTTCATGTCAGTTGTGGTTTTATAGCTAGTTGGTGACCTCCATGATGAATTTTCCTTGGTTGTAGCTAACAGACATTGTAAATTTTAATTAATTGGCTCTCACCGCTCTGCAACTGGTTGCTTGAGTTCCTGACCAACAGACTACGATCAGCGAGGATAGGTGACAAATCATCCTCTACAGTAATCCCCAACACTGGTGTCCCGCAAGGATGCGTTCTCAGTCCCCTTCTATACTCACTATAAACTCATGAATGTGCAGCCAAGTGCCAATCCGACTCAATGCACACGTTTGCGGACGACACCACCGTGGTGGGCCGGATATGAAATTGTGATGAGACAGAGTACAGGAAGGAGTTTAAGAACCTCGTAACCTGGAGCCAAGACCACAACATTTCCCTCAATGTCAGCAAGATAAAGGGGATTATGATCGATTTCAGGAAGCGAAGCAGTAAAATCCTGTATACATTGCACTGAAGGAGAGATTGTCGTCAAAAGCTTCGTTCTTAGGAAGAAAATACCACTTGCAATTGTTCCTGGTCCAGTCACATCAATGCATGGCCAAGAAAGCACACCAATCCCTCTGCTTCCTTAGAAGGCTTAGGAAGTTTGGTATGTCCACAACAACTTCTCGTATGCGCCTTAGAAAGCATTTTATCGAGATGCATCACAGCTTGGTTTGGGAACAGCTCCGTCCAAGTCCACAAGAAATTACAGAGAGTTGTGGGAACGCAGCCCAGACCATCACGCTAACTAACCTCCCTTCCATTGACTTCATCTACTTTTCACGCTGTCTCGGTAAGGCCACCGGCATTATTATGTCTCACCCCAGTCACTCCCTTTTTTCCCCCTCTCCCATCAGGCAAGAGGTACAGAAGTTTGAAAGCACACACCTCCAGGTACACAGACAGTTTCTTCCCGGCTATTATCAGGCAACTGAAGCATCCTCTCACCAACTGGAATGCTGTCCTGACCATCCTACTTTAGTGGAGACGTTTGATCTTTAATCAGACTTTAGTTTGCACTAAATGTTGTACTCTTTATCTTTTACTAGACTAAGTGGGACCCGTTGGGTCCCATGTTCACACGGGAGGGCTGGTCCCCCGATGCAATATTCCACCTATCCACCAATTCCAATATTGGTGGCCAGTGGGGGGGGCTTTCTGGAGCGCTGGTATTGGTTCGTGGGGTGGCAGCTGTCCCTCAAGCCTGATGTGCTGGCAGCTCACTCACGGCTGGTGGGCTGGCAGTTGACTCATGGCTATTCCTTGAGATTCCATTTCAAGCAGAGTGCAAGGCCACCAAATTCAAATCCATTTTCCTACCATTTCAAGCAGGGTGCAAGGCCACCAAATTCAAGTGCAGTTTCTTACCACTTCAAGCAGGGTGCAAGGCCACCAAATTCAAGTGCAGTTTCTTACCACTTCAAGCAGGGTGCAAGGCCACCAAATTCAAGTGCAGTTTCTTACCACTTCGAGCAGGGTGCAAGGCCACCAAATTCAAGTGCAGTTTCCTACCACTTCAAGCAGGGTGCAAGGCCACCGAATTAAAGAGCTGTTTCCAACCACTTCAAGCAGGGTGCAAGGCCACCAAATTCAAGTGCAGTTTCATACAACTTCAATCTGGATCCAAGGCCACCAAATTCAAGTGCAGTTTCATACCACTTTCAGCAGGGTGCAAGGCCACCAAATTCAGTGCAGTTTCATAACACTTCAAGCAGGGTGCAAGGCCACCAAAAACATGTGCAGTTTCATTCCACTTCAAGCAGGGTGCAAGTCCACCAAATTCAAGTGCAGTTTCATACCATTTCAAACATGGTGCAAGACCACCGAATTCAAATGCAGCTTCATACCATTTCATGCAGGGTGCAATGCCACCACATTCAAATGCATTTGCACACTATTTCATGCAGGGTGCAAGGCCACCATATTCAAATGCAGTTTCATACCATTTCAAGCAGGGTGAAACCACCATGAAACTACCATAAAACCACACAAAACACCAAACGCACAGTTCAGTAGACATTCAGTGTGTTCAGTTGATTCACAGCTCAGACAGAGTCGTGACCTCTCCCTCCCCCATCGTGCAGAGACTGAGCCACACCCACACTGCCGGGTTTTATAACCCCTCCCCTTCCCACCGGAAAAGGTGTGGCCTTCATGGCGTGATTGACAGGAGAGAGATTCACAACAATTTTTAAACACTAATAACACTTTTATTTTTAATTGATGGGAAGAATCCACTGCACCTGCTGAGCGGAGGGGGACTGAGTAAGATGGCCAAAAATCACAGCCGTAAGTGGAAACATTTTATCTAACATCAATATACAGTGCAAACAGGATGTTACCCAAAGCAGCTAAACCACAATTTGCAGTAAACAGTGCCTTCTAACTTCAACCCAAAGCAGCCAAACCACCATTTGCAGTAAGCGGTGCCTTTTAACTTCAACCCAAAGCAGCCAAACCACCATTTGCAGTGAGCGGTGCCTTTTAACTTCAGCCCAAAACACCCAAACCACCATTTGCAGTAAGCGGTGCCTTTTAACTTCAACCCAAAGCAGCCAAGCCACCATTTACAGTAAGTAGTGCCTTTTAACTTCAGCGCAAAGTACCCAAGCCACCATTTGCAGTAGTGGCTTTTAACTTCAGCCCAAAGCACCCAAGCCACCATTTGCAGTAGTGCCTTTTAACTTCAACACAAACCCCCCAAACAAACATTTGCAGGCAGTGCCTTTTTACTTCAAACCAACCATATTTTCATTTTCAAACCACATTAAGGGCACACAGATGAGTAGACATGTGTTCAGTGCTATTCAGAGGTCAGAGAGAGGTGACCCTCTGGCTTCCTCCATCTTGCAGACACTGAGTGAGGCACACAACTTCCTAGTTTTATAGTCCCTCCCCCTCCCTCCAGCAGGGGCAGCAGAGAGAATGATGATTTTTCATCAATGGGAGAAATCCTCTGGTCAAGCAGCCAAACCACCATTTGCAGTAAGCGGTGCCCTTTAACTTCAACCCAAAGCGGCCAAACCACCATTTGCAGTAAGCGGTGCCTTTTATCTTCAACCCAAAGCAGCCAAGCCACCATTTGAGGTAAGCAGTGCCTTTTTACTTCAACCCAAAGCAGCCAAACCACAATTTTCAGTAAGTAGTGCCTTTTTACTTCAGCCCAAAGCAGCCAAGCCACCATTAGCAGTAAGTAGTGCCTTTTTCCTTCAACCCAAAGCAGCCAAGCCATCAATTGCAGTAAGTTGTGCCTTTTAACCTCAGCCCAAAGCACCCAAGCCACCATTTGCAGCAGTGCCTTTTAACCTCAGCCCAAAGCACCAAAGACACCATTTGCAGTAGTGCCTTTTAACTTCAACTCAAAGCAGACAAACCACCATTTGCCGTATGCGGTGCCTTTTAACTTCAACCCAAAACAGCCAAACCACCATTTGCGGTAAGTAGTACCTTTTAACTTCAGCCCAAAGCACCCAAGCCACCATTTGCAGTAGTGCCTTTTAACTTCAACCCAAACCCCCCAAACAAACATTTGCAGGCAGTGCCTTTTTACTTACAGTGCTATTCAGAGCTCAGAGAGAGGTGACCCTCTGGCTTCCTTAAGGATAAGGGGGAATTCTTTTAGGACCGAGATGAGAAAATCGTTTTTCACACAGAGTGGTGAATCTGTGGAATTCTCTGCCACAGAAGGTAGTTGAGGCCGGTTCATTGGCTATATTTAAGAGGGAGTTAGATGTGGTCCTTGTGGCTGAAGGGATCAGGGGGTATGGAGAGAAGGTAGGTACAGGATATTGAGTTGGATGATCAGCCATGATCATATTGAATGGCGATGCGGGCTCGAAGGGCCGAATGGCCTGCTCCTACACCTAATTTCTATGTTTCTATGTTTCCTCCATCTTGCAGAAACTGAGTGAGGCACACCACATCCTGGTTTTATATTCCCTTCCCCTCCCTCCAGCAGGGGCAGCAGAGAGAATGGCAATTAAAAAAAAAACATTAATATCGCTCTGATTTTTCATCGATGGGAAAAATCCTCTGGCCCAGGAAGGCGGAGGGGGCTCTGAGCGAGCTGGCCAAAAATGACGGCCGTAGGTTGCGGTGTTCTCTTGGAAATCACAGCACAGCGAGCCAAATGCGGTCAAGATCAGACTTTTAGTAATATAGATGTGTCCATTGTGGATGACCTGATTGTAATCATGTATTGTCCTTACTTGGACTGGAAAGCATGCAATAAAAAGTTTGTCACTGTACCTCAGTACTCGTGACAATAATATACTAACCTAAACTAAACTAAACTAATATTAGATGCATAGAGTCTTTTACCCAGAGTAGCAGAATCAAGGACCAGAGGACATAGGTTTAAGGTCAAGTGGAAAAGATTTAATAGGAATTCGAGGGGTACCTTTTTCACACAGAGGATGGTGGGTGCATGGAACAAGCTGCCAGAGGAGGTAGTTGAGGCTGGGACTATCCCATTGTTTAAGAAACAGTTGGACAGGTACATGGTTAGGACAGGTTTGGAGGGTTATGGACCAAGTGCAGGCAAGTGTGACTAGGGTAGCTGGGACATTGTTTGCTGGTGTGGGCTGAAGGTCCTGTTTCCACACTGTATTACTCTATGACTATAACTCTAATCTAAAGTAAACTAAAAACTAAACAAATGGTGTGGTTTGGACCATGAATCAGTCTGAAGAAACCAAGTTCTCCAGGGAAGCTGTCTGACTTGCTGAGTTACTCCAGCACTTTGTTTTTTTTTAACCGGCTTCTGAATATTGGGCTTGAATATTGAATTATCTCAATTCTGTTAACCCTTGCTGTCTCCTCCCCTTCCCACCTCTCCCTCAGCCCTCGGGCCCTGACATTCCCTCTATCTCTATCTCCCTCCCCCACCCCAGTCGCACCAGCTTCTCATTTTCACACCACAAACAGCTTACAATGGCTTGTTCCCTTTATCACCGATACTTTTTTGCATATCTTTCACTCATTGTTCCTTATCTCTCCACATCACCGTCTATATCTCTCGTTTCCCTGATCCCTGACCAGTCTGAAGAAGGGTCTCGACCCGAAACGCCGCCTATCTCCTTCGCTCCTTAGATGCTGCTGCACCCGCTGAGTTTCTCCAGCTTTTTGTGTACCCTCGATTCTCCAGCATCTGCAGTTCCTTCTTTAAAAAATTCTGCAATACCTTGTTTCGACACTTGAACTTTGAACCAATGCGACTGGTGCAATGCCTCCATAACATGGATTTAGCTCAGCTATTGGTTCGTAATCTGTTTGCTTTTTGAGAAGAATGTGTGAGAAAACCAATGTTTCCCAGAGTAAACTGCAATAATAATCATCGCTGACATGAATTGTGCCACTCCAGAAATCTGACCACACACTTCTAATTGCAGATCATTCTCTTTGAATGTTTCCAATAAAAATCACCAGTTCCAAGTGTCGACAAGAGGCAAGAGGGATTAATGCACCAGACTGGAACAATGTCATTCTCACTTGCAGTGCATAACAGTATGCGGTCTATCAAGTCAAACATGATTCATTACAAAAATTAATCCATTAGCTTTCCTGACCCACTGCACGAACTGCTGAGTTACTCCAGCACTTTGTGTCTTTTTGTTGTTATAAGCCAGCATCTGCAGTTCCTTTTTGCTGCAAGAGACTTCCACATTGTGGACCAAAGAACCTGTTTCTGTGCTGTACTGTTTTATGTACAGGAAGGAACTGCAGATGTTGGTTCATACTCTCAGAGGTTGTGGGGAGAAGGCAGGAGAATGGAGTTAGGAGCTATGATTGAATGGTGGAGTAGACTTGATAGTCCGAACGGCCTAATTCTACTCCTCTTCCTTATGAGCTTATGACGTTATACTGAAGACCGACACAAAATGCCAGAGTAACCCAGCGGGTCAGGCAGCATCACTGGAGTAAAGGAACTGGTGACATTTTGGGTTGGAACCCTTCTTCAGACTGAAACAGTAACGTTTTATGTTATGTTCTATGGTGTTATTTTAGCTTTTGACTTTGCATGTATTATGCAAGACATGCTCTAGTTGGAAAATGAATACAAAAATGACTATTTCCTAATTCAGATTCAAAGACAACATAGTGTGCAAAGGAGATTTATGTGGAGATTGCTGTGCAAAAAGTATTTTGGAAAGAATTTGGAAGAAAGTACAGAAAAAAAAAGGAAATTGCTGTATGCGACCTTTAATAAGGTCATATGTGATAGGAGCAGAATTAGGCCATTTGGCCCTTATCATCTACTCCGCCATTCAATCATGGCTGATCTAACTCTTCCTCCTAACCCCCTTCTCCCCATAACCCCCGACACCCGTACTAACCAAGAGTCTATCTATTTCTGCCTTAAAAATATCCATTGAATATGGGGGAGTTGAATGTTTTGAGTGAGGTGGCTTTTGCAAAAGTTCCAATGAGAATCTCCTCAACACATTTTGATTCAGATTCACCAACACTGCTCGACATTTCTAACAATCTTCACAATGAGGACATCATAGTGGCACAGCAGTAGAGCTGCTGCACCACAACGCCAGAGACCTGAGTTCAATCCTGACTACGGGTGCTGTCTGTGTGGAGTTTGTACGTTCTCTCTGTGACCCCCCATGGGTTTTCTCTGGGTGTTCCAGTTCCCTCCCACACTCCAAAGGCATGCAGGTTAATTGGCCTCTGTAAATTGCTCTTCACGTGTAGGATATAGAACTATTGTGTGGGCGATCGATGGTCCGCATAAACTTGGTAGGCTGAAGGGCTTGTTTCCATGCTGTATCTCTCTAAACCCAGCAGTATAAATATCGATTTCTCTAACCCTTGCTTTTCCTCTCCCTCCGTCCATCCCCATCCCAGTCCTCCAACCAGTTCTACTGTCCTCCAGATTAAATATTACTGATTGTATGCCTCGTTGTCACCTTTCCCTCAGCTAACAATGAACCATTCTACATTTCCTATTCTGTTTTCACACCTTACCCTTCCATGGACTACCTCTCCCTTGACTCTCAGTCTGAAGATGGGTCTCAACCTGAAACGTCACCCATTCCTTTTCTCCAGAGATGCTGCCTGACCCACTGAGTTACTCCAGCATTTTGTGTCTATCTTTAAAATATATCACTCTGGTTTCATTCATGAAGTTCTGTCGCGAAATAGTTTTATTTTAATTTATTTTGTTTAATTGATTGTTTAACTAATCTTGATATTCTGAATCTTGGCCAAGTGTTTGATCAGTGTAAAGTTCTGACACAAGTTTTTCATCAGCACTTGATGTAGTGATGTATGATAGAGCTACTGCATTCATCACTTAATGACAGCATGATGCTTTGTATTCAATTTGACCCATGAATGTGATTAGTCCACAGAACAGAGATAACTTTATTTCAGGGAATTTAATAATTAACGGACGGAATATACGCGCTCCTTCAAAGACCGCAGTAAGATGCTGCAGATGTTCTACCAATCGATGGTAGCCAGTTCCATCTTCTTCGCTGTCGTGCGCTGGGGCAGCAGGGCGAAGGCGCTAAATCCATGCGCTGCTACCACAGCGGTAGAGGTGCTGCCTTACAGCGCCGGAGACCTGGGTTCGATCCTGAGACCTGGGTTATTGTCTGTACAGAGTTTGTACATTCTCCCTGTGACCGTGTGGGTTTTCTCTGGGTGCACTGGCTTTCTGGCAAGGACGTGCAGGTTTGTAAGTTAATTGCCTTCTGTAAATTGTCCCTGGTAGGATAATGCTAGTATACGGGCGATTGTTGGTCAGTGTGGACTCAGTGGGCCAATGGGCCTGTTTCCATGCTGTATCTCTAAACTAAACTAATGGCCAAAACTAAACTATGCGAGTGTGGGTTAGCGAAGTATTTCTCCATGATAAAGAACTCTTTGAAAACCCACTGATTGGATGGGATGAGCTGTGCCATGAGTGAGACAGTGGCAGCTTTTTTAGAGATACAGTTTAAAGATACAACATAGAAATAGGCACAACAGGAACAATTTACATTTATCCAAGCCAGTTTACCTACATACCTGTATGCCTTTGGAGTGTGGGAGGAGACCAGATTTCCCAGAGAAAACCCACGCAGGTCATGGGGAGAACGTACAAACTCCGTACAGGCAACACCCAGAGTCGGAACAAACCCGGAATTCCGCCACCGAGCCATCGAAGCTGTAGAGTAGTAGCATTGAGCAAAATGTTCCTGGTTCAAACTGAGATCAGTTCTGTGGAAGTAGCATCAGGGGAACATATTTATATTTAGATGTTGATGTGAAGGGTAACCAGCAACGATTCAACCTGACTTGTGAGCAATGCATAATATCCTCCTGAAACAAGTCATTAATTTTCAGGCAGTGAGGTTAAGAAGCAATGAGCCATGTGAATTCAATATACAAGAAGAAAACATTAAAGGTAATACTTTCAATTCATGTAGAAGATCAGAAAGTTTTAAATCATTCATGTGAGCTGTGTTCGTGACTTATTTCCTCTGTCTTTTTCATCTGTCATTTTTTGTTATTTTTAGTGTGTTTTAAAAGCTTTGTGTTAATGTTCTCTGGTTTGTTTTATGTGGGGGGTGGTGGATGGGGTCGGGGGAAACTTTGTTTCAATCTCCTATCTTGCCGGAGTTGCGATTGTTTTCCGGATCGTAACTCCGGTCGCTCTGCGGCCAAACACCATGGAGCTGGAGTCCTTGCTCGGGACTGACTTTGAGCCTCACGGTGGGGCCGCGGACTTACCATCAGAGCCTGCGCTCCCTTGCCTGGGACCGACGCTCCAACCGCGGCCTGAGGATTTGCCCATCGAGGAGCTCGCAGTCTCGGGTAGAGACCGATGTCGAGAGCTCCAAAGTGGCAGAAGGTTTCGACCAGCCCCGACCCGGGGTCTGATCATCCGGCGCGGGGGAGCTGAGATTCCCACCCCCCCGATGCAGGAGCTTGATTGCCCCAATGCGAGAGCCCAAACGGCGTCGGCTACAGGAGCCAAGATCGCCCCGTCATCGGAAGGCTCGAGGCCAACAAACCGCGGGAGAACAAAGAAGGGAAGAGATTGGACAATTTTTCGCCTTCCATCACAGTGATGAATGTAGAGGAGTCACTGCGGTGGATGTTTATGTTAAAATGTATTTTGTGTGTTTTGTTGCTTTTTATTGGTATGACTGTATGGCAAAACAAATTTCTCATAGGTTGCAAAGCATACTTGGCTAATAAAGTGTAATTATGATAATGATTATAATTATGATAATGTGAGCTTGTGGGCTTGTACAATCTGGAGTTTAGAAGGATGAGGGAGGATTTCATTGAAACATATAAGATTGTTAAGGGCTTGGATACACTAGAGGCAGGAAACATGTTTCCGATGTTCGGGGAATCCAGAACCAGGGGCCACAGTTTAAGAATAAGGAATAAGCCATTTAGAACGGACACGAGGAAACACTTTTTCTCACAGAGAGCGGTGAGTCTGTGGAATTCTCGGCCTCAGAGGGTGGTGGAGGCAGGTTCTCTGGATGCTCTCAAGAGAGAGCTAGATAGGGCTCTTAAAAATAGCGGAGTCAGGGTATATGGGGAGAAGGCAGGAACGGGGTACTGATTGGGGATGATCAGCCATGATCACATTGAATGGCGGTGCTGGCTCGAAGGGCCAAATGGCCTGCTCCTGCACCTATTGTTTATTGTCTATTGTCTATTGAGCTATGTTTGTGACTTATTTCCTCTAAGCTAGTTCTCTATGCTTTGTCCTGCCTCTGAAGAAGGGTCTCGACCTGAAACGTCATCCATTCCTTCTCTCCAGAGATGCTGCCTGTGCCGCTTAGAGACTCCATCTTTCTGTGTCTATCTTCAGTTTAAACCAACATTTGCAGTTCCTTCCTACACATCCCCTCTTTTCCAGCTTTCTTTCCCCCCACTCTCCCCACAATCAGTCTGAAGAAGGCACCCGACAATACAGCTACAGTACAAAATTACCAAGTCTTTTCATTTCTCAAACTCCCTTCATTTTATCAACACATCAATATCTAGCTGAATGCCCAGACACACATAGAGTCATACAGCGTGGAAACAGTCCCTTCAGCCCAACTTGCCCACACCGACTAACATCCCCCATCCTAGTTCTCCGACTAGTTTTACTGTCCTCCTGAATAAATATTGCTGATTGTGTGCATCATCATCTTTCCCCATGTACCATTCTACATTTCCTTGACCATCATCCACTTTGATCTGTGTTTTCCCACCTTACCCTTCCATATCTCTATGTCACCCTCTCCCTGACTCTCAGTCTGAAGAAGGGTCCCCACCTGAAATGTCACCCATTTCTTCTCTCTGGAGATGCTGCCTGTCCTGCTGAGTTACTCCAGCTTTTTATGTTTACCTTTTGTTACTCTTGTATCCACCTGCCTGCGTTTGACCCGTATCCCTCTAAACCTGTCTTATCCATGTACCTTTCTAATTGATTCCTAAACATTGCAATAATTACTGCCTCAAATACCACTTCTAGAAACTTGTTCCATACACCCACCACCCTTTGTGTGTAAAAGTTGCCCCTCAGATTCCTATTAAATCTTTCCCCCTTCACCTTAAATCTGTCCTTCGGCTCTCGATTTCCCTACTCCGGGCGAGGCCTACCCACAGTAGTCATTGGGTATTTTTTAAAGCATACAGTACAGTAAAATTTCATTTTTAAATCCCAAGAGGCATATTTTGCCTGTTATCGCTGCTGAGTCAGGTGGGTGTTATTAAAAAAGATGATTTCAAAGATGTTTCATAAAGTACAATTAACTATAGTTAAGAGTTAACGTGGGCGGCACGGTGGTGCAGCGGTAGAGTTGCTATTTTACAGCGCTTACAGCGTCTGAGACCCGGATCCGATCCCGACTACGGGTGCTGGCTATATGTTGTTTGTACGTTCTCCCCATGACCGCGTCGGTTTTCTCCGAGATCTTCGGTTTCCTCCCACACTCCCAAGACGTACAGGTTTGTAGGTAAATTAGCTTGGTATGAAGGCAATTGTCCCGAGTGTGTGTAGGATAATGTTAGTGTGCAGGGATCGCTGGTCGGTGCGGACTTGGTGGGTCGAAGGGCCTGTTTCTGTGCTGTATCTCCAAACTAAAAACCAATCTAAACCCTGACTCGAATCATTAATTGTAAGTTTATGAAGGCAGTAATATTTGTAAAGAAAATAAAGACTTATTTTGGAAAGTACTGAGGTAACTCACATCGTAGCCTGGATATTCTTGCAGTTTGGTCTGGAATGTAGCTTACAGGGAAATTATATTCTGTTCCCATGGCAACTTTCAGTCCCGAGCATTTGGTTCCAGTGATTGAGAACATTTTTCAAAATCTTCTGGAGCATTTAATTTGTTTAGCTAAAGGTTAGCATTGTTGGAATAACTATGAACCAAGTAGTATTGAAATTATTTTAATTTATAAATTCCAAACATGCCAGTTCTTTCTCAGTGATGCCTGACAGATTTCCTTGAACATCCTCATAGAATCAAGGAGATTTATGGCTCAGAATAAAGCAAATCAGCCCATTACGTCCACTCCGGTCAGATAAGGACAACTGTTGGTCCATTGTATGTTGCTCAGGTCATCTTATGACAAGAAGGACATGGAGGTTTTGGAGAGGGTGTGCAAAATATTTGCCAGCATTCTGCCTGGATTAGCGGGCATTAGCTGAATGGAAAGATGGACAAACTTGGGTTGTTTACTCTGGAGCGTCAAAGGCTGAAGAGGCAGTCACGGTGGCGCAGCGGTAGAGTTGCTGCCTTACGACAAATGCAGCGCCGGAGACCCGGGTTCGATCCCGGCTACGGGTGCTGTGTGTACGGAGTTTGTACGTTCTCCCCGCGTCCTGCGTGGGTTTTGTCCGAGATCTTTGGTTTCCTCCATCACTCCAAAGACGTACAGGTTTGTAGTTTAATTGGCTTAGTAAATGTAAAAATTGTCCCTAATGTGTGCAGGATAGTGTTAATGTGTGGGGATCGCTGGTCGGCGCGGATCCGATGGGCCGTAGGGCCTATTTCCGCGCTGTATATAAACTAAACTAAAAGGTAACCTAATAGAACCATATAAAATAATGGGACATAAGGAGAGGATAGAGAGTGAGAAATCTTTTTCCCAAGGATGGAAATACCAAAGACGTGAGGGTATAGCTTTAAGGTGAGAGGGCTGAAAGGCCTGTTCCTGTTTGATACTGTTCCATCTGCTGCAGTATGTTCTATGTTTTATATAACTCAGCATTGTGTTTGGCATGAACATTGTGGGCTGAAGGGCCTGTTTCTGTGCTGCACTGTTGCATGCGCTACATTCTATTTTTTATATATTGTAACACAACGTAAATTCTTGTAGTCGCGACCAGTCCTGGCAACTGCCCATCGGACCATGTCTCAGGTCCTAGTCTTTCTCCCCCAACATATTAACATCAAATATTCAATTTTCTTCCGTGTATTAACATGCTACAACGACTCTCTAACATTCTGAATTCCTCTGGTTCTGATGGGCACCGATCCACCCTTTCACTGACACATGGCTGTCGCAGTTTTTGCTTTGCTACTGGTCTCCCTAGAAGTGTGCGAGCACATGGTGGTTGGCAATTAATGTGTTAAATACATGCGTTAAACTGGGTGATAATATTGTGGATAGTGAAGATGGTTGTCAAAAATTGCAGCAGGATCTTGATTGGTTGGGCAGGTGGGCTGAGGAATGGTAGATGGAGTTTAATACAGATAAGTGCGAGGTGGTGCATTTTGGGACGTCCAACAAGGGCAGGACATGCACAATAAATGGTAGGCCTCTGGGTAGAATGTTGTAGAGCAGAGGGATCTAGGAGTACAGGTGCATGTTCCTTGAAGGTTCCTTGAAGGTCGAGTCGCAGGTAGATAAAGTGGTCAAAAAGGCAAGGCTTTTGCCGCTTTGGCCTTCATCAGTCAAAGTATTGAGTATAGAAGTTGGGAGTTCATGTTGCAGTTGTATAAGATGTTGGTGAGACTGCATTTAGAATATTATGTTCGGTTCTGGGCACCATGTTATATGAAATATATTGTCAAGCTCGAAAAGGTATTTTGTAAAATCTAAGCACCTATGTTGTGAATGGCAGGGTTCTGGCTGAGCACTGTAGAGTGGAAGGATCTAGAAGAGCAGGTACATAATTATTTGAAAGTGGTGTCACAGGTAGATAGGGTGGTCACGAAAGCAATCGGCACATTGGCTTTCGGCAGCTGGAGTATTGAGTATAGAATTACAGTTGTACCCGATGTTGGTGAGGCCATATTGTGCTCAATTTTGGTCACCCTGTTACAGGGTGAATTATTTTCCCTCCTGGGATAAATAAAGTTCTATCGTATCGTATCGTATCATATCGTACAGGGAAGATGTTGCTAAGACGGAAAGGGTGTAGAGAAGATTTACGAGGATGGTGCCGGACTCGAGGGCCAGAACTAAATGGTGAGGTTGAGCAGCCTGGAACTTTATTCCTTGGAGCGCAGGAGGATGAGGGATGATCTCATAAATGTGTACAAGATCATGAGACGAATACATCGCGTAAATGCACAGGGTTTTTTTTTTTACCCAACGTAGGGGAATCAAGAAGCAGAGGACATCAGTTTAAGGTGAGGGGGGAAGGATCAAATAGGAACCTGAGGAACAACTTCTTTACACAAAGGGTGGTAAGTATATTGAATGGGCTGCTGGAAGTGGTAGTTCAGGCAGGTACTATTACAATGTTTAAGAAACATGTGGATAGTTACATGGATAGGATGGATTTAGAGAGATCTGGGCTAAACGCAGGCAGGCGGGACTAGTGTAGACAGACCTTGTTGGAAGTCATGGGCAAGTTGGGCCGAAGGGCCTGTTTCTGCACTGTATCTCTAAACTAAACTAAATTAAAGGCCACCTAATAGAACCATATATAATGATGAGACACAAGGGGATGAGACTCAGGACCTGTTTCCACGCTGTGATTCTATGACTCCATGAAATGGGAGTTGTTTTTTTATTTATGGATGGTTCAAGGGATAGTAGCCATAGATTCCACGGGTAGGGTTTAAAAGACACATGAGGGATGTGCAGAATATCTTCCCACGAGTCATGATGATCTGAAACTCATGCTGATGAGGATTGTGGACGTAGAGACAATCAGGGCTTACTAAAGGCAATTGGATAGGCAATTGAGTGAAATAAGGACTGAATGGTCTTTTGTGTCATTGCATTTCCATGATTCCATGATTATACATTATCATACCCTCTCCTGTTTAAAGGCACCCTTTGAATTCCTATCTCTTTGAACAAGGTATTGATCAGTGCTTCTAATCTTACCTCCTTTAGCTCAATGTCTATTATTTTAATTACACCTTCACTGAACATTGTCCTCTTTATCTTGTTTGAACAACAACAGAATTTACATTTATATTACACTGAGAACCATCCCAAATTTACGTCACTGAGGTGTCAGGTAAAATGGATGCCGTGCCACAGGAGGTTAAATTAGGAGGGTTAAGCTGAAGCTTGATTAAGGAGATGAATCTGTGATGTTCGTTGACAGGACATTTGGCCCAGGACAGATAAGTAACCATAACGTTAGGCCTGCCTTCATGTGTTAATCTTAGGAGATGGAACATTGTTTACTTAGTTTAATTTAATTTAGAGATACAGCGTGGAAACAGGCCCTTTGGCCCACTGAGTCCACGCCGACCATCGATTACCCATAGGGTTACACAAAAAGCTGGAGAAACTCAGCGGGTGCAGCAGCATCTAAGGAGCGAAGGAGATAGGCGACGTTTCGGGTCGAGACCCTTTTTCAGAGCTATTCCACTGGGTCTTCCCCATCCTCCCCCTACCATGTAACCCCTGCTCTTCCCCACCCACACCACAGCCCCCATACCCCCCCACCCCCTGACCACCCTTTTAAAAAAAAACAAAAAAAAACGATACCATCGATTACCCATACACCAGTTCTATCATACACTTGGGATGAGTTTTTTATAGAAGCCAATTAACCTACAAACCCACATGTCATAGTCATAGAGTCTTATGCCCCTGTCCTATTTAGGCAATTTTTTAGGCGACTACAGGCGACAAGGCTGTCACCACATGGTCACCAGGGTGTCGCCTGTATGATCGTGTGTAGTCTCCTTAATCGGCCAAAGAATTGCAGCGTTTTTCTGGTCGCCACTGGATTTTGAAATGTTCAAAACTTGTCGGCGACAGCGGGCTTGTCATAGGTTGTCGCCAGGATGACATAGGTTGTCGCCAGGAATACGTAGGTTGTCACCGGTGCTGACTTTGGCAAATTTAATTGGCGATTACCTACGCCATCCTACGTCAATCGGCGACAGGTACCGGCGACTGAATTGTCTTACCTTGTCGTAGGTTGTCGCCTGTGAGGTCGTACGTTGTCCTAGGTGTGGTCGTAGGTGGACGTCCTAATGGGTTGCCAGTAGCTTGCCGTAACCTGATGTCAACTAGGTAGTAGGTTGTTGTAGACATTGTCATGGGGGGGGGGGGTCCAGTCGCCGTTTTTTCAGCGACCTGCTACAACTATGACAGTAACCGGCAGTCGCTGAAAAAAATCGCCTAAGGGGGCAGGCCCATAAGAATTATACAGCATGGAAGCAGGCCCTTCAGACCAACTTGCCTCCACCGACCAACATGTCCCATCTACACTGGTCCCATCTGCTCCTAGTGACATTGTAGGCTTTCCTTGGGTGCTCTGGTTTCCTCCCACATTCCAAAGACGTCTGGGAAATAATTGCAGTTGCTGGTTTAAATCGAAGATAGGCACAAAATGCTGAAGTAACTCAACGAACCTGGCATTATCGCTGGAGAGAATGAATGGGTGACATTTCGGGACGAGACCCTTCTTCAGGTTTGTAGGTTAATCGGATCGTTAAAAATTGTAACTTGTCCCTGGTGTGTAGCACAGTGCCGGTATACGGGGCGATTGCTGGTCGGTGCTGGCTCCATGCTCCTAAGGGCCTATTTCCTCACTGTATCGCTAGAGTCTAAAGAACTGTCGATTCTCCAACCCAGTCGAGATCCCGGACCTGAGTGGACATGACCAACAAAACCCACCATGACCGACGAGCCTAACAGCGTAACGACCCTCCAACCAACTCCTAACATTCAACTGAACGGTGCTCTCAATAGCTCAAGTGTGGTCCTGACCTCCTATCTACCTCACTGGAGACATTTGATCTATCATTAATCGGACTTCAATATTATATCTATACCTGGAGGCCAGTGACTAGTGGTGTGCTTCAGGATTCGGTGCTGGGCCCGTTACTGTTTGTCATCTACGTCAATGATTTGGATGAGAACATACAGGACAAGATTAGCAAGTAAGCTGATGATACAAAAGTGAGTGGCTTTGCAGATAGTGAAGATGGTTGTGAAAAATTGCAGCAGGATCTTGATCGATTGGCCAGGTGGACAGAGGAATGGTTGATGGAATTTAATACAGAGCAGTGTGAGGTGTTGCATTTTGGGATGTCGAACAAGGGCAGAATCTACACAATAAATGGTAGGCCTCTGGGTAGCATTGTAGAGCAGAGGGATCTAGGAGTACAGGTGCATGGTTCCTTGAAGGTCGAATTGCAGGTAGATAAGGTGGTCAAAAAGGCTTTTGGCACTTTGGCCTTCATCAGTCAGAGTGTTGCAGTTGTATAAGACGTCTGTGAAACTGCATTTAGAATATTGTGTTCAGTTATGGGCACCATGTTACAGGGAAGATATTGTCAAACTTGAAAGGGTTCAGAAAAGATTAACAAGGATGTTGCTAGGACTAGAGGGTGTGAGCTATTGGGAGAGGTTGAGTAGGCTGGGTCTCTATTCTGTGGAGCGCAGGAGGATGAGGGGTGATGTTATAGAGGTGTATAAAATCATGAGAGGAATAGATCGGGTAGATGCACAGAGTCTCTTGCCCAGAGTAGGGGAATAGAGGACTTGAGGGCATAGGTTCAAGGTGAAGAGGAATATTTAATAGGAATTTAATAGGAATCCGAGAGGTAAATTTTTCACACAAAGCGTAGTGGGTGTAGGGAAGCTTTCCCGTTGAGTCACTCCAGCTTTTTGTGTCTATCTTAGGTTGAAGATAAATTGCTTCCCCTCCAGTGTAGAATGAATCTGGAATAGATCAGAAAAAGTCCCTTTAGCTCACCAAAATAATGACATGCTTATATTGATTCTCTTACGTCTTACTCTTATATTTTTGCTAATAAATACTTATGTTTATGCAGTTTGCTTTCATGATCGCTTGCTTTCTGCTTTTAATATTCCAGCTACCCTGGTCCAGTCTCAGCAAATGTTTGCATCAAAAATAATCAATTATCCAAGCTCTCCTTTCATTCTTTCATAACATTTACTTATCAGCTCAGTGATCAGTGAAAACAAATTTATTATATTTATTGCCTCCATGAAGAACTGGCTGCATGCTTTTTCAGATCAATCTCTAAATTGTTTCATTGTCGACTTTCCAATTATCCTCTGTATTTTCTTTTCTATTAGTTGACATGACAACTTAGCCAATGATCCAAGAACAATGCTATCTAACCGGCAATTAAATTGGTAATTAGTCTCAGATTTACCTTGAGTCAAGTCCTGTTGAGTTTATTGTTATGTACACAATACAAGTGTGGATACAGGTGAGGGGGGGTTTTGAAAAGGAGATGAAATTGAGACTCGGCCTGCCAGAACCATACCTGCGGCTGCGAGGTTCAGAAGGTTGGTAGTTTCAAAGCCACCGTGTTCACTTGGGCCTGGTCGGCGCCGTCCATCTTGTGCTTCAAAATAACAATTTTGGAACGTCGGGGGTCACCAAGGGGGCGGGACCGGAAGATGTCCAGCCATGAACGAAACGGGACACGAAATTTGTGTAGCCAATTTCTCTTTAATGGTTCTCCCGATACAGCTCCCTACTCCTTCAATGGGCACGAGCGATGCCCGACCTTATATACTCCCAGGGGAGCCCCGTGACCTGCACTTCCCGTCACCGAGATACTTGACTCCTCACTCCAGAGCCGAGGGTTGGCACTGCGTGTGGCTCACCACCAGGTGCCACCACAGTTTGTTTGTTTGTTTTTTATCTGCACGTAGGCGTGAAAACTTTTTTTATCTCTCTCGTTTATTATATTGTTTACATATGTTTACATATTCTGTTGCTCTGCTGTATGTAAGAATTTCATTGTTCTATCTGGGACACATGACAATAAAAAAAATGCTTAACTCTCTCTTGCACAAAGCCTAGAGATGAAGAGACCAAAGGTGTGAGATAGCGATAGATGATATATAATCTGTGAAGCCAGAGGAAGGAATATACAGTAGTTGGAAGGGGAGAAATGGCTGCCTCGGCAAGGCTAGCAGCATAATCAAGGACGAGTTACACCCTGACCACTCTTTCTTCTCCCCGCTCCTATCTGGCAAAAGGTATAGAAGTGTGAAAACCTCCAGATTCAGGGACAGTTTCTTCCCAGCTGTTATCAGGCAACTGAACCATCCTACCCACAACTAAAGAGCAGTCCCAAACTATTATCTACCTCATTGGAGACCCTTGTACTATCTTTGATGTGATTTTACTGGACTTTATCTTGCACTAAACGTCATTCACGTTGTTTCCTTAATCATGTATCTGCGCACTTTTGTGGATGGCTCGATTGTAATCATGTACTGTCTTAAAGCTGACTGGTTAGCACGCAACAAAAGCTTTTTACTGTACCTCGGGCAGTACTGGTACACGTGACAATAAACTAAACTAAACTAAACTAAACGGGTGTGAAATGCGAGCAATGGAAGTGTATCTGGACTGATCACTGTTTTGCAGGGTCAAACTCTGCATTGATCAGTGCTTTGCTAAGTGGAAGGCAGGAGAATGGTTTTGAAAGATAGGTCAGCCATGATCGAATGGTGGAGCATACTCGATGGGCCGATTTACCTAATTTTGCTCTTGTGTCTCAGTCTGTTCTCTAGTATTTTATATTTCCATCCAGGGAAACAGCTCTACCTTACCCATGTCTCGTCTGCCTGGAGGACCTAAAAAACCTTTCAAAGCTGCTGCTGTCTCTTTTGAAACGCCATTGATTTGTTCAACACAGCATTATCCAGCTGAATGTCCTGTCACACATGTAGTCATAGTCATACAGACATACAGGACAGCCACCGTGGTGCAGCGGTAGAGTTGCTGCCTTACAGCGAATGCAGCGATGGAGGCCCGGGTTCGATCCCGACTACGGGTGCTGTTTGTATGGAGTTTGCACGTTCTCCCCGTGACCTTTGGTTTCCTCCCACGTACAGACGTACAGGTATGTAGGTTAATTGGCTTGGTAAATGTAAAAATTGTTCCTAGTGGGTGTAGGATAGTGTTAATGTGCGGGGATCGTTGGTCAGCGCGGACCCGGAAGGCCGAAGGGACTGTTTCCGCGCTGTATCTCTGAAACTAAAACTAAAAAACTGAAACTACAAACATATGGAGAGGTGCAGATACAAAGAAAAACATGCTTGCAGCAGCCTAATCGGCACTTAGACTCAGACAAGTGCACAAAAAACAAAAGGGATAGACTGTGCAAAATCAAAACAAAATATTAGTTCCAAAACTAACATTCAATTGCCGGCGTAATGTTGATTACTGGTTCTGGTTGATTACTGCGCAAACACCTCATCAATGGTTATCTCGCGCAGGTACAGCTTAATTAACGCCATCTCCTGGTAAAGAAATGTTTTAAAAGTGTTACCTTCCTGTTCAAATCCTTGAATCGGCCAGTACCCTCCATTATTCTGTGTCATTATGGGACAGTGCAATAGTGCAGCTAGTAGTGTAATCCAGGCCAAATTTTCACCGGTGCTGTCTATTTTTTGATTTGCACGTTCTCACTATGAACCTGTGAATTTCCCAGCAATGGCTGGCACACATTGGTGCACATGGTAAGAACGATAAAGGAAACAAGCCATTGTAAGCTGTTTGTAGTGTGAAAATGATAAGCTTGTGTGACTACACTTCTTCCTGCAAACACTCTGTCTACGCCACATCTGTTCTTAAGATGAAGCATTCCATACTGGAACATCCGAGATATCCTAATTCATTAGGGAAAGGGGGTTCCTCTCTCCGATCATAGATAAGGCCCTCACACGTAAATCCTCGGTACCCCGCAGCTCTGCCTTGCTCCCCCTCGTCACAACAGAGACAGAGTCCTTCTAGTCCTTAAGGGCCTGTCCCACCAGCATGAGACTCCATGTGGTGAGCGCGACCTAACATGGTCGCTTGAGCCGTCCAGCCTCGCGGGGCCGGTCCCACTTTGATCGCCGGGGCCGGTCCCACTTTGATCGCCGGAGCCGTATGGAGTTGTGCGGAGTTGGTCCCGACATCGCACGGGCCCCCGAAAAACTGACTGTGTTCAAAAATTCCGCCCGGCAACGGCTTGTCGGCCCGCAGCCGCATCGAGGACGTGCGCACCGCCTCGATGTCGTGCCTCCGTGACCCGCTCTATATGTGCCTCCGTGACCCTCTCTGTATGTGCCTCCGTGGCCCTCTATCTGTGTGCCTCCGTGCCCCTCTCTGTGTGCCTCCGTGCCCCTCTCTGTGTGTCGCTCTCTGACTTGGGAACTTACCGCGGACTTCGCGCCATGTCGCGCCACTCACCCGACCTCCGCACGGCCCCCGCTGCCGGTATGGTCGCGCTTGCCGCATGCAGGCGCATGCTGGTGGGACCGGCCCTGTACGGGGATCACTCGACCTCCGCACGGTCCCTGCTGCCGGTTTGGTCGCGCTCGCTGCATGCAGGCGCATGCTGGTGGGACCGGCCCTTTACCTTCGATGTCATCAGCCTACAACACATAATCCTTGGAAATTTCCGCCACCTCCAACGGGATCCCACCACTAGCCACATTTTTCCATCTCCACCCCTTTCCGCCTTCTGCAAAGACTGTTCCCTCTGCACTCCCTGGTTAACTCATCCCTTCCCACCCAAACCACTCCCTCCCCAGGTACCATCCCCAGCAAGCATAGAATATGCAACACCTGTCGCTAGTATTGGGAAATTGAGAGGGGCAAGTTAACGAAGTGTGTGTGGAGGAGCCTTTAGGGCCCAGTGACCACAGTTTGATTAGGTTTAAGATAGTTATGGAATGGGACGGAGAGGGTCTACCTGTTAAAATGCTCAACTGGGGCTAAGGCCAACTTTGTGAGTATGAGAGAAGGGCTCGCTCAAGTTGACTGGAGCAGGTTATTTGAGGGAAAGGAACATTGGCCAAGTGGGATGTTTTTATAAGTGTACGGAAGAAAGCTCAGGATGTGTACGTCACTGTTAGAGTGAAGGGCAAAGCAGGCAAACATAAGGAAGCTTGGCTGACGAGAGAAATTGAGACGTTAGTCAAAAACAAGAAGGATGCATGGGGCAGGTATAGGCAGCTGGGATCAAGTGCATCCCTGGAGGAGTTTCGGGAACTAAGGAGTATACTATAAAGGAAATCAGAAGGGCAAAAAGTGGCCAGGAGATAGCAGTGGCAGTTAGCATTCAGGACAATTCCAAAACATTTTATGAATACATAAGGGGGTAAAGGGTAACTAGAGAGTGGGACCTCTCAGGAAGCAAAGCAGTCACCTCTGTGTGGAGCCACAGTAGATGGAGAAGGTCCTAAATGAGTATTTCTCCTCTGTATTTACCGAGGAGATAAACAGTAGGACGGAGGAAATTGGAGCAGTGGCTGGAAGTGTCTTGAGAGCAGTCAGGGTTACCGTCAAAGAAGTACAGGACCATAGGCCGGTGAGCTTAACATCTGTAGTTGGTAAGTTACTGGAGAGTATGCTGACGGATAGGATATACAGGCATTTGGATGGGCAAGGGCTGATTAGGGATCGTCAGTATGGTTTTGTACGTGGGAGGTCATGTCTCACAAATCTGATTGATTTTTTTGAAGACGTGATCAAAAAGGTTGATGAGGGCAGAGCTGTAAATGTTGAGTACATGAACTTCAGTAAGGTGTTCGACAAGGTTCCACATGGTAGGCTGCTCTGGAAGGTTAGATCGCATGGGATCCAAGAAGAGATAGCTGAATGGATAGCAAATTGGCTCCATGTAAGGAAGCAGAGGGTGATGGTGGAAGGTTGCTTCTCAGACTGGAGGCCTGTGACTAATGGTGTGCCTCAGGGTTCCGTGCTGGGCCCGTTACCGTTTGTCATCTACATCAATGATTTGGATGAGAACATACAGGGCAAGGTTAGCAAGTTCGCTGATGATACAAAAGTGAGTGGTTTTGCAGATAGTGAAGATGGTTGCGAACGATTGCAGCAGGATTGGGATCGATTGGCCAGGTGGGCGGAGGAATGGTTGATGGCATTTAATACAGAGAAGTGTGAGGTGTTGCATTTTGTGATGTCGAACAAGGGCAGAACCTACACAATAAATTGTAGGCCTCTGGGTAGTGTTGTAGAGCCGAGGGATCTCAGAGTACAAGTGCTTGGTTCCATGAAGGTCGAGTCGCAGGTTGATAAGGGTGGTCAAAAAGGCGTTTGGCGCTTTGGCCTTCATCAGTCAGAGTATTGAGTATAGAAGTTGGAAGGTCATGTTACAGTTATACAAGATGTTGGTGAGACTGCATCTAGGATATTATGTTCAGTTCTGGGCACCATGTTAGAGGAAAGATATTGTCAAGCTTGAAAGGGTTCAGAAAAGATTTACGAGGATGCAGGAGTAACCTTGGCCACAAGAGCAGGAGTGGCCATTTGGCCCTTCGAGCCAGAATAGGTGCAGGAGTAGGCCATTGGTCCCTTCGAGCCAGCATAGCCTTTTTATAAGATCATGGCTGATCGTCCAAAATCAATACCACGTTCCTGCTCTTTCCCCATATCCCATGATTCCGTTAGCACTAAGAGCTGTATATAACTCTCTCTTGAAAACCTCTAGTGAATTGGTCTCTACTGCCCTCCGTGGCAGGGTATTCCACAGATTCAGAACTCTCTGGGCGAAAAAGGTTTTCCTCGTCTCAGTCCTAAATGGCCTACCCCTTATTCTTAAACTGTGACCCCTGATTCTGGACTCACCCAACATCTGGAGCATTTTTCCTGCATCTAGCCTGTCCAATCCCTTAAGAATTTTATATGTTTTTTATGTTCTTTGTTACAATGGTAATGCTTTGTATTAAACTATACAAATAGTTCCTGTTGAGGGGCCATACGAAAGATTGAGACATAAAATAGAAAACGCTACACTTATCACGATAATGAAGGTTGGTAACTCTGCTTTGATGCTAGAATGGTCTTGATGTAACATTACTTTCTTTTTGTTACAATTTATTATATGTGGAAACTCTTGACACTGACATCAGAAGTGCCTGAAAACACTGTTACAATCATACCATATGTGTGACCAAAATAGTATAATGTCAGCTTGTGAATTCTTAATCAGATATTCTATTTCCCAGAGCTAATGTCTCTCACAGTGATAAATACCAAGAGAAATCATCAAAATTGTAATCCCGCTCCACAAATACACATTTTATTCCCAGTATCTTAATAACAGTTGTGTGAAGAAATGAGTTTTTGACTATTTTATTACTTCGATCCATTTTCTTTTCATTTTTTTTTCTATAGTCCGTCGTTGAATATGTTTCAACGCTTCCCTATAATATCAAGATTTTTCTTATGATTGAAGCTCAGCATTAACATCCTGTGAAAGTTGTTTGCCTATTCAGAAACATAGAAACGTAGAAAATAGGTGCAGGAGCAGGCCATTCGGCCCTTCGAGCCTGCACCGCCATTCAATATGATCATGGCTGATCATCCAACTCAGTACCCTGTACCTGCCTTCTCTCCATACCCCGTGATCCCTTCAGCCACAAGGGCCACATCTAATGGCCCTGTCTCACTGTGCGAGTTGACCCACGAGGTACCCCGAGTGACAGACTCGTGGCTGTGCACGAGACTTCAAGTTTATGATCAAGTGTGTAACCGAGTTCCCACGGGTATGTCATTGCTGCGATGTTCCAACTTCCTCTCCCGAGTTACCAAGTTCCTCTCCCGTTACTCTTGAGCCAACCGTGAATGAAGGTATGTTTTAATAAAAGCAACAATGTTAAAATACATCTCCATCCTGTGGTTTGAAGTTATTTCAAGCGCGGCGGCATCTATTGATATGAACCTCCAATGGGAAAATGCGCATCCTCCAGTAACCAAGCATTTCTTGTTGTTTTTTATGTTTTTAAATACTTTTTTGCAATGGATCTCTATTTTAAATAAATTTTAAAAAGGAAGCAGCTCGGGTGACTGACATTGGCGGACCGCCGGGACCCGACAGCAGACACACACACACACACACACACACACACACACACACACACACACACCCACACACACACACACACACACACACACAGATACACACAGACAGCAGGACTGGCCGCCACTTCAGAGGAAGGAAGCAGCTCGGGTGACTTTGAGCGGCCGCCGGGACCCGACAGCAGACACACACACAGATACAAACAGATAGACAGAGAGGGAGGAGAGCGAGACACACACACATACACACCACACACCACATAGAGAGAGAGATACACACAGACAGCACTGGCCACCACTTCAGAGGAAGGAAGCAGCTCGGGTGACTTTGAGCGGCCGCCGGGACCCGACAGCAGACACACACAGAGATAGACAGAGAGGGAGAGAGAGAGACACACACACACACACACACACACACACACACACACACACACACACACACACACACACACACAGATACACACAGACAGCAGGACTGGCCACCACCTCAGAGGAAGGAAGCAGCTCGGGTGACTGACTTTGAGCGGGACCCGACAGCATACACACACTCAGATAACACTCACACAAACACACACACAACACACACAGACACACACACAAAACACACACACACACACAGACACACACACAGCCACACACCCAGCCACACACACAGACACACACACAGCCACACACACACACACACACACACACACACACATATGTGGCGTTTCTGCTCGGGACCTTCTTCAGACAATCCAATGTCCCATAATATATTCTTTAAATATTAAGTTTTCTGTTGAAAGTGTGGTGCCGTGGTTACGGGTTGTCGGAAGGAAGATGATGAGGTCTGGTACAAGTTGACTTTGTTTTCAGTAATCAGGCCTCCGTGTTGGCCCGATGCTGGTTGATCGAGCGTTCATACAGTTGCGAGCGAGCGAGAGGTCCATATATAGGAGCAAGGAACGCGAAGCTCTGAGGGTTCATTGTTCCCCTGGTTTGGATTTCTCCCAGGAGAGCGGGCACAAAGAAAGATTTAGGCATTTTTCTGTGGAAGGCGGAGGGCAGTATAAAATCGAAAGCATTGTACAGCAGCACTCTCCCCAACACGAAACACAGCGCAGCGTAAAACAATTAAACAGCTTCACTTTTAAAAGCAAAGACACACATTAAATTTTCACGGCCCCAAGAAATCGCCTCTCAATTGCTTCGGGGTTGGAATTGAAATATATATAATATATATAATATGTATATACATATTATACTACTTTGGTTCAGTCCCTTTCAGATTATTATTATTTTTTATTTTTTTTTAAAATTTTTTTATTATAGAAACAAAGTAATTACAAAATACACTCTTATACAACGATAAAAAACTATATAATATTAATGATAAATTGATACTGTTTATATTATTTATTAATATTATCAATTATACATATCAAGGTTAAGGTTAATTATTTTGTATAATTGGGAGTGTGTATAGTATCTTCCTAGTATTAGCAATATACTCATACTAGTCATAATATCAATATTTCTCTGATTTCAAAATACAAGTCCCCCATGTTATAATTGTATAATACACAATATTAACCGAACTTCTATAATATTCATTATATTTTCATATAAATAAGAGTGTTTGTATTATTATTGACTTTATATTTCTAAATTATTATATAGTTGAAACTACACAATTTTATGTAATTAAAAATACAGGACATCAATAATATTTTCATACAAGTAATGATATCTATATTCGCATTAATATTAAAAATTTAATATAATGTGTTTCTATACTTTTTTTCCTAATTAAAGGATAGAAAAAAATAAAGAATAGAAAATAGAAAAGAGAGTGTTGAAAGTTTGATGGAGATTGAAATATTATTCATTAATTCGTCCTAGGAGATATATTCATGATTTATTATATATGTTTCTTCATCCATTCAGATATTCAGGCCTCAGTCAAGTCTTCGCGCCGAACCGTTATGACCCTGTAAAATATTTAATATATGGAGACCAAATCTCTCTGAAGAGATCTAACCTATCCATAAGGACAAGCCTCAATCTCCAAATGAAGTGTCTCCGACATTCTGTATTCCACATTTTAATTGTTGGGGATGCAGGGCCTTTCCAAAATTTTAGTATTAATTTTTTCCCAATTATTAGACAATAATCGATAAAAATTATTTGGTTCATTGTAACTAGTTGGTCCGTTTCAAGTATTCCAAGTATTATTAACTTTGGATCAGAAATCATAGTAATATTAATAACATTCGAAATTATCTTAAATATTTCGTTCCAATATTCTACAATCTTTATACAATTAGTGAATGAATGTGACAAATTTGCTTCTGAGATTTGACATTTATCACATATAGGCGATAATTTTGGAAATATATTATGTAATTTAGATTTGGAATAATGTAGTCTATGTAGAATTTTAAACTGTATAAGAACATGTTTAGCATTTAACGAACAATGATGTATGTGTTGTAAGCTTTCGTCCCATATTTCTGAGCTTATTATTTGACCTAATTCATTTTCCCAAATCTGTCTATGTATTTCCGTTGATGGGATATCACTTTCCAATAAAATATTATAAATATATGATATCATTTTTTCTGTATTTGGATGTTTATTCAAGCATTCATCTAAAATTTCAGTCTTTCTATTTCTAAGTTCTTGTGTATTTGCAGAGATATAGTTTCTGATTTGTAAATATCTAAAATATTCATTGTTTTGTAGTCCATAAGTTTGTTGTAACTCTTGAAATGAAAGAAAAGAGCTTTCCTTATAAAGATCCCCTATGTTTAAAATTTTTATTTTTCCATTGTAAAAAAGCCTTATCCATCGTTGAAGGTTTAAACGTAAAATTATTGGCAATGGTAAGACCTAACGGTATAGATTTTAATTTTAATGTTTTCTTTATTTGTTTCCAAATGCGAATTCCGTTTTCTATTATCGGGTTTTTCACTATAAATTTTCTTAGTCACGTTAGTATTAGCAAATATTATAGAACTAATTTCAAATGGAGAACAATCTTCTTTTTCCATTTTTAACCAGTTTGGTTTTATTATCTATTTCTTCTAGCCAAAAATTCATGTTTTTGATATTAACTGCCCAATAATAAAACATAAAATTTGGTAATGCTAATCCCCCCATTTATTTTAGCTTTACATAAGTGTTTTTTATTTATTCTGTGGTTCTTATAATCCCAAATAAAGTTAGTAACTAGGGAGTCTAATTTTTTTTTTAAAAATTTTAGGGAGATATATCGGTATTAATTGAAATAAATATAATAATTGTGGGAGAAAAATCATTTTTATCGCGTTGATTTTACCTAACATTGAAATAGGTAAACTTTTCCAGTATAAAATATTCTTATTTAATTTGTTCAGTAATAACGGGAAGTTAGATTTAAATAAAGAATCAAATCTTTTTGTAACGAAAATGCCAAGATATTTAATATTTTCATTTGTTATCTTGAAAGGAAACTGTTGTAATATCTGTAAATTATTCATCGTTATGGCATAAGTTCACTTTTATTCCAATTGATACTGTATCCTGAGATTAATCCAAATTCCGTTATTAGTTTTAAACAAATTTCGGATACTTATTTCCGGTTCAGTGATATAAAGTAATACATCGTCCGCATATAAGGAGATTTTATTCTTAGTATCTTTAGTATCATATCCATGTATTTCCGGATGTAATCTCACCTTTTGGGCGAGAGGTTCTATTGCTAGCGCGAACAATAAAGGTGATAGAGGACAGCCTTGTCTACAACCTCGAGATAAACTAAATTTAGTAGATAACATACGGTTTGTTGTTATTCTAGCTGTTGGGTTTGCATATAACAATTTAATCCAAGTAGTAAACTTCTCACCGAGCTTGAAAGCTTCCATCACCGAAAATAGATAAGGCCATTCCACTTGGTCAAAAGCTTTTTCTGCATCCAGCGAGATAACTACTAAATCTTTTTTATCACTTCTTTTCGAATATATAATATTAAATAACCGTCTTAGATTATATGAGGAATATCTTTTAGATATAAATCCTGTTTGATCGGGATGAATTAATTCATTGACAACTGTACTTAATCTTTGTGCTAAATATTTTTGTTAAAATCTTTTGATCCGTATTTAATAGAGCTATTGCTCTATATGATCCTGGTTCATCCAAGTCTTTATTTATTTTAGGTATAAGTGTTTATAATAGACTCGTTCAGCGTATCTGGTAATTTCTGTTGTGTATATATCTGTTCATATAATGATTTCAAATATGGGACCATATGATCATGAAAAATTTTAATAAAATTCCGAGCCTATACCATCCGGTCCCGGTGTTTTACCATTTTTTAATGATCTAATAGATTCTTGGATTTCTTTTATTGAAATATCAGCATTTAATAGTTCTTTATTTGTAAATCCAAACCTTTTAAGTTACATATTTTTAAAAGGCATCTATTTCTGTTTTATTTACTGTCGCTTTAGCAGTATATAGATTTTTATAATAATTGCATAAATCTTTCATTAATATCTTTAGGTTGTATTAATAAATCACCATTTTGTGATTTAATCCTATGTATAAATTTTTTTCAGCTTCAATTTTCCTTAATTGTCGAGCTAATAATTTTTGGGGTTTGTCTCCAAATTCAAACTGTACTTGTTTAGTATGTTGATAAAAATTTTAAAACTTGATCAGTATATATTTTATTTAATTTATATTTCAATGCTACAATTTTATTAGTATTATTATATCTGGTTTTATTGCATTCTGTATATCTAATTGTTTAATCTCCCTTTCCAAGTCCTGTTGTTCCTTCCAAATCTTTTTATTATGGAATGCTTGTGAAGAAATCATAATTCCTCGAAGATATGCTTTAAATGTTTCCCATAATAAAGAGCGAGATATTTCTGGTTGATCATTTTATTTCAAAAAAAATCTTAATTTGAGTTATAATATATTCCTGAGTGGTTTTTATTTTTTAAAATTTGTGGATTAAGTTTCCATTGTCCACAATTTTCTGTTTTACCATTTATTTTAATTTTAAATGTTAATGGTGCATGATCTGAGATTATAATATTATGATATTTGGGTTCGTAAGTAAGTGAGATAAGCTTTGCATCTACCAGAAAATAATCTATTCTTGAGTAAGTTTTATGTACTGGTGAGTAAAAAGAGTATTCTCGACCAGTAGGGTTTTCTATTCTCCCAAACATCTTTAATATTAGTCGTTTGAATATATGCATTTAATAAATCACTAGAATGTGATTTAGTTTTTCTTTGTTTTGAAGATCTGTCTAGATAAGGGTCTAATGTACAATTAAAATCTCCTCCAATTATCAAATTATAATGTGTTAATTCCGGAATATTGTTAAGTACTTTCTTAAAAAAACAAAGGGCTATCAAAATTTGGTCCATATATATTAACGAAAATCATTTTTTCTGTGTTTATTTCTCCTATCACAATAATGTATCTACCATCTTTATCAGATATAGTTGATGTATGCTTAAATAAAAGTACCTTTACGAAATAAATATTGCTACACCTCTTGATTTATGCGTAAAAGAAGAATGATATATTTTGTCTATCCATTTAGCTTTCAACCTGTTTTCAGCGTCTTTTTTTAAGTGGGTTTCTTGAATATAAATTACATCAGCTTTAATTGCCTTTAAATGTGTCAATATTTTTCCTCTCTTTATTGGTTCATTAATACCTTTAACGTTCCAACTGCAAAATGTTAATCCCTCATTCCCCGTATTTCTTTTTAAGTCTTGCATTTTAAGTTTGTGGGAATCTGCAATAGAGTCTAAGGGTCAGCGCAGTAGACCTAACCTTACACCCGAACACCGAATAGATGAATTTTAAAGGGTACACAAAAAGCTGGAGAAACTCAGCGGGTGCAGCAGCATCTAAGGAGCGAAGGAGATCTCTTTTATATACCTCACGAATATATCTCCATTGGTCCAATGTGTAACTCCATTCAAACTGAAAAATACAATAGATATAAAAGGATAGTAAAGAATAGTTAATGAAATTAATAGTTTGTGTAAAGAAGGAAAAAACTACAAATAAAGTATTTGTAGTTTGTGTTAGCCATATTAACTTGGCTATCCATCTAAGGACTTCCGGCATTGTTGTTATTAACTTGGCCAGCTCCTAGATTTGAGGAATTATTATTCCATCAATATATTTTAAACTGGGGTGTAATATTAAAGGAATGAAAAAAGTGGTGGTAGTCGTCATATAAGGGTATCTATATCTAAAATTAACTTAGAAATCTAAGCAGTATTAAACATAAAAAATATAATTTAAAGTACAAAATAAAAATTATTATTAGAAAAAAAGGATCTCCAAATGAGATCCATAGCTAAATTTAACTCCATTCATTAACGAGACATTAGTTATTAATTATTAGTGATATTAATTAGCAAAAGTGAGCAATCTTGATTAATAATAATCATAGTGATAATAAAACCGCGTTGTGATTTTAATATGTGTGTTATTTGTTTATATTAGTTATATGTTAAGACTAATTGTCAGTATCCAGAAAACGTCTTCCAATCCAGTTTTTTCCTCTTCATTCCGTACGGCATTGTCCATTACTTCCATTACTTCTAGTCCCATATTATCATATGAAATCTCACGAATGTTGAGTCTCCGTATTGGGGTCTCTAAAAGTAGAAAGAGTCAGTATGTTTGCTTGTAGATACTTTTTCAAGACTCGAGCTGCTTTGCGAAATCCAAGGCTGCTGGTAGTGTTGAGACTCCATTTTGGGTCGCTAAAAAATAGTAAAAGTCAGTATGTTTGCTTGTAGATTACTTTTCAAGGCTTGAATGCTTTGCGAAATCCAAGGCTGCTTCTGGGGTTTTAAAGAAATGCTCCACTGTGTTAAAAGTAACTCTTAGAATGGTGGGTAATTCAAACCGTATCTCAGATTTTCTACACCCCTCATTAGGCTTTTGGCTTCATTAAAAGCCTTCCGTTTCTTAGCAACCTCTGGAGGGTAATCTCGATAGATACTGATCCTTTGTCCTTCAAATGTCAAATTCCTATTTCTCGCAGCTTTCCGCATGATCTCCTCCAGAAACAAAATCATATTGTAGCTTTATGATTCATTTGTCTTGGGGGGGCATTTATACTGGTCTGACGTCTGCCGACTCTATGTGCACGAGCTAATAAAGGCATTTCATCCAGAGATAAAACATTTTGGAGTAGTTTAGCAGTGAATTCTCGAGGATCTTCGTGTTTCTCGAGACCCTCGGGAATCCCTGCGATCCTCAAGTTCTGTCTTCTCTGATAGCCTTCTAGCTGAGTACATTTCTCTGTTGTTTTAGTCAGCAAAGTCATTAGACGTTCATGTTCTGTTATCAGCTTTGCTGTAGACTCAGTACTTGCCTCCACTATCTGTTCAAGGTTCTTCATGCCAGCTGCCTGTTGTTCCAGCACATTCTCAATAGGATTAATCTTATTTTGAAAGTCTTTTTTAACCTTTTCAAGTTTTTTCTCCATCTTACTTTCCATATCCTTAAGCATTTCAATAAGTTCTTTCTTCAAATCTTCCGATACTTTCTTGACCTTTTTTTCAATTTTTAACATTGTTTCTTTTTGAAATTCATTCAATTGATTTTTCATCTGATCCATCTGATTGTTTATTTGACATATTTCTTCCTTTATTCTTCCTTTATACCTTTTCATTTCTTCCTTTATTTCTAGCTTTAAATTAGCCATCTGTTGAGATATAAAAGTTTTCAAATCCTCACCTTCCGCTTTTGTGCCTGGTTTCTTGGAAACATCTTCCATGGAGCTAGTCCTACTCGAATCCGAGGCTTCACCTCGGCCTTCTGCCCCTTTCTGTCGGGTTGAACGAGTTTTACTCTTGTCGGTAGGGCTCCGTGTCGTCGACATAGTTAGTCGCAGGGCTGATGACGTCACTCGGCACAGTCGGTATAGAAACGGCAGGCAGTGTGTAGCAGACAGCCGGTAAGTCTTTTTAAACCCCGTTTTTTTCCGATTTTTTACGGAGCTGGCTGGCGCTATCCTCTAGGGCTCCATAGCGCCACCGGAAGTCCCCCTTTCAGATTATAAAAAAGTTCCCACGATAGACTCACGAGACACTAAGGTAAACGCACGGGCCATTACGTTACTGCAACGAGTTTAAATGTTTCCATTTTTAACTTGAACAGTTAATTTGACTCGTGGAAAAAATCAAACATGTTTGATTTTTTTCACGAGTTAACAAGTTTCCCGAGTACCTGCCGTTAGCGCCACGAGTGGACAAGTTGAACACGCGAGCTCCGACGTTCCCGCTACGTGATCACCACGAGTGAAAACTCGGGGTCACTCGTGGGCCAACTCGCACAGTGAGACAGGGGTTTAACTCCCTCTTAAATATAGCCAATGAACTGGCCTCAACTACCTTCTGTGGCAGAGAATTCCACAGATTCACCACTCTCTGTGTGAAAAATGTTTTTCTCATCTCGGTCCTAAAAGATTTCCCCCTTATCCTTAAACTGTGACCCCTTGTTCTGGACCTCCCCAACATCGGGAACAATCTTCCTGCATCTAGCCTGTCCAATACCTTAAGAATTTTGTAAGTTTCTATAAGATCCCCCCCCAAAGTCAAAGTAGTAATTGCTGAACTCAATCTTTTCCTCGTGAACCCTATGTTTAAGTAAGTAAGTAAGTTTATTGGCCAAGTATTCACAGTATTCACCAAAGATCCTATAGCGGAGCAAGATGGACTACCCACAAAAAACGCGTAGTACGGTCATGGACAGATTCATGGGTAATTATAGGACCCATTTCAGCAACCAGCCTCCGCCATCTTACTTCCGCTATCTTACTTCCGCCTCCGTCTTCGGGGTTGAGGCGGAGCGGCCCGACGCGGGCCTGAGTCCCGGCGGAGCGGCCCGGCGTGGGTCTGAGTCCCAGCGGAGCAGCTCGACACGGGGCTGAGTTCCAGTCCCAGAGGAGCGGTCAGACACGGGGCTGAGTCCCGACTCAGGGCTGAGGCTTTGTCCCAGCGGGGAGTCTGGCCCGGATCAGCGGGGAGGTTTACAATGTTTTTTAATTTAATGTTGTCCCTTGTTTAGTCTGAAATAAAGTTCATTTAATTTTGTGAAATACTTAAATTAGATAACCCCTGCAATTACTGCAGTTGTGAACAGTGTGATTAGATGAATGAATTACAGAGTGCAAGTGTCAACTCAACAAAATCAACTCAAACACAGGCATATGAGCCATTTAAAAAGAAACGTTTCAAAAGACATTAAAAAGAAAATCACCAGAATGAAAATTTATAAACATTTTATTATTTAACAAGAATTAACAGAATTATGAATCTAACCCTATATCACTCGCACAAACTGTTCTCCCGCAACGTTGACAAAGTTCCGGTTACTATAAAATCAACTCAAACACAACTTATGAGCCATTAAAAAGACATGATTTAAAAAATAAAATTACCAGAATCAAATGTTATTCTTTAACAAGTATTAACAGAATTATGAACTAACAGAATTATGAATCTAGCCCTATATCACACACACAAACCGTCCCCCCCCCCCCCACCCCCCCAACGTTGATTACACTGTGAGTCGGGTCGGGTATGTTCCGGTTACTGAAATGGACGGAAAAAAATGCCCATGTTCCTCTCCATTGCATACTACACGTCAGCCGATTGCATTTCACAGGAGTGGCCTATCTTGCTCCGCTATAGGACCTTTGGTATTCACATACAAAGAATTTGCCTTGGTGCTCCGCCCACATGTATGCATGAATTGTGCGCAAGGTTTCCTCCCTTGCTCCAGATGTAGATCACGATATTGTCAAAGAATACAATACAATAGAAATGTATACGTCACATGCATCAACAGTGAACTTAATTTGCCATGCAGCGATACAACTGAAAAAAAAGGAACACACAATACACGATAGAATTTAACAAACATCCACCACAGCATTCGTCACTGTGGTGTAAGGAAACAAAGTTCAGTCAGTCTTCCTCCTTTGTTCATCCGTGGTCGGGGCCATGAACCCTCCGTAGTCGCCGCTACGGATGGCCCGATGTACAGGCCCTCTCGTCGGGATGATGGAAACTCCGACGTCGGGACGGTCGAACACACTCTGCGGTTTGGAGTGCACGAATCGGCCACTTTCCTACCGGAGACCGCAGCTTCAGGCTGTTATAGGCCGCAGGCCGGCGGTCGGCGCTCTTCTCCGGCGATCACCAGCAAGGGATCCCAGGCACCGGATGGTAATTCCATGCCATGCCCGCTACTCCTGCACCTATTTTCTATGTTTCTATGTTTCTATGGGAGCAGATTCAGGCCATTCGGCCCATGGAGTTTACTACACCATTCAATCATGACTGATCTATCTTTCTCTTAACCCCATTCTCCTACCTTCTCCCCATAACCCCTGACACCTGTACTAATCAAGTATTTATCTATTTCTGCCTTAAAAATATCCATTGAATTGGCCTCCACAGCCTTCTGGGGCAAAGAATTTAATAGATTCACCACTCTCTGACTAAAGAAACTCCTCTTCATCTTCTTCCTAGAGGAATATCCTTACATTCTGAGGATTTGACCTCTGGTTCTAGACTCTCCCACTTGTGGAAACATCCTCTCCACATCCACTCAATCCAGGCTTTTCACTATTCGAACTTTCAATTTTGAATTGAGCAACAGGTTTGGGTTCAGAAGACGGGTCTTGACCCGTGACGTCACTTCTCCATGTTCTCCGGAGATGCTGCCTGATTTCCTGAGTTACTCCAGCGCTTTCAGAGTCATTTTGGATTCTTCCTAGTGTATTTATTTCCATTTTAAGCAGGTGAACTTCCTGAAGATTGCATGTTTTTTTTTGTTTAGATGCATCTCAACTAAAGAAAATGCTTTATGTTACATCGGTGCAAAAAGACTGTGCGGTGACAATGTGATTCAATTTCACATTGGAGTTTGGAGTAATTTCATGCTTCAGCAAAACTAAGTGGCAGTCTCAAGGGGCTGTCCCACTTGGGCGACCTAATTGGCGAAGAGTTTAATTAAAAGAGTTTAGGAGAGTTTGAAAAAATGTCATGTTGAAGACCTCATTCGAATATGTAGAAGACCTCCTTCGACCTCCTTCAACTATATTGAAGACCAGCTTCAACTAGCTACGACTAGCTACGACTAACTTCGGGAAAATTGGACACCGAATAGTGGAGAGTGAAGACGATCTCCTTCGAGCTCCCTTTGACCTCCCTTCGACTATGTTGAAGACTATCTACGACTACCTTCGACTACCTTCGACTACCCTCAATTACCTACGAATAACATGCGACCTACTACGACCTACTACAACTAAACCTACGAGTAAAAAAAGTATTGATTTTTTCCATGGCGACTTTTTTTACTCGCGGGCATTTTTCAACATATTGAAAAAAATGGCACGACCTGGTTGAGGCCTCGAATACGCGGGGACTACTCTCGAGCATGAAGGAGAGTTACAAAGACCTCCTAGGACCTCGTGTCGACCATGCTGCGAGTATGAGTCGAGGGCAAACTCGCCAGAACATGCGGATTAGGTCACTGCAGTGGGACAGCCCCTTCAGACAGACTCATTAACTTAATCACTCCACTTTGTCCCTTGTTAATACAGAACCAGAACCTGTCTTCTAAACCTGGGTCAGTTTGAAATGGGAGCAATGGAAGTGTATCTCTTGGCACAGAGATAGAAACATAGAAACATAGGTGCAGGAATAGGCCATTCAGCCCTTCGAGCCAGCACCGCCATTCAATATGATCATGGCTGATCATCCAGAATCAGCGCCCCGTTCTTGCTTTCTCCCCATATCCCTTGATTCTGTTAGCTTCAAGAGCTACATCTAACTCTCTCTTGAATACATCCAGTGAATTGGCCTCCGCTGCCTTCTGTGGCAGAGAATTCCACAGATTCACAACTCTTTGGCTGAAAATGTTTTTTCCTCTTCTCAGTCCTAAGATGAATTAATTGAAACTCTGGACTGATCAGTGTTTTGCTAAGGGCGTCAAAGTTTATGGGGAGAACGCAGGAGAATGGGGTCGAGAGGAAAAAAATAGATTGGCCATAATCGAATGGCAGAGCCGACTCAATACACCTATAGAGTGAACAAGTCTAGCACATCTTTATTAGTCCAACAACTCAAGTTAATTGAAGCCCCCCCATTGTCAAATCCTTATTCCACACAGGATTATCTGACAATCTAGAGATTGTAAATTGAATTGTTGGGTAATGCATTCATTTATTGAACAACATGAACTCCTTTTTAATTATTTTTAATGGTTTTTTTTTTAAACTTCCCATAACGCTGCCTTGTAGTTCTGTATCTTGTAAAATGTGGGTGAGTGGGCAGATGCATGGCAGATGCCGTTTAATGTGGATAAATGTGAGGTTATCCACTTTGGTAGCAAAAACAGGAAGGCAGATTGTTATCTAAATAGCGTCAAGTTGGGAAAAGGGGAAATACAACGGGATCTGGGGGCCCCTGTTCATCAGTCGATGAAAGTAAGCCTGCAGGTAGAGCAAGCAGTGAAGGAATTGTTCTCGTGGATCTCAACAATTTGCAGCAGTATCTCGATCAGTTGAGCAAGTGCATTGAGGAGCGGTGAATAGAGTTTAATACAGATAAGTGCGAGGCGCTGCATTTAGGGAAGTCAAACCAGGCCAGGACTTTTGCAGTGAGCGGCAGGAATCTAGTAAGTGTTGTAGAACAGAGGGGCTACAGAGTGCAGGTTCATAGTCCCATGAAATTGACATCACAGGTGGATAGGGCGACAGGAAGCCTTTTGGCACATTGGCCATCATCAGTTAGGATAACGAGTATTGAAGTTGGGTTGCTATTTACTGTTGTACAAGACGTTGGCGAGGTAACATTTAGAATATTATAGGTAGACAAAAAAGCTGGAGAATCTCAGCGGGTGAGGCAGCATCTATGGAGCGAAGGAATAGGCGACGTTTCGGGTCGAGTGTCTGAAGAAGGGTCTAGACCGGAAACGTCGCCTATTCCTTCGCTCCAGAGATGTTGCCTCACCCGCTGAGTTTCTCCAGCTTTTTTGTCTACCTTCGATTTCCAGCATCTGCATTTCTTTCTTAAATATTTAGAATATTATGTTCAGTTTTGGTCAGCGTGTTATACGAAAGATGTTGTTAAGGCGGAAATAGTGCAGAGAGGATTTACAAGCATGTTGCTAGGACTTATAAACCTATCCTATCCATGTAGCTGTTTCCTTGTTTCTTAAATGTTGTGATAGTACCTGCCTCTACTACCTCCTCTGGCAGCACGTCCCACACACATTCCACCCTTTGACTAAAAAAGTTACCCCTTTTAAACCTTTCCCCCCTCACCTAAACCTGCATCCTCTGATTCGCCATTGACAACTGGATAAAAGACTCTGTGCATTTACCCTATATATTCCTCTCAATATCTTGTACACCTCTATGAAATCACCCTGCATCCTCCTATGCACCATAGTCCTGGCCTGCTAAACCTCTCCCGCTAGCTCAGGCCCTCAAGTCTTCTCTGCACCCTTTCCAGCTTTACAACATCTTTCCTACCATATCTGCAGGTTGCTAAACACTTTAATTTTCCTTCCCATTCCCACGCTGACCTTTCTGCCCTAGGTCTACTCCATTGTCAGGAACAGCATCTCTTAATTTGCTTGGGCAGCTTACAGCCTACAGCCTAGTGGTATGCATATTGATTTTTCTAACTTCAAGTAACCTCGCATTCCCTCTCACTCCATCCCTTCCCCCCACCCAAGTCGCACCAGCTTCTCGTTTTCACCCAACAAACAGCTAACAATGGCCAGTTTCCTTTATCATCATTACTTTTTTGCATATCTATCATTCATTGTTGGTTATCTCTCCACATCATAGTCTATACCTCTCGTTTCCCTTTTCCCTAAATAGTCTGAAGAAGGGTCTTGACCCAAAACGTCACCTATTCCTTCTCTCCAGAGATGCTGCATGTCCCGCTGAGTTACTCCAGCGTTTTGTGTCTACTGTTGGTTTAAACCAGCATCTGCAGTTCCTTCCTACAAATTTTTCCAACAGGGTATCCGAAACTGAACATAATACTCCAAGTATGGCCTCACCATTAGACTATCCAACGATTCACCACACAAGCCCATATTTTGACAACTGTTATTTGGAATCACAGACTGTTACAGATTTATGTAAAAATAGAAAGCAGCTTACTGATTTTTTTCTGTGCAAATTGTTCTTTATATACCTTGTCCAAATCATCACGCCAATAGCTTCCTGTAATTGTGATGAAGGAATATTGAAAACATAGGTGGGTGATGTTAAGATTAATGGCGATCAAACAAAAAGCTTAGCATGAAAATTAGACATAATAATTTCAGTTGTGATTTTGCAAGATCATAATTATAATCATACTTTATGGAGCGTAATAGTCCTTCAGTTTGTGGAGGTTGTCTTTATGTATATGGTTCTATCACTTTGATTAAATATCCTAGCCAGGGAACGCAGTATTTGTTTGGCACGAAGACTCGGCTGGCATGTTTATTTTCATGGTGAACTCCTGACGATGCAGGTAATGCATCTCGCGTTTGGCTTGTTCAGCAGCTTTGAAGGTCTGTGTCAGCTCCGTATACGACTTCCAGATGTTCTGAAGACTTCTCGGTGGTTTATGTTTAACATAAAGAATGGTATCTGTGGATGGATGTTTAGCATCTAACTAATTAAATTTGTTACAACTATCAATAGGGCTGACTATGATTTACACCTTAAACGGATATTCTGCTCTCTGAATTTGGAAGTGAGTTCTTTGCAGAACACCTGTTTTCAATAGTCATAGTGATACAGTGTGGAAACAGGCCCTTCGGCCCAACTTGCCCACACCGGCCAACGTGTCCCAGCTATACCTGCCCGCGTTTAGCCCATATCCCTCTTCTTCTAGCGTATGGCGTACGCAGCCTAAAGTTGTGGGTCAACTTGTTCTATTTGACCTTGTTTGTGCACGTCGGGTTGATTGCGTTTGTTGAAACAGGGTGGACCACGTGAAGGTTGTACTCTCCCACCCCACCATATCCCTCCAAACCTGTCCTATCCATGTACCTGTCTAACTTGTTCTTAAATGTTGGGTAAGTCCCTGCCTCGACTACCTCCTCTGACAGCTTGTTCCAGACATCCTTTGTGTGTTGTCAACCTTGACGTCTAACACGGAACTCCCTCTTGCCGGTTACTTTTTTTCCCTACCCGATTCCCACTCTGACCTGTCTCTCTGTGCTTTCCTGCACTGTTATAACAATGTGCAATGTAAGCATAAACAACAGTTATCCTCTTCCATCTGAGTATTGTATTGTATTGTATATCTTTATTATCATTTTTCCTGAGTACTTACATACCCAGAGGAAACGAAAAAACGTTGCTCAACCAGTGTCCATTTAGTGTGCGGTAAAAAATAAATAGAAATAAAAATACATATATCATGAGTTCCAATCGGCAGCGGCACGACAATGGCTCTGCTTCAGTGTGTCCAGGTTGGTGGTTGGTGCGCGATACTTTGGCAGGGGGCAAAGTCCGTTTATCAGTCTTATAGCCTGCGGGAAGAAGCTGAGGAGCATCCTACTGGTTTTGCAGCTGATGCTCCTGTACCTCTTCCCAGATGGCAGGATGGAGAATATGTGATGCGATGGGTGGTAGGGGTCTTTGATGATGGAGATGGCTCTGCTGATACATCTCTTCCTGTATATGTCCAGCAGGAAAGGGAGTGGAGCACCAATAATCCTGCTGGCGGTCTTCACAATCCTGTCCAGTTGGTGCCGTTCGTACGCCTTGCAGCTCCCGAACCAGGAAGTGATGCCGTAGGTTAATGTGCTCTTGATTGTCCCCCGATAAAAAGTTTGTAGGTGTGCAGTGGGGAGACCTGCTTTCTACGGAGAGGGTGTAGTCGCTGCTGGGCTCTCTTGACCAGTGCTGTGGTGTTGGTCGTGGACGTCAGGTCATCTGACAGGTGGAGTCCTAGGAACTTCACACTGCTGACCCTTTCCACATCAGCTCCATCGATGTGCAGAGGTGTATGGCGTTGTTTTCCCGCCATCCTGAAGTCAACCACCATCTCCTTCGTTTTTCCCACGTTGAGAATGAGGTTGTGGGATTTGCACCATCCTGTGAGCAGCTCCACCTCCATCCTGTACGCCGACTCATCATTGTCACTGATGAGACCCACCACTGTTGTGTTGTCAGCGAACTTGTTGATGAAGTTGTTGTTGAGTCTAGCAGTACAGTCGTGTGTAAGCAGACTAAACAGCAGGGGGCTTAGGACACAGCCTTGGGGCGAGCCAGTGCTCACAGCTATGGTTTTTGATGTCCTACTGCCCACCCTGACTGTCTGCTGCCGTTGCGATAGAAAGTTCAGGACCCAGTTACATGTGCCAGCATCAACCCCCAATAACTCCAACTTCTCCACCAGCTGCTGTGGAATGATTGTGTTAAAAGCAGAGCTGAAGTCTATGAAGAGGATCCTGGCATAAGTATTTTTCCGATCAAGGTGTGGCAGTACGAGGTTCAGAGTTGTTGAGACTGCGTCCTCTGTGGATCGGTTGGCTCTGTAGGCGAACTTAAGTGGGTCTAGGTCGGCAGGTAGGCTATTTTTGATATGCTGCTTAACCAGTCACTCAATACACTTCATTACTATGGGTGTTAGAGCCATTGGTCGAAAGTCATTATAGCAGGCTGGGTTTGGTTTCTTCGGGACAGGAACGATGGTGGCACTCTTAAGACAGTTGGGCACTACTGCCTGGCTGAGCGAGGTGTTAAAAATGTCTGTGAAGACATCTTTCAGTTGCTCGGCGCAGTCTCTTAGAACGCATCCAGGAATGTTGTCCGGCCCTGTGGCTTTGCGTGGGTTGATGCTGGCAAAGGCCTTTTTAACTCCGGCTGCGGACAGCCTGAGCGATTGGTCACTGGGAGATAGCAGTAGTGCATGTGTCTGGGTGCTGTTTTTAACCTCAAACCGTGCGTAGAACTCGTTCAGTTCATCTGGTAGAGAGGGGTCGTTTTGGCATATCCGCAGTGCTTAAGTCAACACCTTTGCAGTGGCTCCCTGTCCTCTCTCATATAGCCCCTCCCTCATACGCAGAAGGGAGAGGATGTTGAAAGATTGGTGCACCTTCGAGGCTAACCTTGACCTTCCCATCCATGCTGACTTGAACAGTCTGCCCAACATACGCCTGAAGTCCCGCAAACCCTTCTGAACATCCGTTAAATCTCTGGAAGACTTTGACTCCATGACTGAGTGGCGCAGAGCGTGGAAAGATGCCGACACCAACAACGGAGAGGACATCACAGACCCCGCAGTGAAACCACCGGGTTTTGACCTCCATCGCAAGCGATGGACGACCCTAAACAGAATCCGCACCCTCCATGCAAGAACAGCCCATCACCTGCATAAGTGGGGGGTGACCGACAGCCCTGCTTGCGACTGCAGACATCCAGACCTGACCATCCCACACATCGTGAATGACTGCCCACTGAGGCTTTTCCCTGGTGGCATCAAATCCATCCATCCAGTAACTGATGCTGTTCTGGCCTGGATGTCTACCCTTGATAGAAACATAGAAATTAGGTGCAGGAGCAGGCCATTCGGCCCTTCGAGCCTGCACCACCATTCAATATGATCATGGCTGATCATCCAACTCAATATCCTGTACCTGCCTTCTCTCCATACCCTCTGATCCCTTCAGCCACAAGGGCCACATCCAACTCCTTCTTAAATACGGCCAACGAACTGGCCTCAACTACCTTCTGTGGCAGAGAATTCCACAGATTCACCACTCTCTGTGTGAAAAACGATTTTCTCATCTCGGTCCTAAAAGACTTCTCCCTTATCCTTAAACTGTGACCCCTTGCCCTGGACTTTCCCAACATCGGGAACAATCTTCCTGCATCTAGCTTGTCCAACCCCTTAAGAATTTTGTAAGTCTCTATGAGATCACCCCTCAATCTCCTAAATTCCAGCGAGTACAAACCGAGTCTATCCAATCTTTCTTCATATGGAAGTCGTGCCATCCCAGGATCTACAACTTTAGGCTGTGCACGCCATACACAAGAAGACTTTGCAGCCTTCCACATTCAGCATCATGTGGAAACAGGCCCTTCAACCCAACTTGCCCACACCGGCCAACAATGTCCCATCTACACTCGTCCCAACTGCCTGCATTCGACCCATTTCCCTCTAAACCTGTCCTATCCATGTACCTGTCTAAATGTTTCTTAAACGTTGCACCAGTGCCAGCCTCAACTACCTCCTCCGGCTGCTCATTCCATATACCTACCACCCTTTGCATGAAAAAAGTTACCCCCTCAAGTTCCTATTTAATATTTTAGAAAGGAGATGAGGAGAAATTTATTTTTGTCAGAGGGTGGTGAATCTGTGGAATTCTTTGCCACTGAATGTTGAGGAGGCCAAGTCAGTGGATATTTTTAAGGCAGAGATAGATAGATTCTTAATTAGTACAGGTGTCAGAGGTTATGGAGAGAAGGCAGGAGAATGGGGGGTTAGGGTTAGATAGATCAGCCATGATTGAATGGCGGAGTAGGCTTGATGGGCTGAATGGCCTAATTCTACTCCTGTCGCTTATGACATGACTTAAGGCCCTGTCCCACGAGGCGAGTTCACCCAAGAGCTCTCCCGAGTTTAAAAACAAAATCAAACTCGTGGTAAGTACGTTGAATGTACGTAGCGGGTACGTCGGAGCTCGTGGATGTCTCGTAGCGGCTCGTAATGCTAATGGCAGGTACTCGGGAAACGCGGAAACTCGTGAAGTTTTTTCAACAGTGTGAAAATTGTAAAGTGAAGAGTAAAAAAATACTCGTGATGAAGTACCACGAGTTTGATTTTTTTTTTTAACTCGGGAGAGCTCTTGGGTAAACTCGCATCGTGGGACAGGGGCTTTATACTGTGTTGCTGGGCATGAATTAAGCCCTGCATTTAAGTCCCCTTTGTCTTCTTTGTTTTATAAGCATAAATATAGAGAGGGGTTGGGCAGACTAGGACTTTATTCTTTGGAACACAGGAGGATGAGGGCTGATCTCATAGGAGTGTTGCATGAGATCATGATGTGAATCTATCGGGTGGATGCACAGGATCGTTTACCCAGAGTAATGGAATCAAGAACTAGAGGACATAAGAGGGAAAAGATATAATAGTATTCTAGGGAGCAACATCTTCACACAGAGGTTGGTGGGAATATGGAACAAGCTGCCAGAGGAGGTAATTGAGGTAGGTACCATTACAACATGTAATAGACAGGTACATGGATGGGAAAGGTTTCGAGGTATATGGACCAAATGCAGGCAGGTGGGCCTAGTGTAGATGGGACATCATGTTTAGCACGGATATTGTGGGCTGAAGGGCATATTTCTGCGCTGTAGTGTTCTGTGCATGTTAAGGAGTCAAACAGTATGGAAACAAGTCTTTTGTTCCAACTTGCCCATGCTGACCAAAATGTCATATCTATAAGATCATAAGGTGATCTTCCTTCTTCCCGAACGAGGTCTAAATCTCTTCATTCCCTGCATATTCATGTGACTATATAAACGCCTCTTAAATTTAGTTTTAGTTTTAGAGATACAGCGAGGAAACAGGCCCTTCAGCCCACTGAGTTTGTGCTGACCAACAATCCCCGTACATTAGGTCTGGCCTGAGGGGGCTGTCTCTGTTTTACAGGAACAGTTTCAGCAAACAGAATGGAGTCTGTTTGCCACTTAGGCCACCTTCAACTCCCAAGTGGACATCAACTCATACACCTCAACCGTTCTGGACTATATAAAATTCTGCACGGACAACGTCACTACCCACAAGGAGATAAAGACCTTCCCTAACCAGAAGCCGTGGATGAGCAGGGAGGTCAGACTCCTGCTGAAGGCTCACGACGCCGCTTTAAAATCTGGCAACGCTGATGGATACAGCTCATCCAGGGCCAATGTGAAAAAGGGAATTAGGAATGCTAAACTCAATCACAAACGGTGGATTGAGGAGCATTTCCAAAACAACTCTGACCCCAGGCACATGTGGCAAGGAATCAAATCCATTGCCGATCACCAAAAAGTCAAGAACCCCCCCCCCAGACAATGCCTCCCTTCCTGACAAGCTAAACCATTTCTATGCTCGCTTTGACCAGAACAACAAAACTCCATCAAAGTTGCCCCACCCCCGAATGAACAACCCCTCAGTCTCTCCACCTCTGCTGTACAAGATGCACTGAGCAAGGTGAATGAGCACAAAGCTGCCGGCCCTGATGGCATCTCCGGGCGGGTGCTCAGGGCATGTGCTGGACAACTATCCCTGGTCCTCACTGACATTTCCAATCTGTCACTGGCCCAGGGTGTCGTCCCCACTTGCCTCAAGACATCTACCATTGTGCCAGTGCCCAAACAATCAGCGACAGGGAGTCTCAACGATTTCCGGCCAGTGGCACTCACCCCCTTCATCGGCAAGTGCTTCGAGCGGCTGATCTTGGCTCACCTCAAAGCCAGCCTCCCCTCCACACTGGACCCCCATCAGTTTGCCTACCAGACCAACAGGTCCACAGAGGATGCCATATCGGCGGCCCTACACTCTGCCCTGACCCACCTGGACAATAATAACACCTACATCAGGTTGCTGTTCATTGACTTCAGCTCCGCCTTTAACACTGTCATACCCGCTAGCTTGATCACCAAACTCAACGGTCTTGGCATCTCCACTTCCCTCTGCAATTGGACACTGGATTTCCTCACTAACAGACCACTGTCTGTTAGGGTCAACAACCACACCTCCTCCACTACAACACTGAACACTGGCGTGCCACAGGGCTGTGTGCTCCGCCCTCTCCTCCACTCCCTCTTCACCCATGACTGCATCCCTAAGCATGGCTCCAACGCCATCATAAAATTTGCCGACGACACCACGGTGGTAGGACTGATCAGCGACAACGACGAGTCAGCCTACAGGGAGGAGGTCCAGCACCTGACAACCTGGTGTGCCAATAACAACCTCGTCCTCAACTCCCAGAAGATGAAGGAAATCATTGTCGACTTCAGAAAGAACAGAGGGGGCAGACACACCCCCATCCATATAAAAGGGACTGAGGTGGAGCGGGTCTCCAACTACAAATTCCTCGGGGTACACATCTCGGAGGATCTGTCCTGGTCCCTCAACACCTCCAAGCTGATCAAAAAGGCGCAGCAGCGCCTTTACTTCCTGAGGAGGCTTAAAAAAGCCCACCTGTCCCCCCAGATCCTGACCAACTTTTACCGCTGTACCATCGAAAGCATCCTGACCACCTGCTTTACGGTACGGTACAGCAGTTGCACTGTAGCAGACAGGAAGGCACTACAACGGGTGGTGAAAACCGCCCAGTACATCATCGGTGCCCCGCTCCCTGCCATGGATGCCCTCCACCGAAAACGGTGTCTGAGACGGGCCGGGAAGATCATCAAAGAACTGCTTCTATAACAACACCATCACACTGCTGAACTCGGAGTCCCGCCAATAGATTTCTCCAGTCTCTCCGTCCACATTGTCTGCATTCTGTATCTATTTATATATTGCTATTACTACAAACTGACGCTAAACTGCATTTCGTTGTACCCATACTTGTATCTGTGCAATGACATTAAAGTTGAATTGAATTGAATTGAATTGAATTAACGCTAGGGCCAATTTATACTTATACCAAGCTAATTAACCTACAAACCTGTATGTCTTTGGAGTAATGTTTAAGAAAGAACTGCAGATGCTGGTAAAATCGAAGGTAGACACAAAATGCTGGAGAAACTCAGCGGGTGAGGCAGCATCTATGGAGAGAAGGAATTGCCGACTTTCTGGGTTTTGTATCTATCTTTGGAGTAAAATGGATGAAGGAGAGCCAGTGGTGGTAGTGTATCTGGACTTTCAGAAAGCCTTTGATATGCTCCCACACAGGTGATTGGTGGGCAAAATTAGAGCACATGGTATTGGGGATAGTGTATTGACATGGATAGAGAATTGGTTGGCAGACAGGAAACAAAGAGCAGGAATAAACGGGCAGTGGCGAGTGGAGTGCCGCAAGGCTCGGTGCTGGGGACACAACTATTTACAATATTAATGATTTCGATGATGGGATTAAAATTAACACTAGCACATTTGCAGATGACACAAAGCTGGGTGGCAGTGTGAACTGCGAAGAGGATGCAAGGAGGTTGCAGGATGACTTCGACAGGTTGAGAGAGTGGGCAGATGCATGGCAGATGCAGTATAATGTAGATGAATGTGAGTTATCCACTTTGGCAGCAAGAACAAGGAGGCAGATTATTATCTCAATGGTGTCAGATTAGGAAAAAAGGAAGTGCAATGAGACCTGGGTGTCCTTGCACACCAATCACTGAAAGTAAACATGCAGGTAGAGCAGGTAGTGAATAAAGCTAATGGTACTTTGGCCTTCATAACAAGAGGATTTGAGTGTAGGAGTAAAGAGGTCCTTCTGCAGTTGTACAGGGCCCTGGTGAAACCACATCTGGAGTATTATGAGGAGATATGGTCGAGACCCTTCTTCAGACTGGTCAGGGATCAGGGAAACGAGAGATATAGACGGTGATGTGGAGAGATAAACAGTGAATGAAAGATATGCAAAAAAGTATTGATGATAAAGGGAACAAGCCATTGTAAGCTGTTTGTGGTGTGAAAATGAGAAGCTAGTGCGACTAGGGTGGGGGAGAGAGATAGAGATAGAGGGAATGCCAGAGCCCGAGGACTGAGGGAGAGGTGGGAAGGGGAGGAGACAGCAAGGGTTAACAGAATTGAGAAAATTCAATGTTCAAGCCCAAAGGATGCAGACTCCCCAAGCGGAATATGAGGTGCTGTTCCTCCAACTTGCGGTGTTGCTCGCTCTGGCCGTGGAGGAGGCCCAGGACCGAGAGGTCGGATACGGAATGGGAGGGGGAATTGAAGTGCTGAGCCACCGGGAGGTCGGCTTGGTTATTGCGGACCGATGAAGAAGGGTCTCGACCCGAAACGTCGCCTATCTCCTTCATTCCTTAGATGCTGCTGCACCCGCTGAGTTTCTCCAGCCTTTTGTGTACTCTGGAGTATTATGTGCAGTTTTGGTCTCCTAATTTGAGGAAGGACATTCTTGCTATTGAGGTAGTGCATCGTAGATTCACGAGGTTAATCCCTGGGATGGCGGGACTGTCATATGAGGAAAGATTGGAAAGACTGGGCTTGTATTCACTGGAATTTAGAAGGATGAGAGGTGATCTTATAGAAACATATAAAATTAAAAAAGGACTGGACAAGCTTGGTGCACGAAAAATGTTCCCAATGTTGGGTGAGTCCAGAACCAGGGGCCACACTCTAGGAATAAAGAGTGTTTCTCATCTCATTTAAAACTGAGATGAGAAAAAACCTTTTCAACCAGAGAGTTGTGAATTTGTGGAATTCTCTGCCACAGAAGGCCGAAGAGGCCACTTCAAGGGATGAATTTAAAAGAAAGTTATATAGAGCTCTAGAGGCTTGTGGAATCAAGGGATATGGGGAGAAGGCTGGCACGGGTAACTGATTGTGGATGATCACAATGAATGGCGGTGCAGGCCAAATGGCCTCCTCCTGCAACTATTTTCTTGGTTCTATGAGTGTGGGAGGAAACCGAAGATCTGGGAGAAATCGCAGGTCACGGGGAGAACGTACAAACTCGTACAAAGGACGCAGGAGAACAGCGCCGGAGACCCGGGTTCGATCCCACCAACCCGTAGTCGCTGTAAGGCGGCAACTCTGCCGCTGCGTCACCGTGCAGAAATGTCATAACCGTGTTTCCACCACCACCACCACTGGCACGCATTCCAGGCACCCTCCGCTCCCTGTGCATCAAAGCACCAACATGTTCTTATCATCATTACACCTTTCTCCTCAGACCTCCAATATTTTACAATTTCCCCCTGGGAGAAAAGGTTTCCGACTATCTAGTCTAAATCGGCCGTTCATAATTTATACTATTCCATCTGGTCTCAAATCGGCTTCCGGCTTTCTATTGAAAACAATCCAAGTTTGTCCAACCTCTTCTTATAGCTGATATCCTCTAATCCAGGCATATTTCTGGTGAACCTCTTCTGCACCCTTTACAAAACATCCATATCCTTCGTATAATCAGTACGAGATACTGATTGTGGATGATCAGCCATGATCACATTGAATGGCGGTGCTGGCTCAAAGGGCCGAAAGTCCTACTCCTGCACCTATTGTCTATATCGGATGAATACAATACTCCACACAAAAATCCAAATGCAGCCTTGCCAAGGTTTTATAAAGATGACCCTTTTCTCTATGCTACCTCTTTAATTGTACTCATCTCATAACTTATGTTCATCTTATTTTACTGCATTAATTGACTAAATGACAACGGACCTATCCCTGTCACAGCACTGCCTTCACCCTATTATAAATATTCACAAGTTCACAGGTTATAGGAGAGGAATTAGGCCATTCAGCCCATCGAGTCTAAAGGAAATATTCCCTTTGTACATTCCTTCATTCCCCCAACTTCTATGCAACTTATAACAAACTTGTTATTTTTATATGTTATTAACCTTTTCCAGTTCTGCCTAAAGGTCTTCAATCTGAAACATTAATGCTTGTTTTCAGTTTTTCTCCCTCCACAGATGCTGCCTGACCTTTCGAGTCTTTCCAGCATTGCCCAAGTTTATTCTAATGGAACTATAGTAGGAATATCAATTCAACGTATCTCATCATCTATCATATCAGTGGCAGCTCTTTGAAAAAAGAACTCTTTGAAATTGCGGTTCGCAATAGTTCAAGACATGCAAACTGAGAGCCCAAAGGGGGAAATAAATGGAGGATTCACTGAATGAGGGGGTTAATTAGATGACAAAGTAAGTACAGAAATCAAGATAGAACGGAAACGAGGAAACACTTTTTCTCACAGAGAGTGGTGAGTCTGTGGAATTCTCTGCCTCAGAAGGCGGTGGAGGCAGGTTCTCTGGATGCTTTCAAGAGAGAGCTAGATAGGGCTTTTAAAAATAGCGGAGTCAGGGGATATGGGGAGAAGGCAGGAACGGGGTACTGATTAGGGATGATCAGCCATGATCACATTGAATGGCGGTGCTGGCTTGAAGGGCCAAATGGCCTGCTCCTGCACCTATTGTCTATTGTCTAAATAGAGGGAAAGACTATGAAGAAATAGAATGTCCAAGGAGAAAAAAGAAAACATTAGCATCAACCGCATAAAAAGATAGGATGTCATCTTAAAAACTTCCCCACGAGTACCAAACTTGACAATATGAAACTTCACACATGAAAAATTAATTATTGGTGCTATAAAAGATAATTTGACAGTCACTAATATGCTTTGCATTGTTGAAAGGATTGAAGAAATATTTAAGAGAAAAAAGGCACAAAAAGCTGGAGTAAATCAACGGGTTATACAGCATCTCCAGAGAACATGAATAGGCGGTGATTTGGGTCAGGACTCTTCTTTAGACTGATTGTGGGTGGGGGTAGGTGGAGGTGAGGGTGGGTGAAGAAAGCTGGAAGTGGGGTAGGGGCTGGGGCAGCCTGGTAGGTGATAGGGCGAAGTGGAGAGAGATGAGGGTTTTTTTTCCATTGACAAAGACCAGAATTGAAAAGTCAAAAAGTGTGAGATAAGGATAGATGATGCTTCTGAAATGTGAAGCCAGAGGAGGGAATATAGGTGGAAGGGGGTGGGGGAAAGGAGAATAGGCGCAACATTGTGATGGGGCACAGGGAAGTGAGGGGGAAAAAGTGGGAGGAAAGGTGGGGCGTGTATGTAGGTTAGTTACCTAAAATTGGAGAATTCAAAGTTCATACCGTTGGGTTGTAATCTACCCAAATGGAATATGAGTCAAGTCAAGTCACTTTAATTTCTATAGCACATTTAAAAAACAACTCTCGTTGACCAAAGTCCTTTACATTGGTGGAGGTACTAACGTTATACAACAGTGGTTCATAGATTAAGTACATACATAAATACATACATATAACCCTCCCTCAGCGGACGTCATGAAAGGCTTGAGATTAAAGATGAGTTTTAAGTCTCGACTTAAAAGAGTCGATGGAGGGGGCAATTCTGATGGGAAGGGGGATGGTGTTCCACAGTCTAGGAGCTGCAACCGCAAAGGCGCGGTCGCCCCTGAGCTTATGTCAGATGTTCAGTAACCCCAAGTCGGCCGATCTGAGGGACCTGGAGGTGGTGTGGTGGGTAAGCAGACTTTTGATATAGGTGGGGGCAAGCCCGTTAAGGGCTTTTTAAACATAAAGAAGGATCTCGAAAATTATTCGGAACCGCACAGGGAGCCAGTGAAGAGAGGCCAGGATCGGGGTGATGTGATCCCTTTTTCGGATGCCCGTCAGGAGTCTCGCTGTGGCATTTTGGACCAGTTGCAAGCGGGACAGGGAAGATTGGCTGATGCCAGCGTAAAGGGAGTTGCAGTAATCGAGGCGGGAGGAGATAAATGTGTGGATGATCTTTTCGAGGTCGTCAAACTGGAGGAATTGCTTTATTTTAGCTATCGTCCGAAGCTGAAAGAAGTTCAATGCTGAGTCAATTATTACGCCAAAGTTTTTGACGTGAGGTTTGAGTAATGGGGTAAGGCTTCCAAGGCTGCCTGCTATCGTTTTGATTGAGTCCGAAGGTCCGAGAAGGATGACCTCAGACTTACTCTTGTTTAGTTGGAGGACGTTCTGGGCCATCCAACACTTTATAACCTTCTGGCAGTGGATAAGGTTAAGTAGATTTGATCAGTTGTTGGGCTTCAGGGGGAGATAGAGTTGTGTATCGTCTGCATAGCAATGAAAGGAAATGCCGTGCCTTTGAATGACTTGGCCTGAGGGGAGCATATACAGGGAGAAGAGAATGGGGCGAAGGATGGAACCTTGTGGAACCCCACAGCAGAGGCTAGCTGGGGAGCAGAAAGAGTTGCCTACGTTAATAGAGAAACTCCTACCTTTGAGGTAGGAGATGAACCAGCTCAGGGCAGGGCCATCAATACCAACCCCGTACCGGAGACGGTCAATTAGGATGGTGTGGTCGACAGTATCAAATGCTGGGCTGAGGTCGAGAAGGAGCAGGATTGCACAGGCGCCGGGGTCAATGGTGAGAACTAGGTCATTATGTACCTTCAACAAGGCAGACTCTGTGCTGTGGTGGGCCCTGAAACCTGATTGGAAAGTTTCCAAGATAGTATTTTGGTGAAGGTAAGGCATAAGTTGACTTAAAATTACCTTTTCAAGGACTTTTGAAAGGAAAGGCAGTTTTGAAATAGGTCTGTAGTTGCTTGGCAAGGTGGGGTCGAGGTTAGGTTTTTTTCGGGAGGGGCTGGACCACCGCGTGCTTGAAGCAGGTGGGAACAGTGCCAATGGCCAGAGAATAGAGAAATGAGGGATATTTAACCAGGCAATAATTCAACCAGGCAATAATTAGCCGAGTCTGTGCCGATCAGCAATCCCCGCACACTTATACCACCCTGCACATACTCGGAACAATTTTACAATTATACCAAGCCAATTAACCTACAAACCTGTACATCTTTGGAGTGTGGGAGCAAACCGGAGCACCTGGAGAAAACCCACGCAGGTCACAAGAGGCATGTATAAACTCCATACAGACATGTACCCGTAGTAAGGATCGAACCGCTGTAAAGCAGCAACTTGAGCCACCCTTGCTAAAAGTGGGTAAATGCAGAAACAAATTAAGTTGACTTGACTCCACTTAAATTAAACTAAAGACTGCAATGTTCAATGGAACTCAGCTTAAAGAAATAAGATGGACACAAAATGCTGGAGTAATTCAGCGGGACAGGCAGCGTCTCTGGAGAGACGGAATGGGTGACGTTTCGGGTCAAGACTCTTCTTCAGACTAGTTAGGGATAAGGGAAACAAAATAAATAGACGAAATACCAGAAGATTAGGTTTATCCATGTCTGTTTATACTGCGTAAAGACATCATTGGCAAAGTCAGCGATTATTGCTTTGCAGTAATACCTTCGGCAAGATGCAAGTGAGGATTTTCTTTTAGATGTTTCAGTTAGTCTGGAATAGTGATACAGTGCAACATAGACCACAACTTATTGATGTTCACACTTATCTGGCCATCTGCTCCACACTTGAAGTTGCTGTATTATTTACCTTCGCCAGCACCATTATTCTTGTCTTTATATTGATAACAAATTCTGGCCCTTGAAGTAAAATACTTCGTTCTTCTGTCAGAGTGAGGCTAAACGCAAATTGGAGGAACAGCACATCATATTTTCCTTTGTCAGCTTACAACCCAATGATATAAATATTGATTTCTCTAACTTCAAGTAACCCCAGCATTCCTTCTCTCTTTATCCCTCCCCCACCCAAGTCGCATTTGCTTCTCGTGTTCACCCAACAAACAGCTAACAATGGCCTGTTTCCTTTATCATCGTTACTTTGTTGCATATCTTTCATTCATTGTTCTTTATCTCTCTATATCATTGTCTATTTCTTTTGTTTCCCTTATCCCTAACTAGTCTGAAGAAGGGTCTTGACCCGAAACGTCACCCATTCCTTCTCTCCAGAGATGCTGCCTGTCCCGCTGAGTTACTCCAGCGTTTTATGTCCAACTTATTTCCTTAAGTTGAGATCCATTGAACATTGCAGTCTTTAGTTTAATTTAAGTGGAGTCAAGTCTACTTTATTTGGCACATACACATACAAGATCTTCAGTGAAATGAAAGTGGCAATGCCTGCCAGATTGTGCAAAACAACAGAATAACAGAACAGAACAGAACCAGTACTTACATTAAAAAAAAACACAACAGTAATTACTCCCTGGTGAGATCACAGCTTACAGCACTGATGGCCTGTGGGAAGAAACTCTGTCTCATCCTCTCTGTTTTCACAGCGTGACAGCGGAGGTGCTTGCCTGACCGTAGCAGCTGGAACAGTCCATTGCTGGGGTGGTCGGGGTCCTTCATTATCTTGCTGGCTCTGGATCTGCACCTCCTGGTGTATAGGTCCTGCAAGAGGGGTGAGTGTAGTTCCCACGGTGCGTTCGGCCGAATGCACTACTCTCTGCAGAGCCTTCCTGTCCTGGGTAGAGCTATTCCCAAACCAGATAGAGATGTTGCCGGACAGGATGCTTTCTACAGCCCCAGAGTAGAAGCACTGAAGGATCCTCAGAGAGACTCTGAATTTCCTCAGCTGCCTCAAGTGGTAAAGGCGCCGCCTTGCCTTTCTCACCAGTGCAGCAGTGTGTGTTGTCCATGTCCGAGCCTCTGAGATGTGGCTCCCATGTATTTGAAGCAGCTCACCCTATCCACAGTATCCCCATTTATCCCCAGTGGCGTGTACGTCCTCGGATGTTGTGCCCTCTTAAAGTCCACAATCAGCTCCTTAGTTTTTATGACATTCAAGAGGAGGCTGTTGTCCTGACACCAGAGTGCCAGATCAGCCACCTCCTCCCGGTAGGCCTTCTCATCGTTGTCTGAGATCAGGCCCACCACCACAGTGTCATCAGTAAACTTGATGATGGAGTTGGACCTGAACCTGGCCACACAGTCATGTGTGTGCAGGGAGTACAGTAGGGGGCTGAGGATGCAACCCTAGAGGGATCCTGTGTTCAGGGTGAGGGGGTTGGATGCATGTCTCCCCATCTTGACCACCTGGGGCCTGGCGGTGAGAAAGTCCAGGACACAGGCACACAGGGGGGTGTTCAGTCCCAGTTCCAGCAGCTTCTCAGCAAGTCTGTTGGGGACTATGATGTTGAAAGCTGCACAAAAATCAATAAACAGCATCCTCACACAGCCCCGCTTCTGGCTGTCAAGGTGAGAGAGAGTGGTGTGCAAAGCCTGGGAGACCGCATCATCTGTAGATCTGTTCCAATGGTATGCGAACTACAGTGGGTCCATGGTGCGAGGGAGGAAGATGCAGATGTAGTTCTCGATCTGCCTCTCAAAGCATTTCATGACTACCGAGGTGAGGACCACTGGTCGGTAGTCATTCAAGCAGGCTGGAGAGGCATTCTTAGGCACTGGTACAATGGTGGATCTCTTGAAGCTGGTAGGGGCCACGGACTTGGCCAGGAAGAGGTTGAACATTGTGGTGAACACTGGAGCTAGCTGAGTAACACAAGACATAAGTACTCGCCCAGATATACCATCTGGGCCTACATCTTTCCTCATGTTCACACGCGTCAGAGCTCTCCTCACGTCGTGCTCGGACAACGAGAATGTGTGCACATCCCCAGCAGTGGAACTCCCTCCAGCCTCGCTAGCTTATTTTATTTAGTTTATTGTGTCGTGTACCGAGGTACAGTGAAAAGATTTTGTTGCATGCTATCCAGTCAGCGGAAAGACTATATATGATTACAATTGAAACGTCCACAGTGTACAGATACATGATAAAGGGAATAATGTTTAGTGCAAGGTAATGTCCAGGAATGTCCAATTAAAGCTAGTACAAGGGTCTCTAATGAGGCAGATGGTGGGTCAGGACCGCTCTCTAGTTGGTGATAAGATGGATTGGATGTCTGATAACAGCTGGGTAGAAACTGTTCCTGAATCTGGGGGTGTGCATTTTCACACTTCTGTACCTCTTGCTTGATGAGAGAGGGGAGAAGAGGGAGTGACCGACCGGAGTGAGACTGGTCCTTGATTGCGCTGGTGGCCCTGCCAAGGCAGTGTGAAGTGTAGATGGAATGTGTCCTAGATACGCTTGTGAGGCTGGAATTAATTTAGAAAGGATCATAAAGGGCCTGTCCCACTTGGGCGACCTAATCCGCGAGTCCAGAAGAGTGTATTTGACCTTCAAGCTCAAAGGCACACCTGGAAAGCCTCGAGCTGGATCAATCGGCCGCATTGAAACCACGAGCTGCATCGACCGAACTGCGAGCTGCATCTACCGACCACACACACGCACACACGCACACACGCACACACGCACGCACACATGCACGCACACACACACGCACACATGCACACACGCTCGCACACACGCTCGCACACACACACACACACGCGCGCGCGCACGCGCGTACACACACACACACACACACACACACACACACACACACACACACACACACACACACACACACACACACACACACACACACACACACACACACACACGCACACACACCGCGAAGGTGGGGACTAGGGACAGCGGAGGAGCTCTGTCTGCGTCATGAATAGGAAGGTAAACGGCTGCCACAGAGTACCGTAAGTCCTTTAGAGAGGGGGGAGGGGGGAGAGAAGGAGAGAGAAGGGAGACAGAAGGGGGGGCGGGGGAGAGAAGGAGAGAGAAGGGAAGGAGAAGGGGAGGAGAAAGGGAGAGAAGTGGAGGGAGAAGGAGTGGAGACACTTTTAAGAAGTTGAATAAAATTAGCGGGCATTTTACCTACTGGTAGGTCTTCCTAGGTCGTGGAACTCCAATGAACCAATCAAAATGCCCGGTTAGTGAAGGAGATTGCCTACGCCTGCCTTCGACTGCCTGTAAGTAAATAGAGACCCCACTCCACTGCACTACGAGTGAAAAAGACCCATGCCGACCAAATTTTACTCGCAGAAAATTTCTCAATATGCTGAAAAATGTTTCCACGACCTAGCTGAGGCGGGAACCTCCCTCGAGCATGAAGGAGAGTTCCAACCACCTCCTAGGACCTCGTGTCGACCATGCTGTGAGTTTGAGTCCAGGGCAAACTCATTTAAACTCTTTTAAACTCGCAGCTTAGGTCGCCCAAGTGGGACAGGCCCTTAAAGGTCTAAGTCAAAGATAAGCGAGCAGAGGCAAATGATGGCTTAGAGGCACTGAAAGACATGGACAATCACTAATTAAGACTCTATCAGGAGCAAACATAGAACAACACTAAATGAAATAAAACATATTTCAAGACAGGATATGTCAATGATTAAAAAAATGTTGAAACCATCTAACAGAAAAGAATATCTGGGTAAAAGGAAATTGAGATTAAAATATATGAATCTTTTCCCTTAAGCCAAAGAAACATTGTTATTATTAATTTGAAAAACTACAACAACGCAAATTTTAAATTATTTTATATATTCTTTTTTAATAATCCACCTTTAACTCAAATATATTCTGGTCAGCGAAAAGTTAAAACACACAATTTAGCTTTTTTTAGTTTACGTTTTAGATATATAGCGCAGAAACAGGTCCTTCGGCCCACCAAGTCCGCACCGACCAGCGATTCCCGCGCACCACCCTACACACACTAGGGACAATCTTACATTTACATATTTATACCAAGCCAATTAACCTACAACCCTGCACGTCTTTAGAGTGTGGGTGGAAACCAAAAATCTCGAAGAAAACCCACGCAGTTCACGGGGAGAATGCACAAACGATACGATATGATACGATACAATAGAACTTTATTCATCCCAGGAGGGAAATTGATCCGCCCACAGTCATAAAAACACAAGGTACGTGAAACATGAAAGTAAAGTGACGAGTGGAAAGGACTGGGGATGCGCAAAGATTGGGGAGGGGGTGGGGGGAGGGTGGGGGGGGGTTGTAGTCAGTCTACCCCATGACAGAAGGGGGGGAGTTGTACAGTTTGATAGCCAAGGGTAAGAAGCATCTCCTGTGGCGTTCTGTGCTGCATCTTGTTGGAACCAGTCTGTTGCTGAAGGTACTCCTCAGGTCGACCAGTGTTTCATGGAGGGGGTGTATTGTATTGTCCAAGATGCTCCGCAGTTTGAGTAGCTCCGTACAGACAAGCACCCGTAGTCAGGATCGGACCCGGGTTTCTAGCGCTATAAGGTAGCAATTCTACCGCTTTGCCACCGTGCCTCCACTTTGCCAATCAATGATCACCGCACATTAACACTATCCTGCACCCACTAAGGGCAATTTTTACATTTGCCAAGCCATTTAACCTACAAACCTGCACATCTTTGGAGTGTGTGAGGAAACCGAAGATCTCGGAGAAAACCTACGCAGATCGCTGGGAGAACGTACAAAATCCGTACAGACAGCACCGTATTCAGGATTGAACACGGATCTCCGATGCTGCATTCGCTGTAAGGCAGCAACTCTACCGCTGCGCCACCTTTACCGCCCTGCAAGCTAGGATTTTATTCCTTGGGGTGCAGGAGTCTGAAGGGTGATCTTATAGCGAGATGTATAAATTCATGAAGGTCTCAGATTGGGTAAGTGCGATGTATAGTAAAGTGAGTCTTATTCTGAGGACGTGGAAATCAAGAAATAGAGGGCATATTTATTTAGGGTTGGAGGTGGAATTTTTAATAAGAACCTGAGGGATAACTTTTTCACAAGGTGGTAGTGGGATATATGGAGCGAGCTGCCAGGGGAAGTAGGTGAAGCAGAGAAAGGTTGAACAAGTTAGGTCTTTATTCTTTGGAGCGCAGAAGGTTAAGGGGGGACTTGATTGAGGTCTTTAAAATGATGAAAGGGATAGACAGAGTTGACGTTGATACGTTTTTCCCATTGAGGGTAGGGAAGATTCAAACAAGAGGGCATGACATGAGAATTAAGGGACAGAGGTTTCGGGGTAACGTGAGGGGAACTTCTTTACTCAGAGGGTGGTGGCTGTGTGGAATCAGCTTCCAGCAGAAGTGGTGGAGGCAGGATCGATTTTAACATTTAAGAGTAAAGTGGTTAAGTATATGGACGTGAAGGGAATGGAGGGGTATGGTCTGAGTGCAGGTAGATGGGACTAGGGGAAAACAAATGGTCGGCACGGACTGGAAGGGCCGAGAGGGCCTGTTTCCGTGCTGTAATTGTTATATGGTTATATGGTTAAGCAGGTATAATAAGAATATTCCTGGTATGTGAATACTTGGCCAATTAACTTATTCATTCATTCATTTAAAGAGATTTATAAAGGTGAATGGACAGGAAAGGTTTGGAGGAATATGAGCCAAATATGGACAAATGGAACGAGCTTCGATGAGGCAATTTAGTTGGCATGGGCTAGGTGGGCCGACGGGCCTGTTTCTGTGTTGAATTACTCTATGACTCTTTGAAATCTATATAATTAAAAGTCTCATCTTGACCGCTTCCTGTCTGCGCTGTACATTGATTTTAGAAAAAAACGCTACTGAGTGAACTGCCACCACACCAGCCGTGAGTGACTGGACTGCCAGCCCACCAGCCATGAGTAAGTGAACTGCCAGCCCACCAGCTGTAAGTGACTGAAGTGCCAGCCCATCAGCATGACTTGGTGAACTGCCAGCCCACCAGCCATGACTCACTGAACTGCAAGTCCAAGAATCCATTCGGTCCACAATGTCCATACTAGCCCTCTGGAAGCCAGCCCCTTCAGCCCACAACACCCATACTAGCGCTCCAGATATCCAAGCAAGGATAGACTTCCCTCCTTCATTGCTGAGATCTAAAAAAATATGAAAAAGTCTAAAATTGATTGTTCACCCTGTCCACCTTCTCTCTCACAGAGTCACCTGTTTTCGGAAGAATTTCTGGCAGTTTCTGAGCTGCCAGCCCGCCAGGCCTGAGTTACTGAGCTGCGAGCCTGCTCAGGCCTGAGTGGCTGTGCTGCCAGCCCAAGAAACCAGTCCCTACGGCCCACAACACCCATGCAAGCACTCCAGGTGCAGCAGGCTGTGAAGAAAGCGAATGGTATGTTGGCATTCATAGCAAAAGGATTTGAGTACAAGAGCAGGGGTGTTCTACTGCAGTTGTACAGGGTCTTGGTGAGGCCACACCTGGAGTATTGCGTACAGTTTTGGTCTCCTAATCTGAGGAAAGACATTCTTGCCATAGAGGGAGTACAGAGAAGATTCACCAGACTGATTCCTGGAATGGCACGACTTCCATATGAAGAAAGACTGGATAGACTTGGCTTGTACTCGCTGGAATTTAGAAGATTGAGGGGTGATCTCATAGAGACTTACAAAATTCTTAAGGGTTGGACAGGCTAGATGCAGGAAGATTGTTCCCGATGTTGGGGAAGTCCAGGACAAGGGGTCACAGTTTAAGGATAAGGGGGAAGTCTTTTAGGACCGAGATGAGAAAATCGTTTTTCACACAGAGAGCGGTGAATCTGTGGAATTCTCTGCCACAGAAGGTAGTTGAGGCCAGTTCGTTGGCCATATTTAAGAGGGAGTTGGATGTGGCCCTTGTGGCTTAAGGGATCTTAAGGTATGGAGAGAAGGCAGGTACAGGATACTGAGTTGGATGATCAGCCATGATCATATTGAATGGCGGTGCAGTCTCGAAGGGCCGAATGGCCTGCTCCTGCACCTAATTTCTATGTTTCTATGTTTCCAGAAAGCCCCCACCCCCACCCCCCACTGGACAGCAATATTGGAATTGGTGGAGAGGTGGAATATTGCGTTGGTGGACCAGCCCTCCCATGTGAAGCTGGGACCCAACGGGTCCCACTTAGTCTAGTATGACAATAAAACACTCTTGACTCTTGAACAGGCTCTTCAGCCCACAATATCCAAGCTAAATATGATGCCAAGTTACACCATTCACCTCAGTCTGCACGTGATTCTCATATCTCCGTTCCCTGCACATCCATAATGCCAATCTATACACCTCTTACATGTCACTATATACTACCACCACCACCACCTGTGGCAGCATGTTCCAGGCAGCTACCAAAGTTACACCAATCTCAGATAGCTTCTGCTATTCTAATCATTTCACATTGGGCAGTACGGTGGCACAGCAGTAGAGTTGCAGCCTTACAGTGCCGGAGTCCAGGGTTCGATTCCGACTACACATGCTGTCTGCATGGAGCTTGTACATTCTTCCCCTGAACGCGTGGGTTTCCTCGGAGATCTTTGGCTACCTCCCACACTGCAAAGACGCACGGGTTTTAATTGGCTTGTTATAAATGTAACAATTGTCCCTAGTGTGTGTGGGATAGGGTTAATGTGCGGGGATCGCTGGTCGTGGCAGACTCGGTGGGCTGAAGGGCCTGTTTCTGTGCTGCAACTCTAAACTGAACTAAACCAAACACATTTTGCTTCCTGTATCCAGAATTTTCTGATGTTCGTTATGTATTTTTAGCATCCAAAACTTTGTTTGATACTTTAGCTAAAATATTATAATTTGACATCTGTCTACCAATGATGTGCACTAATATGGTTAGATCTGGGACTGATTGTCTTGAGAGAGAGTTAGGATTATTTATATAGATGATTTTTGACATGCAAAGTGAGCAATTCTTGGGAAAACCAAACACTCATCAGAGCCAAAGGGGTTGAGAACGATTAGTATTCCCAAAGATCATGTCAAAGTGAAACAATTACCAACAGTAAAGAGTGTTTGAAAGCATCTTTTTTTGCATAACCATTCAGTCATATAATGACACATTATTAGCATTGCCAGTACGTAATATCCATCCCAACCACCCTAAAGTGTGGAGGCATTTACGAGTCAACCAAATTAGTGGATCTGATGCTACACATGGCACAGTGGCACAGTGGTAGCGTTGCTGCCTTACAGCGCCAGAGACCCGAGTTCAATCCTGGCGACGGGTGCTGTCAGTGTTGAATTTGTACATTCTTCTTGTGACCCCCCATCGGTTTTGTCCGGGTGCTCCAGTTTCCTCCCACACTCCAGGAAACGCAGGAAACATGTTCCCGGTTGTTGGAGGAGCCCAGAACCAGGGGCCACAGTTTACGAATAAGGGGAAAGCCATTTAGAACGGAGATGAGGAAAATCTTTTTCACACAGATGGTTCTTAATCTGTGGAATTCTCTGCCTCAGAAGGCAGTGGAGGCCAATTCTCTGTATGCTTTCAAGAGAGAGTTGGATAGAGCTCTTAAAGATAGCGGCATCAGGGGATACGGGGAAAAGGCAGGAACGGGGGTCCTTATTGTGGATGATTAGCCATGATTACAATAAATGGCAGTGCTGGCATGAAGGGGCGAATGGCCTACTTCTGCATCTATTGCCTATTGTCTATTGTCAAACAAGTACAGGTTCATAGGTTCATTGGCTTTGGTAAAATTGTAAATTGTCCTGAGTATGTAGGTTAGTGCTGGTGCGTGGGGTAATCGCTCGTGGACACGGACATGGTGGGCTGAAGGGCCTGTTACTTGCTGTATTTCTAAAGTCTAAAGTAAAGTAAGGTCAAACTGAGTATAGCTAATAGATTCACATGCCTGCGGGATATTAATATGTCACTTGGTTTTTAAACCATATTGAGATAACTTTGTTTGCACAATAATGAGATTAACTTTCTTCTAAATTCTGGATTCATTTAATCATCAGATTTTACATTTTCTAGCTGCCATGGTGGGATTTGAACTCTTGTCACTGGATCAGTGATCTGGAACTCCATCTACTCATCCAGTAATCGCTATGCCCATGCATCAAATTGAAAAAAACAAATGGCGAATAGGACCTAGGTTAATGGGCTCAGTCCAAGAACTTAGATTTCATTTAATCTGAGAAAATACATAAACTAACAACTGATAGACTGAGGTGTTTAACTTGGATAATGATCAATTGTTTTCAGGACATGCATATAAAAACCTGAAGAAGAATCTATAAAATGTGCAAGATCGGTGTTTAAAACACTATTTCTTCCAACAGGATAGTCAACAGAGATTTTGGATTGGTTGACATCTTTGTTAGATAATTAGAATGATGTTTATTGAGAATAATGTGTCCAATAGAAGGGTGCTGCAATGAAAGGGGGAGGAACAAACTATTCAATTTTGTAAAATGAATGACCAACTCATACCAGGTTATTTAATTATCGACCCTAACCGAATCTATTAATCAGGCCCTTTTTGCCATTAAGACTGGAAGAGGGGCGCTGAGAACATTGGGGGGACCTGGCAGGAGGGCCGTCAAGAACGATGGAAGAACTCGGTGTGGGGGCAGCGGATAGCGAAGGACGAAGGGTGGAACCAGCGGGGAGCCGCCGTGGATGAAGGAGGGGCTCGGGAGGGGGGAGAGCGGGAGGGGGGGAGGGGGAAGGGGCGAAAAAGAAGAGGGAAAAGAAGAAGTTTCCTCATCTCCGTTCTAAACTGCTTATCCCTTATTATTAAACCGTGGCCCTGCTTCTGGACTCCCCCAACATCGGGAACATGTTTCCTGCCTCTTGTGTGTCCAAACCCTTAACAATCCTATATGTTTCAATAAGACTCCCTCTCATCCTTCTAAACTCCAGAGTATACAAGCCCAGCCTCTCCATTCTCCCAGCCTATGACAGTCCCGCCGTACTGGGAACTGCCTAAGTTTAGTTTGGTTTAGTTTAGCGTAGAAACAGGCCCTTCGGCCCACCGAGTATGTGCCGACCGGCAATCCCCGCACATTAACACTTCCCTACACACACGAGGGACTATTTTACATTTACACCCAGCCAATTAAGCTACAAACCTCTACTTCTTCGGAGTGTGGGAGGAAACCGAAGGTCTCGGAGAAAACCCACGCAGGTCACGGGGAGAAAGTGCAAACTCCGTACAGACAGCACCCGTATTCGTGATCGAACCCAGGTCTCTAGCGCTGTAGGACTACCTCTGTGCTACTTGGTTAAAAAATCTGTTTCCCACCAAAAGGAAGAGTATTGATTGGGAGAGTCCTGATTGGTCCACCAAGGTTGACTCTTTATCTGTCTTCTCATTTCAAGGCTAATTAGGCATAGAAAAAAATGCTGCCATTGCCAGTGAATGAATAGATTAAAAATAAGTTACTTTAGGTAGAGCGACTTGATAATCAGGAGGATTGTTGCTTAACCATACTTAACAGGCTGCCGTGAGAATTTAATGGATAAGATCGAAGCAAATATTCATTTGTTCTTCTGATTTAATTTATTACTGTCACGTGTATTGAGGTACAGTGCAAAGCTCTTTTGTTAAACACACAATGCTTGATGCTCAAAATAGGGTCTCTTCCACATTGGGAGATCAACTCAAAAGATGTATAGTTTTGTAGGTTAATTGGCTTTGGTAAAGTTGTAAATTGTCCCTAGTGTGTAGGATAGTGTCAGTGTGTAGGGATCGCTGGTTGGCGCGGAGTCGGTGGGCTGAAGGGCCTGTTTCTGTATCTCTAAACTAAACTGAATACATGGAATATAAAACATCGAACAGTACAGCACAGGAACAGGCGCTTTGGCCAACAATATCTGTGCAGAACATGATACCAATTAGCAATTCCTATCTGCCTGAGCATAATCCACAGTCCTTCATTCTTGCCAAGCCATATGCCTATCAAAAAGTCTCTTAAACATTACCTTTGCAGAGTGGATGTCTGTTTTGATTGTGTGCCGTTCTGGTCTCCCAATTACAGGAAGGATGTGGAGGTTTTGGAGAGCGTGCAGCATGGGTTTTACCAGAAGGCTGCCTAGGTTAGAGGGTATTAGCTTTTAGGAAAGGTTTGGCAAACTTAGATTGTTTTGTCTGGAAAATCAGAGGCTGAGGGGAGACCTGATTGAAGTATTTAAAATTATGTGAGGCAGTCAGAAACCTTTTTTTCCAGGGTGGAAATGTTCAAAGACTAGAGGGCATAGCTATGAGGTGAGAAGGAAAAATGGCACACATTCATTCCAGCCTCCTAGCCAAACTTCATGCACTAGTCTACTTAATAATTGCAAGTCCACAGCAGAAACTAACTCCCTAGCCCAAAACTCACCTTCGAGAGGGCCTATGTACAAAAACATGGATGTAGTGCTGAGGCTCTTTAAGGCTCTGGTCAGGCCGCATTTGGAATATTCTGAGCCATTTTGGCCACCACATCTGAGGAAGAATGTGCTGGCTCTGGAGAAGGTCCAGAGAAGGTTTACAACAATGATCCCAGTAATGAGTAGGTTAACCTATGATGAGCATTTGACGGCACAGGGCCTATATTCGCTGGAATTTAGAAGGATGAGGGGAGACCTCATTGAAACATTCAGAATAGTGAAAGGCTTGGATAGAGTGGACGTGGAAAGGATGTTTCCACCTGTGGGAGAGTCTAGGACTAGAGGTCATAGCCACAGAATTAAAGGACCTTCATTTAGGAAGGAGATGAGGATGAATTTCTTTCATCAGAGGGTGGTGAATGTGGAATTCTTTGCCACAAATGGGTGTGGAGGCCAAGTCAGTGGAAATATTGAAGGCAGCGATTAATAGATTCTTGATTAGTACAGGTGTCAGAGGTTATGGGGAGATGGCAGGAGAATGGGGTTAGGAGGGAGAGATAGATCAGCCATGATTGAATGGTGGAGTAGACTTGATGGGCCAAATGGCTAATTCTACTCTTACCACTTATGATCTTATGATATCTGGAACACCTAGAGGACTCCTGTGTTAGACGCCTATTTAATGTAGCAATAGCAGGAGCTATGACAGAAATATTTCAAATGTCATTAGAAACGGGAATAGTGCCGGAGGATTGGCGTACTGCGCATGTTGTTCCATTGTTTAAAAAGGGTTCAAAGAATAAACCAAGCAATTATAGTTAGTTTGATGTCAGTGGTGGACAAATTAATGGAAAGGATACTTAGAGATAATATATATAAGCATCTGGATAAACAGGGTCTGATCAGGAACAGTCAACATGGATTTGTGCCTGGAAGGTCATGTTTGACAAACCTTCTTGAATTTTTTGAAGAGGTTACTAGGGAAATTGATGAGGGTAAAGCAGTGGATGTTGTCTATATGGATTTCAGTAAGGACTTTGACAAGGTTCCCCATGGAAGGTTGGTTAAGAAGGTTCCATCTTTGGGTGTTAATGGCGGAGTAGCAAGATGGATTCAACAGTGGCTGAATGGGAGGTGTCAGAGAGTAATGGTGGATGGCTGTTTGTCAGGTTGGAAGCCGGTGACCAGTGGGGTGCCTCAGGGATCTGTGTTGGGTCCACTGTTGTTTGTCATGTACATCAATGATCTGGATGATGGGGTGGAAAATTGGATAAGTAAGTATGCAGATGATACTAAGATAGGTGGTGTTGTGGATAATGAAGTAGATTTTCAAAGGCTACAGAGAGATTTGGGCCATTTGGAAAAGTGGGCTGAAAGATGGCAGATGGAGTTTAATGCTGATAAGTGTGAAGTGCTACATCTTGGCAGGACAAATCAAAATAGGACATACATGGTAAATGGTAGGGAATTGAGGAATGCTGTGGAACAGAGGGATCTAGGAGTAACTGAGCATAGTTCCCTGAAGGTGGAATCACATGTAGATAGGGTGGTAAAGAAAGCTTTTGGTGTGCTGGCCTTTATAAATCAGAGCATTGAATATAGGAGTAGGGAAGTAATGTTAAAATTGTACAAGGCATTGGTAAGACCAATTCTGGAGTATCGTGTACAATTTTGGTCGCATAATTATAGGAAGGATGTCAACAAAATAGAGAGAGTACAGAGGAGATATACTAGAATGTTGCCTGGGATCCAGCAACTAAGTTACAGAGAAAGGTTGAACAAGTTAGGTCTTTATTCTTTGGAGCGCAGAAGGTTAAGGGGGGACTTGATTGAGGTCTTTAAAATGATGAAAGGGATAGACAGAATTGACGTGGATAAGCTTTTCCCATTGAGGGTAGGGAAGATTCAAACAAGAGGGCATGACATGAGAATTAAGGGACAGAAGTTTAGGGGTAACATGAGGGGGAACTTCTTTACTCAGAGAGTGGTGGCTGTGTGGAATGAGCTTCCAGCAGCAGTGGTGGAGGCAGGATCGATTTTAACATTTAAAAGTAAAGTGGATAGGTATATGGAAGGGAAGGGAATGGAGAGGTATGGTCTGAGAGCAGGTAGATGGGACTAGGGGAAAATAAATGGTCCGCACGGACTGGAAGGGCCGAGAGGGCCTGTTTCTGTGCTGTAATTGTTATATGGTTATATGGTTATATGGTTATTGACCATTACTCTGGCTTCAACATAATAATCCCATCCAAACCCATCTCCAAGCTCTCGACCTCGGACCAGTAAGATAGTACATAGTGTTTAGTTTAGTTTAGTTTAGAGATACAGCATGGAAAAAGGCCCTGCAGTCCACCGCATCCGGATGGACCAGCTATCCCCACACATTAACACTATCCTGCACATGCTAGGGACAATTTTTACATTTACCAAGCCAGTTTACCTACACACCTGTACGTCTTTGGACTGTGGGAGGAAATGGAAGATCTCAGAGAAAATCCACGCAGTCATGGGGAGAACGTACAAACTCCGTACAGACAGCACCCATGGTCAGGATCGAACCCAGGTCTCCGGCGCTGCAAGCACTGTAAGGCAGCACAACTACCACTGCGCCACCGTGCTGCCCATGGTGATGGAAGAACTTTGCGGCATTGAATATTCAATACGCACCCGTGGGTATCAACGAACATTGCTCGAATTTCCCGTGGAACATCTTCCTCAACACTAGTCACAAGGTGGAAGCGATGAAAGCTCTACAAATTCAGCTGGTTTTGTTACAGCTTCACTCTGTCCAAATTCATTTTTATTTATTTATTTGTTTTTTTTTTTTGCATTTATAGTTCAGATTTTAATTGTCTTGAAACCATGCATCATAAAACTTGGAAATTATCTTCATTGTCGGTCCATTTTTGTCACCCCACTTTTTACATGAAATTTTAATTCTGATAAACTAAATAAAATTATTTTAATTGAAAGAGTTCATACTGCATATCTTTGTTTTTTTTTTAAAAGTGAGTTTTTTTTTAAATTTGGCCACAATCAATTTAAATCTAGAAACGAGATGCTGGCTTGCACAAAAAGACACAAAGTACTGGAGGAACACTTAAAATGGATAGGTGGCATTTCAGGTCGGGAGTCAGTCTGAAGAGAGGTCCCAAAACAAAACAAAACATCACATATGCCTGTTTACCAGAGATGCTGCCCGACCTGCTGAGTTACTCCAGCATTTTGTGCCCTTTTAAAAAATATATATATTTTTTTTAAATTTAATTTTGATTTATTAGAAGCAAATGTACAAGCGTAGAACCAGAGGCATATAAAATTATACAGTTATTGCACAGCTTCAATTTTTAACTTTTTAGGTTTAAATTAGAAGAAAAGAAGGAGAAAAAGCAAGAAAGAGAAAGAGTGAGATGTGCAAAGATTGGACCCCTAGACTACCAAAGTAGTGTAGCCAAAAAGTGAATAAAAAAAAGAAAAAAGAGAGGAATTACAAAAAAAAAAATAAAAGGACAAAAAGAAAAAGAGAAAAAGTGGTGATATACTTGCCTCTCATCCCTCCCCACCCACCTCACCCAACCCATAGTTATATTTAAATCCAAAGTTGTGTTGTGCCATATTATCCTTGTAAGAAATCCGTAAAGGGTGTCCAAGTCTTGGAAAAATTATCTGGTATTTCTGGCAAGATTAGTCTAATATTTTCAAGATGTAGTGTCTCGGTCATGTTTATAATCCACATCTTAAGAGTAGGGACTGATGTATGTTTCCAAAATTTAAGTATTAGTTTTTTTGCCATTATCAGGCCATAATTAAGGAAACGTCTTTGAGATTGATAGCTCAGAACAGGCTTCAGAAGTACCTAGAGTGATCAGTTCCGTATCGGGATCCAATTTTATTTTCAGTGTTTTAGATAAAAATTCAAAAGTTCCTCGCCAGAAATTATGTAACTTTCAATGTAAGAAATTATGTAAAGAGGCAAAGGAATGGGTTATAGTTGCTTCCTGAAGGAGACATTTATCACAAATAGGAGATACATTTGGAAAGATCTTATTCAGTTTAGACTTTGAATAATAGTGCTTGTGCAGTATTTTAAATTATATATACGAATGCCTAACAATAAGAGAACAGTTGTGTAGAAGGTTTTCCTCCCATCTGTCTTTTAAAATTGTTAGGCCGAGTTCATCTTCCAAAGCTCTTCTAATTACTTCTGACGATGGTGTTTGTATATTTAAAAAGGTGTTATACAGATATGATATTAACTTGTTTGAATCCGAGTTTCTATTCATACATTCGTCTAGTGTGTCTGGCAACATAGATTGATAGTCTTGGGTATCTGATTTCAGATACTCGTATTTGAAGGTATCTAAGATATTGGCTGCCTTTCAGATGATATTTCGACTGTAATTCTTGAAATGAGAGAAGAGTTCCCATCTCATAAAGATCTCCGAATTTTTTAATTGTTTAACCCCATGGCATGGGTGCTCTCCATGTAAATGACCTCCAGACTCAGTACGTGATTCAAATACATCTTTAATCAGCATTGAAGCATAACAGCATGAAGGATGATTAGTTGTCAGTACATCCTGGCTGCTCCAACTGTCCGTGCTGGGAAACAAGTGTTAGTATAAGTATTACAGTGGGGTGGAGTTAGAAATGCTGGCTGGTGTGTGATTGGTTAACATGCAACATCAATCTACACTAATCTTTCCCAATGTGTGAATGTTTTGTCTAGAATAGACGGCTTGAACGAAGGGCTGTTGGCAATTGGTGAGAGATACATTTCTCAGTTTAAGGGTTGACTTCACTTGTTTCCAGATTCATAGGGTACTGTGGATAATCGGATTTTTCTCATATAGTGTTTTCTTCAAATTTATTGGAGAGAGAAGAATCGCACCTATATTAAAGCGAACAATCCTCTCTCTCCATTATTAACCATTTTACCTGTTGGCATGTGTTGTCCATCCAATAGATTACACTTTTAATATTTGTTGTCCAGTAATAGTATAAAAAATTGGGGAGAGCCAATCCGACAATTTATTTGGGTTTACATAGATGTCGTTTATGGATTCTATGTGTTTTATAATTCCAAATAAAGTTTGTGATCAGAGTGTCAAGTTTTTTTTTTAATTTTAGGAAGATAAATTGGTATTGATTGAAATAAGATCAGGATTTGAGGTAGGAAGATCATCTTTATGGCATTTATTCTGCCTGTGAGAGACATTGGAAGCATTTTCCAAAATTGAGTAAGAGCATTTAATTTGGTAATTAAATAATTACCAAATAATTATTTAAAAAATAGGAAAGTTTGCTGAAATAGAGAAGTGTATTTTCTAGTTACGTGAACTCCAAGATATTTAAATTTTTCCGTAGCAATTCTGAAAGGGAATTTTAGAAGGTGTATCGGATCTTAAGGTTTTATTGACATGATTTCACTTGTTCAAATTTTGTTCCAATTCTATATCCTGAAAAGGAACCAAATTCCTCTATAAGATTTAGTATACTTGGAATGCTAACTTGGGAATTGGTGATATAAAGTAATACATCATCTGCATATAATTATATTTTATTATTAGAATATGTAGTGTTGTAGCCGTGAATATTCGGATGTACTCTTATACTTGGCACTCGGCTTGTCATATAGCAATTTTATCCATTAAATAAAATTTTCTCCCAACTGGAATTTTTGCAATACTGTAAAAAAATATTTCCATACTACTTGGTCAAATGCTTTTTCCGGTGTCACTCTGTCCAAATTAATTGACAGGTTACATTTTGATCTTTTCTGCACCAGATTGATACCATTAAGTGGATTGCTAGGCCATTTCGTAGGGCAATTAGCTGTCCTTAATGATGAATGACGGAAATTACAGATAGGCCAGGTGAATAATCCTTAACTAGCCAGTTAGAACCAATCTCCCTCAACAAGACACAGTTATACTTCTAAAGATGAACACAAGGTCCTGGAGCAACTCAGCGGGGCAGCCAGCATCTCTGGAGAAGAAGGATAGGTGACATTTTGGGTCAGGGTCGTGACTTTGACGAGGCAAGTCATAGAGCCTTAATTTAGTTTATTATTGACTCGAGTAGCGAGGTAGAATGAAAAGCTATCTTGTTGCATGCTAACCAGTCAGCCAAAAGACTGGTTTCTCTCTACCTGAAGAAGGTTGGATCTCTCTACTGGATCTCTCTACCTGAAGAAGGTTGTTGATCCAAAACATCCGAAACATTCCTTTTCTCCAGAGATTCTGCCTGAACTGTTGAGTTACACCAGCACTTTGTGTCTATATCTGGAAAAAAGCAGCATCTGCAGTTCATTCTTTCTATAGCTCTTTTACTCCTTGCGTTTATCTCAAGTTTAGATCAACGGTGGTTTAGCAGATTTCCTGACCGTGCAACTCAGTGTTGTCTCCTGATCGATACAGTTCAGACTGACAGCCAACTTCATAAGTTCATAAATTCATAAGATAGGAGCAGAATTACACCATTCAGCCTATCATGTCTATTCTGTCATTCAATCATTGCTGATCTATCTCTCACTCCTAACCCAATTTTCCTGCCTTCTCCCCATAACCCCTGACACCGGTACTAGTCAAGAAACTATCTATTTCTGCCTTAAAAATATCCATTGACTTTGCCTCCACAACCTGCTGTGGCAATGAATTCCACAGAATCACCATCCTCTCACTAAAGAAATTCCTCCTCATCTTCATCCTAAAGGGACGTCCTTCAATTCTGAGGCTCTCCCAATTCTAGACTCTCCCAATAGTGGAAACATCCCCTCCACATCCACTCTATCCAAGCCTTTCACTAAATGTTCATAGTACAGAGAGATCTCAGTTGGTTAGATAGGTGAATCTTTAATTGTGAGGCTTCCCAATGCACCAGCACAACTGTCCAATAAATATCTATGACCCTTTGAGTCATTCTACCCATGCTCCTACAGAGTTGAGTCCCAAAACTAGTGAGAGCTTCCTCCAAACTGTCAACTCAAGGTGCTTTCTTCATTGATAGATATAGAGAAACATAGAAAATAAGTGCAGGAGTAGGCCATTTGGTCCTTCGTGCCAGCACCGCCATTCAATATGATCATGGCTGATCATCCAACATCAGTACCCTGTTCCTGCTTTCTCCACATAATCTCTTGATTCTGTTAGCCCTAAGAGTCAAATCCAACTCTCTCTTGAAAACATCCAGTGAATTGGCCTCCACTGCCTTCTGTGGCAGAAAATTCCACAGATTCACAACTTTTCCTCATCTCAGTCCTAAATGGCCTACCCTTTATTCTTAAACTTTGACCCCTGGTTCTGGACTCTCTCATGTAAAGGGCCAGCATAACTCAGCGGGCCAGGCAGCATCTCTGGAGAAAAAGGATCATTGACGTTCGGGTTGGGACCCTTCTTCTTCTTATAGTTGCCCTCTAGTCCTTGACATTTCCACCCCCTGGGAGCAAGATTCTGATAGTGTACCCTGTCTATGCCTCTTATTATTGTATGTACTTGAATCAGATCTCCCCTCAACCTCTGGCGTTCGAGAGAAAACAATCCAGGTTTATCTAACCTTTCCTTATTTGTAACACTTATTTATTTAACCCAGGCAGCATTCTGGTAATGTCATGATTTAACATTCAACACTTGCTTTATTTTTATTAATTCCCAGGACACTGGTATTGCTGCCAAGGCCTGTATTAATTGTCAATAGCTAATTGCCCTTGAACTGTATGGCTCACTGAGGCATTTCAGGGAACAGGCAAACATCAGTTATATTGGTGATAACCAGGGGCACATGTAGACCATTCAAATGTCCTTCCAAAAGGATCTCAGAATAAAAAGATGTTCATTTAGGAGATGAGGAGGAATTTCTTTAGTCAGGGGGTGGTGAAGCTGTGGATTTCATTGCCAGAGAAGGCTGTGGAGGCCAGGTCAATGGATATTTTTGAGGCAGAGATAGATAGATTCTTGATTTGTTTGGGTGTCAGGGGTTATGGGAAGAAGGACGGAGAATGGGGTCGAGAGGGGAAGATAGATCAGCAACGATTGGATGGCGGAGTAGTTGTGATGGGTCGATTGGCCTAATTCTGCTCTCATTTATGAATTTATATCAATAAATTTGATCAAGTCTCGAGTGAAGAGTGTTTTATTGTCATACGTCCAGAATAATGAAATTCTTACTTGCAGCAGCACTGACAGATATGTAAACATGGCACTCTGTCGACACCATAATAAACACCAAAAAGAAGTTCAATATATATATAAAATATAAACAATAGACAATAGGTGCAGGAGTAGGCCATTCGGCCCTTCGAGCCAGCATTGCCATTCAATGTGATCATGGCTGATCATCGACAATCAGTACCCCGTTCCTGCCTTCTCCCCATATCCCCTGACTCTGCTATTTTTAAGAGCCCTAACTTAAAAGCTCTCTCTTGACACAGCAAAGTCAAAAACAAAAACAATACCACAGCTACTTCATGCAATATAGGCAATATGCAGTTCAAGGTTTAGCTGGAGTTTGTAGTGTTTAATGGTTTATTGGGAAGAAGATGCTTCTGAACCTGGACATTACAGTTTTCAGGCTCCTGTACCTTCCTCCTGATGGCTGGAGTGAAATGAGAGCGTGGCCAGGGTGGTGTGGGTCCTTGATGATCCGGACCTGTTTCCACACTGTATCTCTAAACTAAACTAAATATTAAAAAAAAACACAGCTCCTTTGTACAATCAAGGCAGTTTATACAATAGTTCGGGGTTTAGTTGGAGTCTGTCGTGCTCAATAGCCTGATTGTTTATTGGGAAGAAGCGGCTCCTGAACCTGGACGTTACAGTTTTGTTAGGCTCCTGTACCTTCTTCCCAATGGCAGGAGTGAAATGAGAGCGTGGCCAGGGTGGTGTGGGTTCTTGATGATCCGGACTTAACAATCCTATTTTCATTCCACATTTAATTTTTTGTCATTCGTTTAAAAAATCCAGGCTGACATAATAGAACTAGAATTCAAATGTCCGTGCTAACAGTCAAAATCTGCACGTTATTAGTCCTGGGATATAAACACAAAGTTAAGACACAAGACAGATGTCTTTTGTAAAAGTGTCAAACAGTATTTTTGCATGCTAAAAATACATAATGAACATCAGGGAATTCTGGATACATGAAGCCAAATGGGCAAAATGTGTTTGGTTTAGTTTAGTTTAGAGATGCAGCACCGAGATTTAGAGATTCGACACACCGAGTCCGCACTGACCAGTGATGACCGCACATTAACACTAACTTACACACACTAGGGTTATAAACATAATGATATGCTATCTTCGCATTGTCTCATGAACCAGATCAGTTGGGCTGTTGTTTTCATATCAAGGCTTTGAACAAAAAACAGCTATGAAGCTGGTAATTGCTAACGAGTTTCAATACCCTCGTCTCCCAATAAGATTGTCAAAATGAATTTAGGGTCCACTAATCTTATGATTGTTGTAGTTTACAGATTCTCCTCAGTGTTCAGGACCACACGTCGCGATAATCAGTACATGTGGCAAGGGATCACAAGCCGGAAATGATTTGCCAATTTGCGAAGAACAATTGGAAGTTTATTGCCTTAAATAAAATATTGAGAAATGTAGTCGTGTTAAATCTCGGGCTCTCTGCCAACAACAATAAGTTCAGCATAGTTACACTTGACTTGCAATCATCGTCCATCATAGCACAGAAGGAAACATAAAATAATACTGATCTCCTATTCCCGTAACACTTCACACAGGAAATGAGATTAGATTATATGACAAGTATTGTACTTTTATTCAATAAAATTCTTCTGAATTCTGGTGCTGTGTAGTCTAGTTTCTTTCCTGTGCACTCTATCGTCAATTATGTATTGTCGCTGCAATGTACTGCTGAATATACTAGCATTGACCACAGGCAAGCATTCCAGCTGACAGAGTTATGAGGTTCTGTTTAAGGTTGGACATTCTCGCCCTTTATCGAAAAGTGTATGATGGACCACTTTTTCCTTTTCACTTTCTGTAAATTGTCGATGTAGGTGTAAGTGCACCTTGCTGGGAAGTTGTGATTTAGTTCAGTTTAGTTTTAGAGATACAACACGGAAACGAGACCCTCGGCCCACCGAGACCGCTTCGTCCAGCGATCCCCGCACCCTTACGCTATCCTACACACACTAGGGACAATTTACAATTTTACTGCAGCCAATTAGCTTACAAAGCTGTACGTATTTGGAGTGTGGGAGGAAACCGGAGCACCCGGAGTAAACCCACGCTGGACACGGTGAGAATGTACAAACTCCATACAGACAGCGCCCGCGGTCAGAGGTTGAACCCTGGTCTCTGGAGCTGTAAGGCAGCAAGTCTACTTCGGTGCGTCACCGTGTCGACCTGGTATCTGCCTCCGTCATGGACATCCATCATTTATGCTGGATTTGCTGGTTTCTTCTGTGATAATTCATGATCTCTACCAGCTGCACAGCAGCACATCTGGTAGAGCCTCTGCATCACAGCACCTCATATCTCGCTTGGGCAGTTTACAACCCAGCGACATAAATATTGATTTCTCAAACATCAAATAGCCCTTGCTTTCCCTCTCACTCCACCCCCCCCCCCCCCATCACAGTTCTCCGACTAGTTTCACTGTCCTCCTGATTAATTTTACTGATTGTATGCCCACGTTGTCACCTTCCCCTCAGCCATGAACCATCCTACATTTCCTAAATGAACCATCCTACATTTCCTTGACCATCGTCTGCATTGATCTGTCATTTTCACACCTTACCCTTTCCTTATCTGTGGTCTCCATCTCCCCTGACTCTCAGTTCTGAAGAAGGGTCTCAACCCGACCCACAAAGAGAGAGCTAGATACGGCTCTTAAAAATAGTGGAGTCAGGGGATATGGGGAGAAGGCAGGAACGGGGTACTGATTAGGGATGATCAGCCATGATCACATTGAATGGCGGTGCTGGCTCGAAGGGCCAAATGGCCTACTCCTGCACCTATTGTCTATTGTTTATTGTCTATTATCACCCATTCCTTCGCTCCTGAGATGCTGCCTGTCCCGCTGAGTTACTCCAGCATTTTGTGTCTATCTCTGGTTTTGGGTTATGTTAGCTGCTGCTAACATTGGCCCTGCTCTATTCTGCCCTGCATTAGAGATGGCAGCGAGTTTAATAACCTGAGTATGGTTTATTTGACAATGTATGAACACTGGGTAGACAGTGCTGGTCGTCTGATGTGTGTGCCTTAGCTTTGCAGCAGGGCTAAGCTTGTTAGAGAGCAGTGCAGCAGGGAGATCATAAATTCCTCTCATCCTGAGAGAGGACAGCAAGTTTATGGTGCACAAAGCCATGTTGTAAACCGGGAGAGAGCAAGTCAGCCATCCTTGTAATCTGCAGGAGTGCTGATTGCTGGACTGCAGTGTGCTCTACAAGCTCCCGTGAATAATGTCATCCTCTTTAAAATGGCAGAGGTCGAATCCTGAATATAACGAGCTGGATATGTCTGTATTCAACCTGAACTTCACCCTCTGCAATGTTGAATGTTAAATGTAAACCTTGACTGACGGACTGGCGTGGCACGATGGTCAGGTGAATGAAGTGGATTGTACTGAGCTAAGGATTGACTGAAGTCAGAGGTGCAATGTGAAGGATATGATATTCCAACAGTTCAATAGTTCAATAGTCCTTTATTGTCGCATGTACCTAGATACTGATTTATTTTTGTTTGTTTCATGTATAATCCGGTAAAATCATGCTGTAGAGGACGGCACGACGGTACAGCGGTAGAGTTGCTGCTTTTACAGTGCTTGTAGCGGCAGAGACCAGGGTTCGATCCCAACTCTGGGAGCTGCCTGCATGGAGTTTGTACGTTCTCCCCGTGTGGGTTTTCTCCGAGATCTTCCGGTTTCCTCCCACTCCCCAAAGACGTACAGGTTTGTAGGTTAATTGGCTCGGCATATGTGTAACTTGTCCCGAGTGTGCATGGCAGGGGGCACCGCACGATGGCTGTATCGTCATCTTTTTTTTTTCTTTGTGTTTTTAGTTTGTTGTAAAATAGTAAGATTAAACGAGCTTACCAGTTCGAAGTTTGATCATTATTTTATGAGGAGTTATGATGAGGGATTACGTGAAGAAGGCCGTCCCCACGCATGCACGTCAATCTTTAAAGCAACGGTGTGAAGTCACAGATAACAGCAGTTGAACTAACAGAGTAAGATTATAGATGACTAGAACTACCAGATGATCATTAAATTACGAGGGTAGGGAGCGGAGGGCACGTAATCCCTCATCGTAAGTCCTCATAAAATAACGATCAAACTTCGAACCGGTAAGTTCTCGTTTAATCTTACTATTTTACTTCGGAGTCACGTGAGTGACTACGTGAAGACTTTGAAGATCTGTAATTTCATGCCGAGGAACGAGTCCGCGCGTCACAGCAGCATCAATTGACAAGGACGAGTGAGAAAATTAATGCATTCAAACATGACATGTTTTAACATTAGTAACAGTTTAATAACAGAAAATAAAAACAAACAGTGACCCCTCTCACCCAGGGGGAAACTGTGAAACAGAACTTAAAACAGAGTCAGCAAAACCACCGGATCTGACGACAGGCTTATTACAGAACCTCTGGTATGTCCTCTCATTCGACCATCCCGCAGCTGCTAGAATTTGGTCAAGAGGAACGTCCATGTCCCTTGTTGCTGACGTCGAACAGCCCTGGTGGAATAAGGTTTAAAAATGTCAGTGTCCATACCTGCATAGCCAGAACCTGTTTGATGCATCTCGAGATGGTCTGCTCCGTTACCTGTTTGTGAGGTTTATTGTGACTGACCAAACAAGAGAGTTCCGAGCCTCCTAGTGACTTTAATATAATGGGTTATTGATGATACGACACACACTCATGGATCTGAGGGATATGCCATGAAACTCAATTTGAGCCCTATTACCCCTGGCCTACTCTGTATGATGAGGTCCCTAATGAAAAAGGTGACATTATGGCCGGACAAACTCATACTGTCCAGTCTAAGTGTGTGTAGTGTTTGGACCCGTTGTGCTGAGGCCAGAGCCATGAGCATAACTTCTTTTAATGTCAGATGGTGTAGGGACAGAGATGAAACTGGAGCCCACTGATGGAGCAGCGCGAGGACCACGCTGATATCCCAAATATGAGTGTACCTGGGTCTAGGTGGAGTAGAATTAAAAACACCCTTCATAAATTTAGTTATTAGAGGGTGGGACCCTACCGTGTGATGTGCTGACCCCAACTGTAAATAATTGTACAGAGCACTGCGGGCACAGTTAATGGCACTATAACTCAGTTTACTATCGTGATAGAGTGATGATAGAAACTCCAGGACATCAGTGATTGTAGCTGTGTGGTATGAAATGTGAGAGTGGGAACAGTGCATCTCCCATTTTTGTATGTGAGAAATATATTGTTTCTGAGTGCTCTTCCTCCAGGCCGCAGTGATGACATCAACGGTATGCTCTGAAAGAATACCAAAGGCACTACCAGAATACCAGTGGCGGAATCTTGCTGGATTTTTGCCTAACATTGAGTAATGAGGCAGAATGGGGGAAATACCTACACAAATTTTCCACCCCAATGTAGCGAGAATGCATCCACCGCTACTGTCCCTGGGTCTGGCTCCCATGACACATAAATTGGTAACTGATGATTAAGCCGCAAAGCAAACAGATCAATATCCGGCACACCATTACGATGGACATCATTGAACACTTTGTGATTTAACATCCATTCTTTGTTATCATTGAACTCTCGTGACATGGTGTCTGCCACTGTCTGCCTTCCGGGTAAATAGATAGCTGAAACCCAGATGTTTCTTGAAATACACCAGTGCCAGAGAAGATTGGACAACCTATCACAGGATACAGACTTACTGCCACCCATGTGATTAATGTACAGTAGTATTGTCAATCTGAAGTTGGACATGCATATGATGTCTGTCGGTACAAAAAGCTTTTAACCCATAGAGTGCACCCAACAATTCTAAATAGTTAATGTAAATAAAAACTTTACAAGCTCTTAAGTGTGCAACATCTTTTAATGATAGCACAGGGTATTACATACATCTTCAAGCACAGGCTACATTCTTCTACTGCCGCCCAGGAAGGGGAAGGCGTTATGATTGATGTTAACTAGGCGGGGTTAATGGGAGTGAGGTAACTATGTTATTGGTTGCATGTAAACCATCTACAGTTAATGCCGAGTGATTGAAGCATGGATGCTTCCTGCAGGTCCCATCTTCCACCGCAGCTTGAGACAGTATCCATAGCACCCCAACCTAGTGCACTGGCATCAGTCTGCAGGATAATTGATGGTGTATTGACTATTATAGTACCAGAGCACCACTGAATATTGGCTATCCACCATTGTAACTCAGTTAGAGCGTCAGCTGATAGCTGCAAAGGTCTATCGAAATGACCTCTCTGAAGTTTAAGTGCCTGTTCCTTTACACGCTGTAACTTTTGCTAGTGCAAAGGCCCGAATTTGAGCAGCTGGGAATGCTGCCACTAATTTCACAATTACCCAAGCCACATGTCTAATAGACGGGTGATTAACAACAATGAGTTTCCTGCAGGCTTCAATTAAGTCTAATTGTTTGCCCTGAGGCAGAGTCACTGACATGTGTTCTGAGTTAATGGTGAACTCCAAATAGTCAATTATCCTAGATGGCACCAATTTTGACTTAACTGGATGAATAATGAATCCAATCTTTTCAAAAACGATTTTGGTAGCTGCCACAGATGATTCAGGTAATTCAAAAGTCCTCCCAATGACTAAAATGTTGTCCAAATATGCCATGACAATATGATTTTGTGCTCTGAGTAACCCCCAGGACTGGTTTGAGCAATTTTGTGAATAGTCTGGTAGCTGAAGTTAGTCCATTAGGCAAAGCTTTAAACTGCCAGAACTGACCCATCCAGTTAAAATTCAAATTTTTTTTGTGCTGCTCATGAATGGCCACTGAATAGTAAACATCTTTGAGGTCAATGCTTGCCATATAACATCCCCTGGAAAGCATTTGTTTAGCTGTAGCAAATGTTTCCATTTTGAAATGTTTATACTGCACAAACGTGTTAAGCTCTGTCAAATCTAAAAATAATTCTACATCCTCCATCCTTTTTTGGCCTCTTAAAGATGTTGGACACAAATTGATAAGACTCACGCCTTGCCCTTTCAATTATACCTTTTTTAAACAAAGACTCTAGCTCTTTTTGTTCACTAACACACTCCTGTTGTGAGAACACAAACTTATGGCCAGGTGTGTGCTGAGTAGGTGGAGGCAAATCAGAAATGAACTCAATTTGAAAACCTTGAATACTATGCAGTATAAACGGGTTAGATGTTATCCACGGCCATTCATGTAGAAAAAATTGCAATCTCCACCCAACTTGTAATGTATCCATTGCAATAGCACCTCTCTTAGGATTTACCGGTGGTAACGTCTCTGCTTCTGCCCCCGAGGTCTGGGGGTAGGACTGCTGGAGGGCGCCGCATCTTGAACGGCCCGGCTCAGGCCCTGCCCTAAAAAAGGCCTCTGTGTAGTTTGCTCCGCACTAAGTCCACCATACCCAGTGAACCTGTTTTGCAGGCCCCTGAGGGGATACAGTCTGCAAAAAAATGACCCCTTTGGAGGCACCTTCATAAGCCCCGCAATCTTAGACTCTTCGCCCAAATCTTTCACCTGTTTAGTCAGGTTTTCTCCAAATAGGAGGTCTGGGGGTTGAACTGTCCCCGATTTACAAAGCCCAGCAGATTTAGGATTGATGGTAGGAAGGATGGCATTTTTACGGATACAATTAATTTCAAAATGTGCATTGCACATTAATGCCAACGCGTCCTCCTGAGTCTCTGAGAGAGGCGCCCCCTCCACTGACCTTGCAAAGGCCGTGATGCCCGAGGCAAGTAGCCGGACTACCTTCTGTAATTTAACCTCCAGGGCTCTGACGCCCCCTCCAATGTGCCCCCATATAGCTTGGTTTACTATGGGGACACTCAGTGAGGCACATTTCTGTGGAGTAGTGTACCTGGCAGTGGTCTCCTCCATCGTCTGTTCTTGCAGAGGATGGGAAGCCATATAATTAATATTCTCGACAAGCTCTGTGTCCAATGGCTCGCTGGTGAGGGCTGGGACTGCAAAACTGGATGCTATGGCCAATACACCCGATGGTTTCCTTTAGCCCAACTGTGCCTCCGTACTCTGCGTCAGCATAGCTCTGACCGCGCATGCTCCCTTCATCAGACAGGGAGATTTCAAGCAGCCCTGTCACAGGCGCTGCTGCCTCGGGTACAATAAACACCCCGGGTTCCGATAGCTCCTTCCTCTGGAGCGTATCGTGCTGGAGTAACCTCTCCACAAGGCTCTCCAGCTGGGCCAGCCTGCCAGGTACTCGTCCACCTCCTCCTGGCCCGACTCCTCAGAGTCCAGGGCCTTTACAGACTTCCTAGTGGCTTTCCTCCCTCGTGGAGTAGCCAAGGTGTCTACCCGCACCAAGTCTGTGGCTGCTGGTAGACCAGCAGCACTTTAGGTGAATTCGGCGGTCGCACGCTGCCCATAGGCCCGTGGTCTTCCGCAGCCGTTTTGGTCACGGCTCGCTTCTTCACCTTCGACATATTTGTGGAAAACACAACACAAAATTTTTGTCCAACAAATGGACTCCAAACCGGGAGCAACGATTCCAGCAAAGTTGTTTGAAAAAGCACTTACCTGGACCTTTTAAACTTACCCGCTGGAAGGAACGACGTGCCTGCCAGTGGGTCGTTGCGCAATGCGTAGAGAACGCAATGACGCACAAGCGTGGGGACGGCCTTCTTCACATAGTCACTCACGTGACTCCGTAGTAAAATGTATGTTTTAGTTTATCTTTAGTTTTTGCGTTTGTGCGGGTGGTGCGGAACATGGGACAAACTTTTTTTATCTCTAACCTCGACGGAGATGCGACTTTTTCCATGTCGTATCTCCGTATGCACTGCTGCCTTACATCATGGAGTCTTGCTGGGACTTCTAGAGGTCCAAAACTGTGGAGCCTGTGGATTTTAACACCTCGGTGCGGGCGATCCCTTTGCCGGGGTCGGCCTTTGGTGCTCCAACCTGCAGGAACTGTGGACTTTAACATCGTGGAGCTCGCGGTCTCTGGTTAGCGGCCGACTTCGCGGACTCCAAGACGCAGGAGTTCAATCGCCCTGATGCGGGAGCTTAGACTGCCCCGACGTGGGAGCTGAATCACCGGCTGTGGATGGTTCAACATCCTCGACCACGAGAGGAAAGGAGGAAAGAAGATAAGACTTTATTGCCTTCCGTCACAGTGGGGAATGTGACAATAGATAATAGACAATAGGTGCCGGAGTAGGCCATTTGGCCCTTCGAGCCAGCCAGTGGAGCCGCTGTGGTGGATGTTAATGTTACATTTTTATGTAGTTGAGTGACTATCTTTAATCGGACTTTATTGGCATTATCTTGCGCTAAATGTTATTCGCGTCATTCCCTTTATCATGTTTCTGTGCACTGTGGATGGTCGATTATAATCAGTATTGTCTTTCCGCTGACAAGCAACAAAAGCGTTTTCCTCTACCTCGGAACACGTGACAATAAGCTAAACTCAAACTCAAAACTCAATTTACAGTGGCCAATAAACATGCCAAGGCGGAGGATGTTCTGGTTGGGTTGCTCCTGGGCCTGGCCAAGCTGGCCATCCGCGAGTCACGGTGCCTGGCATTAGAGGGCTCTGCACGAGCCGGCTGCCTGCTCCTTTTCCGGGGTTATGTCTGCACCCGGGTGGTGTTGGAGAGGGACTACACCATGTCCACGGGCACCCTGTGGGATTTCCGGGACCGCTGGGCACCGGGGGAGGGTTGAATGCATCCTTGACAAGGAGTGTAAGATAGCTGTATAATAGTTTATCGTTTGTCGTGTATTATGGTGGAGTTTTTGGTTTTGTTTTTTACTGTACTGTATATATTATTATATGTATTATTATATATTTTAATATTTGAATAAATAGTTTTGAACAAAACAAATAAATAAAATAAATAAATACATGGATAAAAAGGCAAATAAATAAACATGTCGGCATGTATGCTTTTGAAATGTGGGAGGAAACTGTAGCATTGAAGGAAAACTACACAGGGTCACAGGGAGAACTTGCAAACTCCACTGAAGCAACTCTGGCGGTCGGAATTGAACCCAAGCGAGGCGGCAACTCTACCCGCTGCACCCCAATCATTACCTTTCCGTCCTTTCGTTCACAATGCTTTCAGCGAGGTTAAATCTAGACCTGCAGATCAGGAGTACGGCATCATTCAAGCTATGAGTTCATGAGGTCAGACAAGTAACACAGTAGATGTTTCTGCGTCCATAATTAGTGCAGAGTTGTGGTTCCGCACCTTGGCAGCGAAGGCTCTTGGCTCTTCTTTATGCATTGCAGAAACAGCTGTCTCTGAAACTAAATGAAAGCCATCGTACTGTAAAATGTTGAACATTGCACTCCTCAACAGATTTCAAATGCTGAGACAGATAATTATGTTGCTTTTGATCAATTCTGCAGTAAATATTTGAGGGGAAAGCACTTTTTTTTAAAAAAATGTGTGTGCATGAGGTTGGGCAGGCTAACACTTTATTCCTTGGAGTACAGGAGAATGAGGGGGTGTATAAGATTATGAGAGGAATCGATAAGGATACATGCACAGAGTCTTTTACCCAGAGTTATAGCTCTGTCCCAGTGTACGAGTTCATTCAAGTGCTTTCTCGAGTTTTAAAAAAAAATCAAACTCGTGGTAAGCACGTAGAATGAACGTAGCGGGTACGTCGGAGTTCGGAGACATCTCTTAGCGGCTCATATCGCTAACGGCAGGTACTCGGGAAACACGGTAAGCTCGGGAAGACTCGTGAAGATTTTTCAACGTCCACGAGAGCCCCGAGTACCGACAACCGTAAATAGACAAGAGACAATAGGTGCAGGAGTAGGCCATTTGGCCCTTCGAGCCAGCACCACCATTCAATGTGATCATGGCTGATCATCCGCAATCAGTACCCCGTTCCTGCCTTCTCCCCATATCCCCTGACTCCGCTATTTTTAAGAGCCTTATCTAGCTCTCTCTTGAAAGCATATCTCCGAGTTCGAATCAGGGCAAACTCGGGAGAACTCTTTGAATGAACTCGTACAGTGGGACAGGGCTTTAAGGGAATCAAGAACAAGAACAAGACAAGAAGCTTTAAGATGAGAAGAGAAAGATTTAACAGGAACCTCAATGGGCAACATTTTCACACAGAGGGTGGTGGGTGTATGGAACGAGCTGCCAGAGGAGGTAGTTTAGGCAGGTACGATACAAATTTAAAAGATATTTAAATAGGTACATGGATGGGAAAGGTGCATATGGACATGGGTCCTATGTGGACAAGTGGTAATAGCTTAGATAGGGCATCATGAACGGCATGGATGAGTTGGGCCGAAGGGTCTGTTTTTGTGCTGTATGACTATGATTTTAACCATGGAAGCATTACATGGACTGCACATCGCAGGTGGAGTTAAGATAGGGCAGGCATTGCTTAGAGTGGGGTTGCTATCATCTATGGTGGCATCACACAGAAGGAAGGAGTTGTGATCATCTGCCATAAAAGGACATAAAGTGCTGGAGTAACTCAGCAGGTCAGGCAGCATCTCTGGAGAAAATGGACAGATAACGAGTCAGGTCGATAACCTTCTTGAGACTCTAATCTGTCATATTTAATTTTTCAAAATGCCCGGAATTCCTACGATAAAGTTAAACAGCTGATCTTGGCTTCCAAATGGAAAGTTAGAGTGCTTTGAAGTCCAGAAGTTCAGAAGTGATAGGAGCAGAATTAGGCCATTCGGTCCATCAAATCTACTTCGCCATTCAATTATGGCTGATCTATCTTTCCCTCTTAAACCCATTCTCCTGCCTTCTCCCCATAACCCCTGACACCCGTTGAAAACACACGCCTCTAGATTCAGGGAACAGTTTCTTCCCAACTGTTATCAGGGAACTGAATCATCCTACCACAACCAGAGAGCAGTCCTGAACTACTATATACCTCTTTGGTGACCCTCAGACTATACTCGATCGGACTTTGTTGCTTTATCGTGCACTAACCGTTATTCCCTTATCATGTATCTCTACACTGTAAGTGGCTTCTTTGTAATCACGCATTCTCTTTCTGCAGACTGGTTAGCACACAAGAAAAGCTTTTCACTGTACCTGAACTGAACTGAACTGGGTATAGGTTTCGCTTTAGGTCAATATACCAAGCATTGCAACAAATAGTGAGAAATGCCAAACCAACAATAACAAATACTGCAAAATGGTTTCAGTCTTGTAACAGCCAGTTTACAGCATTTTTTAACTTAGTTTCCTCATGACTGCACACTTGACACATTTCTCAACCCTGATGATTTCACAGTCAGAAATCTTCTTTGATGAGCCAAAACACAAATCTGTGATAGAGAAAAAAAAATGCTGGAGTATCTCAGCGAGACAGGCAGCACCTCTGGAGTGACGTTTTGGTGCCGAGACCCTTCTTCAGGCTGAGAGTCAGGGAAGGGGGAAACTAGAGATATGAAAGGAGTAGGTGTGAAAACAACTGATTAAAGCAGACGATGATCAAGGAAATGTAGACTGGTTTATTGTTGGCTGAGGGGAAGGTGACAACGAGACGTACAAACAGAAAAATTAATCAGGAGGCAGCTTACCACCCAACGGGATAGATATTGATTTCTCTAACTTCAAGCAACCCTTGCTTTCCCTCTCTCTTCTTCTCTCCCACACCCTAAAACTCTGACTGGTTTCACTGTCCACATCGACCAGTGATCCCTGTACACATGCACTATACTACACACTAGGGACAATTTACAATTTTACCAAGCCAAATAACCTACAAACCTGTATGTCTTTGCAATACGGGAGGAATCCGGAGCACCTGAAGAAAACCCATGCAAGTCTCGGGGAGAACGTACAAAACTCAATACCGACACGACCCGCAGTCATGATCTAAAACTGGGTCCCTGGAGCTGCAAGGCAGAAACTCTGCCACTGCGCCACCATGCCATCCCAAAGTGTAGACAGAAGAATTAAAGTGTGGTTGAATGAATGAATGAATGAATGAATGAATGAATAAGTTTATTGGCCAAGTATTCACATACAAGGAATTTGCCTTGATGCTCCAACCGCTAGTGACAACATGACATACAGTGACAGTTAGGAATGACACATAAAACATTAAGCATTTAATAATAAAATATTAGCGATTAAACATGTGAATTAAATAAAATACCAGAGCAAAAGGGCATGTGAGAGAGAATGAGATGCAGGGCAATGGACATTAAGGAAGAGCGGCAGAGCGGTAGAGTTGTTGCCTCACAGCGCCAGAGATACAGGTTCAATCCTGACAACAGGGTGCTTGTCTGTTCGGAGTTTGGATGTTCTCCCCGTGGGTTTTCTCCGAGATCTTTGGTTTTCTCCCACACTCCAAAGATTTGTCGGTTAATTAGCTTGGTATAAATGTGAAATGATCCCTAGTGCGCGTAGGGCAGTGTTGATGTGCAGGGATCGCTGGTCGGTGCAGACACGGTGGGCCGAAGGGCCTGTTTCCGCACTGTATCTCTAAATAAACAAAAAAAAAGTGGGGTTACAGACTGAGAGAACTTATCTGCTGGGAACTGATGGGTTGAATGGTTTCCTTCTGTGTCGCGGTTAGTAAGGTAATGTTTTGTATTTGCAACAGTGTGCACCACAGATAAATTTGAGTCAAAGGAAGTAATTTGGCTTGGAGCAAATTATATTTAAGAGATGGTCACAGCCCTTGACTGATAAAGAGACTCAGCAGAAAATAATTATAACAGATGTTGTCAAACTAAAATAAAAATCACAGCAAAATCTTAGACAACAAATAATTACTCTGCGATAAGGTCAAGGACCATCATGGACTTGACTGTAGAGTTTGTTCTATTATTGATTAAAGCTAATTGACTTGGCTGCGAAACACAGTGACAGTGCCGACTGAATCATCAAATCGTATTTTCTTGCATTGCTTTCCTGCACAGGTAGAATTAAAAGAAATGCCGGTCTTTGGCCAAAGATTTCTCAAAGTGTCATGGAGTCATAGAGTCATATAGCATGTGCGGGTCCTTCGGCCCAACTTGCCCACGCTGACCAACATGCCCCATCTACACTGATCCCACCTGCCCGTGTTTGGCTCATACCCCTCCAAAACCTATCCTATCCACGTACATCTCCAAATGTTTTAATTTAGTTTCGAGATACACCGCGGAAACAGGCCCTTTCGTCCCACCGAGTACGTGCCGACAAGCACACTAACACTCTCCTGCACACACTGGGGACAATTTATAATTATACCAAGCCAATTAGCCTACTAACCCGTACATCTTTGTAATGCAGGAGAAACCAGAGATCCTGGAGAAAACCCACGCAGGTCATGAGGAGAATGTACAAACTCCGTACAGACAGCACCTGCCGTCAGGATTGAACCCGAGTCGCTGGCGCAGTAAAGGCAGGAACTCAACCACTGCACCACCAAGCCGCTCGTAAATGTTTTAATAATGTTTTGATAGTACCTGCTTCAACTATCTCCTCCGGTTGCTTTTTCCACATAGCTACTACCCTTTGTGTAACAAAGTTCCCCTTCAGGTACTATTAAACTTTTCTCCCCTCATATTAAACCTATGTCCTCTGCTTCTTGATTCCTCCACTCAGGGTAAAATACTCTGCATTTACCCTGTCTAACCCTCTCATGATTTTATATACCTCTGTAAGATCACCACTCATCCTCCTGCTCTCCAAGGAATAGAGCCCTAGCCTGCTCAACCTCTCCCTGTAGCCCAGGCTCTCGGGTCCCGGAAATATAAATCTTCTCTGCACCCTTTCCAGTTGACTCATGCCACTGGCAAAATCCTTTTCAGAGGTCAACATATCACTGACCTCTTCCCAAGAGGATCTGACCTTCCATTCTGCCATCAGAATCACCATTGAATCCAAACGCCACATGACAAGGAAAACAACTAGCTCCCCTTCTCATTCTCATTGGACGCAAGGTGGCACCAACTTTCATTTTTTTAAATTAATTTACTCGAGGTAAGTTTTAAAAATTGTTTTCTGATCTCTGCAAGCATATTTAATGCCTTTTACTATTGATTATTGAAGCTATTTGACTGAGGTTTAGATACCTCTGATCGAAGGGAGGGCAGGCACAGTGGTGCAATGGTAGAGCTGTTGCCTTACAGCACCAGAAATCCTGGTTTGATCCTGAATATGGTTGCTGTCTTTACGGAGTTCGATGTTCGATGTGTGATTCAGGCACACAGATATGTACATAATTCTCCGTACATAATTCTAACATTTTTTTAGCCTTAGACCATATGTTATTATTACTAAAATACTAATCTTGACCACTTCTTGTTGTTCTGTATATTGATTTTAGAAAAAACGCTGCCACTTACGGCTGTGATTTTTGGCCATCTTACTCAGAGTCCCCCTCCGCTGCACAGGACAAGAGGATTTTTCCCATTGATGAAAAATAAAAGAGTTATTAGTGTTTAAAAAGTGTTGAGATTCACTCTCCTGAAGGCCACGCCCCTTCCGGAGGGACTATAAAACCCAGAAGTGTTGAGTGCCTCAGTCAGTCTCTGCAAGATGGGGGAGCGAGAGGGTCACGCCTCTCAATCTGAGCTATGAATAACACTGAACACATGTATACTAAATTGTGAATGGTTTTACTGACCTGTCAGTGCCCTTAATGTGGTTTGAAAATATAGTTTGGAAATGCTAAAGCTGTGTTGCCTTTGGTGTGGAAATGCTAAAGCTGCGTTGCCTTTGGATTGGAAATGCTAAAGCTGTGTTGCCTAATTAAATTTGCCTTGCCTAATTAAAGTTACCTTGCCTAAATTAAAGTTGCTTTGGCCTCCTTAAAGTTGCCTTGCCTTCTATCTCATGAAAAGTCTAATCTTGACCACTTCCTGTTTGTGTTTTATATTGATTTTAGATAAAATGCTACCACGTACGGCTGTGATTTTTGGCCATCTAACTCAGAGTCCCCCTGCGCTCATCAGGTGCTGAGGATTTTTCCCATTGATGAAAAATAAAAGAGTTATTGGTGTTTAAAAAATGTTGAGATTCTCTCTCCTGTCAATCAAGCCATGAATGCCACGCCCCTTCTGGTGGGAGGGGGGAAAGGACTATAAAACCCAGAAGTGTGGGCGTGGCTCAGCCTCTCCAAGATGGAGGAGGGAGAGGTCACGACTCGCCTTGCACATTTGGTGGCCTTGCACCCTGCTTGAAATGGAATTTCAAGGAATAGCCGTGAGTCAACTGCCAGCCCATCAGCCGTGAGTGAGTGAGCTGCCAGCACAACAGGCTTGAGTGACTGAGCCGCCAGCTCAAGAATCCATTTGGCCCACAATGTCCATATTAAACCATCTGGAAAACCAGTCCCTTCAGCCCACAACACCCCACTGGCCACCAATATTGGAATTGGTGGAGAGGTGGAATATGCGTTGGGGACCAGCCCTCCCATGTGATGCTGGGTTCCAACAGGTCCCACTTAGTCTAGTAAATACTGTAGTTTTAGATTGCAGATTACTTAAAATGACACAGATTCACCAACATCTACAGATGCACCATAGACAAGCATTTTATCAGGATGCATCACCGCTTGGTTTGGGAACAGCTCCTTCCCAAGACTGCAAGAAATTTCAGAGGAATTATGGCGCAACCCCAGACCATCACACAAACCAATCTCTCTTCCATTGACTTCATTTATACCTCACACTGCCTCGGCAAGCCCAGGAACGTTAATTCAAGGATGAGTTGCACCCTGGCCACTCCCTCTTCTCCCCTCTCCCAGCAGGCAAGAAATATAGAAGTGTGAAAATGCACACCTCCAGATTCATCGACAGTTTCTTCCCTGCTGTTAGCAGGCAACTGAACCATCCTACCCAGTCACAACCAGAGAGCAGTGTTGAACCCACTATCTAACTCATTGAAAGGCTGTCCTCTCCCACATCAAATCCAGCTTCCCTGCATCATTGGACTCTCATCAATTTGCCTACAGGGAAAATAGATCCACAGAGGATGCCATCTCTGTGACTCTTCACACTGTCCTGACCCACCTGGAAATACAGGGCACATACATGAGGATGCTCTTCATTGACTATAGCTCTGCCTTCATATGGTCATCCCCACCAAGCTCACCACCAAACTCCACCAGCTAGGCCTCAGCTCACTGATATTGCAATTGGATCCTGAATTTTTCTGACGGAGCGACCGCAGGCAGTGAGACTGGGGCCGCACCTGTCCTCCACTATCACCCTGAGCACCGGCACACCACAGGGCAGTGTACTGAGCCCCATGCTCTACTCCCTCTTCACTCACGACTGTGTTCCTGCATTCGACACCAACACCATTGTCAAGTTAGCAGACGACACAACGGTGATCGGGCCGATCACCGACGTTGATGAAACAAACTTCAGAGCGGAGGTACAGAACCTGGCGGACTGGTGCTCACGGAACAACTTGTCGCTAAACACCTCCAAGACGAAGGAGCTGATTATCGACTTCAGGAGGTCACAGAATGGGGAATACGCCCCAATCTCCATCTACGGGGACAGTGTGGAGAGAGTGTCCAGCTTTAAGTTTCTGGGCACTCACATCTCAGAGGACCTCACATGGTCCACCAACACCGCTGCGCTGGTCAAAAAGGCACAGCAACGACTGTTCTTCCTAAGAACATTGAAACGGACTGGTCTGCCCCAACAGCTGCTGACAACCTTCTACCGCTGCACGTCAGAGAGCATACTAACGTATGGCATCACTGTGTGGTATCTCAGCTGCACGGAGGCGGAGAGGAGAGCTCTTCAGCGCGTCGTCCACAGAGCGCAAAAGATTATTGGGACACCGCTACCAGCCTTGGAGGGCATCTACCACACACGGTGCCTCAGGAAGGCCATCAGCATTCATAAAGACTCCTCTCACCCTTGTAATGGACTGTTCGAACTATCCCTTCCGGCAGATGCTACAAGGCCTTCTATGCCCGCGCCTCCAGACTCAGGAACAGCTTTCATTCCCAGAGCTATAGCGGGCTTCTGAACCGGCCCTGCTGAGTGCTCCCCACCCCCATGGACTGTCTCCCCCGGATGGTCACGTCGCACAGACGCATCTGCACTTTAGTCTGTTTTGATTTTGACTTTTACTGTTCTAATGTTCTTTTCAAAAACCTTGTTCTCAGGGTATCTAAACCTAAATTTTATTAGTCGTTTAAGTTATGACATCGGATGGAAGTTGCAAACGAAATCTCGTTGCACTTATGTGTAATGACAATAAAAAGATATTATTATATTATTATTATAAATTAGAGACCCTCAGACTATTTTTAGACTTCACTGGCTTTACCTTGCACTAAATGTTATTCACTTTATAATGTACCTGTGCACTGTGGATGGCTCGATTGTAAGCATGGATTGTCTTTCCACTGACCAGTTAAACCCCTGTCTCACGGTGCGAGTTGGCCCACAAGTGACCCCGAGTTTTCACTCGTGGTGATCACGTACGATGAACGTAGCGGCAACGTCGGAACTCGCGCGATCAACTTGTCCACTCGTGGCGCTAACGGCAGGTACATGCGAAACTTGATAACTCGTGAAAAAAATCAAACATGTTTGATTTTTTCCACGAGTCAAATTCACTGTTCAAGTGTAAAATTGAAACATTTAAACTCGTAGTATTAACGTGGGGGTAAAACCCGGCGTTTACCTTATTAAACTCGTGAGTTTAACAATGTTAACCCGTGGGCAACTCTGAACTCGGCATTAATTAGGGTAATTTAAAGACCGCTTTCCGTTTTCCAACACATGGTTTTAAACATTTGTCACCTGTTAATTTTTCAACATTATTCATCACGATTGCCCCCCTTTGTTGATATAAGACACATATTTCAACGTTTCAATCAACAGAGCATTTGGAATAACATGACAATGTCATGCAGATTAGTATTTGAAGTTATTTGTGAAGGGATTTCTGGATATTTATCACGTCTGTGATTTTATTTTTCTTGTTTTCCTTGGTGTTGCGGTCGAAGAGATCCCAGTGCCCCCCTGTGACCTGAAGACAATTGGTGCCTGTGAATAAGCATGGTAATCTCATTCTGATAGATAAGATAAGCAAAGTTATTACCCCAAATGTAGACCGGGCATTGGTGAGTCGCTGTGCTTGGAATCAATTAGTAAATTACCCTGAGCTTTTAGTGGACATTAACAGAAAAAAAATTGCTATCGACCTGAGATGCAGAGATAAAAATCTGTGATAATTAAATCTCTCAGTACTAAACACAAACTGATTCATAAAGAAACTGTACAAATATAATGGAATTTAATTTTCAACTGATCCGTTGCCAACATTTCATCTATTCACCCACCGTTTTACCATCCCCGTGTTCTGACATGCTTTTCAATGCTTTAGAATTGAATCGGAGTTGGATGTTACATCCCTTTATCACTAAGATAAAGACATTAAGGTTCAAATGGCCGTGCCTTTCAATTTAAAACGTACAAACTGTGACACGGCACAGTACTGACACTAGTCTTCGAAATCAGGAAACAAAGTAAATCAGTGAAAGGAGGGCTTCCTTATACAACTGAATATATGTAGCATTGTACTATTAAGTACAACAGTATGATTAACGATCACTGGAAACACACCCGCCCAACTAGTGCGGGTAAGGGTGTCTTCCACACAGCGCTGTAAATGGCTCAGAGTATTAGACTATGCACAGACTCTCAGGAGAAATCAATTCAAGACTTCAAATATAACTGCAAGTTTCTTTCTAAATGCATGTAGAAAAGGAGTGTTATCTCTCCTGTATTTTATTTTAATATAATTACGCAGAATGCACGTCTCCTAATCGTACAATCCTGCAGATTTTTAGAAGTTATTTTTGGGAGTGTCATATCAACACACTACTTAGCATACACCATTTTTCTTTTGGTCTAATTACTAAAATCAAATTCACTTTTCGTGTGGGGTGGTGCTAGTGTCGCTGGTCGGCGCGGACTTGGTGGGCCGAAGGGCCCGTTAGAAACACTATGTCACTTTTCAGGAGAAGTTGACAGCTCAAGAGTACGTCAGGAGACGTTGTCAGCTCAAGAGTAAACAGGAGATGAACTTGGTTAACTCTGGAGACGAACTTGGAACATCGCAGTAAACGGCGAAATACCGTACCCGTGGGAACTCGGTTCAAACACTTGAACATCAACTTGGGATCTCGTGCACAACCACGAGTCTGTCACTCGGGGTACCTCGTGGGTCAACTCGCACAGTGAGAGAGGGCCATTTGCAAGCAAAAAATGTTTGGATGTGGAGAGGATGGTTCCACTAGTGGGACAGTCTAGGACCAGAGGTCATACCCTCAGAATTAAAGGACATACCATTGGGAATGAAAGGAGGATGATTTTCTTTAGTCAGAAGATGGTGAATCTGTGGAATTCTTTGCCACGGAAGGCTGTGGAGGGCACATCAATGGCTATTTTAGAGGCAGAGATAGATTATTGATTAGTACGAGTGCCAGGGATTATGGGAAAAGGCAGGAGAATGGGGTTAGGAGGGAGAGATAGATCAGTCATGATTGAATGATGAGACTTGATGGACCAAATGGCCTACTTCTGCTCCTATCACTTATGACCTTATGACTTAAAAGTTCACCGTTTCCACATGACAATAAATTAAACTTAAACTCAAACTCAAATTCAACCCACTGGATCCATGCCAGCTCCAATGGGAAGCGATCTCATTAGTCTTATTCCTCCTCTCTTCATTTCATTCTGTCCCTGCAATTTGCTCTCTCACACAGGCCCATCAACAAACCCCCCCCTTTAATTTGTTTTAGTCATTAACCTATGCTAAAGGGTAATTGGTAAAAGATGATCAAATTACTGCTGCGTCTTTGAGATATGGGAAACCTACACAGCCTTGGTACACGTGACAATAATAAATCTAAACCTATAGTTACATTTAAAACTTTGCACAAACTACACGCAAAGTCAGAACTGAACCTGGATTATTTTGTTAATTAGTGCTGGAACCACTCTTCCACCCCTGGGATGTCCTGAAAAATATCCAGTGGATATTTTTAAGACAGAGATGGATTGATAGAATTCTTGATTAGTACAGGTGTCAGAGGTTATGGGGAGGGCAGGAGAATGGGGTTTAGGAGAGAGAGATCAGTCATGATTGAATGGCGGAGTAGACTTGATGGGCCGAATGGTCCAATTCTACTCCTATTCCCTATAGCCTTACGATCCAAGGTGTAACTCTGCAGTAATAATGTTTCGTTCACTTTAGAGATGCAGCGCGGAAACAGACCCTTCGGCCAACCGATTGCGCAACGACCAGCGATGACACTCATAGTATTCTACACGCACTAGGGACAATTTACAATTAAACCAAGCCAAATAACCTACAAACCTGCATGTCTCTGGAGTGTGGGAGGAAAACAGATTTCTGTAGAAAACCCACGCAGGTCACGGGGAGAACGGTCTGCCCCGAAACATCACCTATTCTTTTTAGTTTAGGGATACAATGAGGAAACAGGCCCTTCGGCCCTGTTAGTCTGCACTAACCATTGCTCCCCACACATGAACACTATCCTACACACACAAGGGACAATTTACAACATACACCAAGTGTGAAGGTGCCGCAAACATACTAATCTGTACGTCTTTGGGGAGTGGGAGGAAACCAAAGATCTCGGAGAAAACTCACGTGGTCACGGGGAGAACGTACAAACTCCATACAGACAGCACCTGTAGTCAGGATCCAACCCGGGTCTCCAAAACTGCAAGCGCTGTAAGGCAGCAACTGTACCGCTGCGCCACCATGTCACCCCAAGAGACGCCGAGTTACTCCAACATTTTGTGCCCATCTTTGGTATAAACCAGCATCTGCAGTTCATTCCTACACAGAAATGGGACCTTTGGCCCACTGAGTCCCCGCCATTTATCAACCACTCATTTACACCAATACTACATAAATATTGTTTAATAGTTTCCCAATATTCTCATCAATTATCCCCACTTGCACGTTTTCTACTATTCACCGACAAAACTAGGGGCAATTTACTGTGGCCTATCAACCACCTGGTCCGCATGTCCTTGGTAGGCGGGAGGAAATCAGAGCACCCGGAGGAAACAAGAAAAACTTGCAAGCTTCACACAGACACAGTAGAGGCCAAGGTCTCTGGTACTGCTACCTCAACGAGGCCAGCAGCATAGTCAAGGCCAAGTCGCACCCCAGTCACTCCCTCTCTTTCCCCTCTTCCACTGGGCAAAAGGTTTAGAAGTGTGAAAACGCACACCTCCAGATTCAGGAACAGTTTCTTCCCAGCTGCTATCAAGCAATTAAACCATCCTACCACAACGACAGGGCAGTCTTGAAGTACTATCTACTTCATCGGAGACCCTCGGACTAGCTTCGATCGGACTTTATGGCTTTAACTTGATGTAATTCATGTTGTTCCCTTAGTCATCTATCTGTACACCGCTGTAATGTAAATGTAATGTAAATGCAAGCGCCCCTTAAGGCCAGGAGTACAAGTTGGCGAATGGCCAGTGCCTCGTGACTGAGGTCAAGTGACCTTAGAGAAGGTTCTGTTAGTGTTTGAAATAAACGCTCTTACAAGATGGCGTCGGTGTCGGACGTGCATTCATTGTGCTAGTCACAACAGGGACATACAGCAAACATAACAACCGTGAGTTGCACGATTGTAATCATGTACTGTATAGTCTTTCCGCTGTGTGGTTAGAATGCAACAAAAGCTTTTCACTGTACCCCGGTACACGTGACAATAAACTAAACTGAACTCCCAACTCCTACTATGAGATGGTAACTCCAGCAGCCGTGCACCTGTCCCGCCCAAGGCTCATTAAGTCTCCTATTCACCGAATAAGATAAAAGTTGGAAATGCCCATTGGATCACGTTAGGACCGCAATCGTTCACGTGAAAATGCCTTTTTTGGAGCTGAATCCTCAGCTGAGCAGCAAGGTTACGATGCAGTGATTACCTTATCTTGCTGAGCCTCCGCTGTTTGCTGTCTTTCCGACAAGCTCTGCCTGTTGTGGCTCAGTGGTCAGCTGGACAACTATCTTCCCCAATTACAGCTGGTACTCAAAGGGCAAACAATCTAGGAGGTAGGCCAAATCAGTCGAGTGGAGCCCAGTGGCAGGTTCACCACCACAGTCCACAGGGTATCAGCACCCCAGGCGATGCTCAACCAAGTACTGTCCCACCAATGGACACGAGTCCAGAGCCCAATCAGCAGCAGAGAGGAAGATGGAAGGAAAAAAGCCAAATGGAGCAGTCACTGGCTGTGGCTGAAGAGAAAAGATGCTGTCTGGGCTGCCACGTGACCATCTAGAGGCTAACCATAAGACACACACCCAGGTCTGATCTCCCTGCGGTGGGCCTGCCTCGACTGAGGGTGTCTTGTGATAAAAGGCCGAAACACCTAGTGACGTTGAGATACACAACTGAAACTGAAGATATGTCTGATTGTAGCAAAATCAGTGGTCGTCCTGAACAATTACCAAATGTCAATTGTAGTGAAAAACCTTAGGGATTGTAACATCCATTCCTACTTATCAATATACAGGGTTGCTTTTTGCCCTAAGACTCCATTATGTACATCGGGACGGCACATTGGCACTACACAAGATACCCAGGTTCGATCCTGACTACAGGCGCTTGTCCGTATGTAAGTAACCTGCACACACTCCAAAGACCTACATGTTTGCAGGTTGAATGGCTTGGTACAATGTAAATTGTCCCAGGTGTGTGTAGGACGGTGCTGGTGTGGTGTGGACTCTGTGGGTTGAAGGGCCTGTTTCTGCGTTGTATCGCTAAACTAAACTAAAATCTAAAATCGGCGGGTTCTGAGAACTGTGAAGCGCAGTCACCTCAGCAGCAGAAGCACGCTGTGCCACAGTCACTCAACCCTTTCAATGCTTTCTACATTCACTGCTAATGGCACTTAATTTTGTCATTTTGCGGAGCAGGGAGTGGGAGGGGGAGCATTGGTTAAGACAGCTGAGAGTCATGTTGTCAGACGACATTAGACATTTGAAACGTTTTTAAAGTCTAATGGTGCTAAAAAGCATGAAGAACATAAGAAACAGGAGTAGAAAGACCCCTTGAGTCTGCACGGTCTTGCAATAATTTCATGGCTGAATACCTCAGTAAGTTCGTAGATACAAACATCTGGAGATGCTTGGGTTAATACGCAAAAAGGACACTAAGTGCTGGAGAACTCAGCAGGTCAGGCAGTAGATGGATACGTGACATTTTTGGTTAGGACCCTTCTTTGAGGATGGAGCATTTTGGTAGGCATGTACAGGTTGTGAATAGGGCCTGTATCCATGCTGTATAACTCTATGATTTTATTAATTTCTAGTGCCTAGCTTCCACCTGCACCCTTCAGAGAGTGTTGAAATACTCTGGATGCGCCTCCATTGTCCCGAGTTGTTTTGGCCCATAGATATGGGTAATTGGAACAGGCGGATATCATATACTTATTAAAAAGTATGATCTTGTACGTGTGTATATGTGTATATGTGTGTGTGTACATGTGGTTGTCTTTACATCTTCGCAAAAACACCACGTGGTAACGATAACATTTTTACATATTCCGATTGACATTTTTCCCGTTGAGGCCGGGATCACCTTATCTGAACATTTTATGTTTTATTTCTCGACTTATTCTTGACTCATTACTGATTAAAAGTCTTAAAAAAGTCAAAAGACTTTGAAATTAAAACCGCCAGTTTCAACTGATGATGTCACTATGGCTCAGCTAGCAGAGATCAGCGTCAATGAAGATTTCATCCTGTATTTGACACGTTATTCACAATTAAAGCTTTAAAAATGCAAACTTTCACAAGATTTACATATTCTGATTCACATGTTTCCCCTCTACGCAGAGATCACTTTCACTGAACATTTTATGCTTTATTTCTCGACATTACAGATTAAAGTTGAAAAAAATCAATATACCTTGAATTTCTAACCGACCAGCTTCAACTGATGACGTCACAATGGTAGCTTCAACTGATTATGTCACAATGGATAGGCTAGCGGGGGAAGGTGAATTGCTGTAACATGCAGGGCAAGTGCAGTTGGATTTTGTTTTAAGAGCACTGCTGCCGGAGACAAGGGGAGTGCTGGAATCTTAAGTTGGGGAATGGCTTGAGTTGGAGGACCATGCCTCCCGTGGGGGCTACGGGTAGGGAAAGGGTGTCCTATGGGTCAGCACTTGGTCTAGTATATATATACACTAGGTAGAGTTAGAGTTGCTGCCTTACAGCTCTTACAGCGCCAGAGACCCGAGTTCGATCCCAACTATGGGTGCTATCTGTACAGAGTTCATACATTCTTCCCGTGACCTGTGTGGGAGACCACATTTTATCCGAGGTCTTCGGTTTCATCCCACACTCTGAAATCATACACGTGTGTGGGTTGATTGATGGTATAAATGTAAACTGTCCCTCCTGTGTGCAGGATAGTGGTAGTGTGCAGGAATCGCTGGTCGGTGCAGACTCGGTGGACCGAAGGGCCTGCTTCCACTCTGTATCTCTAAACTAAACTAAACTAAACTAAACACATCTCCTTTAAACTTTGTCCCTCTCACCTTAAAGCTTTGCCGTCCAGTATTTGATGCTTCCCATCCTGGGAATAAGATTCTGGCTGTCAACCCTATTCATGACTCATAATTTTCTATACTAAGCTATTTGAGGGGAGTCTAGAAAGAAACAATAGAGGGTTAGAAACAAGGATGACTATCATAGCCTGATTGAATTGCAGCTCCATTGTTCATTGGGCTGCATTTGGAGTATTGCCTGCAGTTCTGTTCACCACACTACAGGGAAGATGTGTTTAAGAAAGAACACCAGATGCTGGCAAAATCAAAGGTAGAAACATAGAAACATAGAAATTAGGTGCAGGAGCAGGCCATTCGGCCCTTCGAGCCTGCACCGCCATTCAATATGATCATGGCTGATCATCCAACTCAATATCCTGTACCTGCCTTCTCTCCATACCCCTGATCCCTTCAGCCACAAGGACCACATCATCCAACTCCCTCTTAAATATGGCCAACGAACCGGGCCTCAACTACCTTCTGTGGCAGACAATTCCACAGATTCACCACTCTCTGTGTGAAAAACGATTTTCTCATCTCGGTCCTAAAAGACTTCCCCCTTATCCTTAAACTGTGACCCCTTGTCCTGGACTTCCCCAACATCGGGAACAATCTTCCTGCATCTAGCCTGTCCAACCCCTTAAGAATTTTGTAAGTCTCTATGAGATCACCCCTCAATCTTCTAAATTCCAGCGAGTAAGGTGAAAGGTAGACAATAAATGCTGGAGAAACTCAGCAGGTGAGGCAGCATCTATGGAGAGAAGGAATTGGCGATGTTTCGGGTCAAGACCCTTAGTTTCACCAGCATTTTGTGGCTGCAGGGAGGATGTGGTTGCTTTCTGCAAGTCATTGTTATTTGTTAAGAAAAGTGTGTGACAGGTAAACAAGATTTGGTGCAAATTGCAACTTGGCATCACAGGTTTATGGTTTGGAGTAGTCAGGGCTGGAGATTGAAATGGATGAGGAGAATAAATCCAATTGAAAAATGAAGATCAGCAGCGATGGAACAATTCTCTTATGGAAAATGTTGGACCAATGTTGGACTAAGTCCACTAGTTGCAGTCAATAGTGCTGATACTATCGGTAGTATATCGGCAGTAAAGAAAGCAAACTCAATGCTTGCATTTATCTCAAGAGGGCTTGTATACAAAAACAGGAATGTAATGCTGAGGCTCTACAAGGCGCTGGTCAGGCCACAGTTGGAATATTGTGAGCAATTATGGGCACCATATCTGAGGAAGGTATATGCGCTGGCTCTAGAGAGGGTCCAGAGGAGGTTTATGAGAATGATCCCAGGAATGAGTAGATGAATAGAGGGTGGTGGCTGTGTGGAATGAGCTTCCAGCAGAAGTGGTGGAGGCAGGATCGACTTTAACATTTAAGAGTAAAGTGGATAGGTATATGGACGTGAAGGGAATGGAGGGGTATGGTCTGAGTGCAGGTAGATGGGACTAGGGGAAAACAAATGGTCAGCACGGACTGGAAGGGCCGAGAGGGCCTGTTTCCGTGCTGTAATTGTTATATGGTTATATGGTTATTAACCTATGATGAGCTATTTGTCGGCACTGGGCTTGTACTTGCCGGAGTTTGGAAGAATGAGGGGGAGGACCCCATTGAAACATACAGAATAGTGAAAGGCTTGGATAGAGTGGATGCAGGGAGGATGTTTCCATTAGCGGGAGAGTCAAGAGCTAGTTGGAGACCACTGGCTTATTAGGTCAATGTCAGCTTCACGCCGAACAATTCCTTTAATTATATTCTACCATTGGCCTGGAATTGTTTTCTATTTCTAGGGACTTTCCAATTCCTCTGAGCAAGCTGTGTTTGCAATACCAGTACATGTGGTGAGTTCCAGCTCATAATGAATAAAATAATTCTTCCTCATCTCTCTCCTTGTAATTTTGTACCCCAAATTTTAAAGTTGTGCTTCTGATCAGTTCAGTTTAGTTTATTGCCACGTGTACCGAGGTACAGTGAAAAGCTTCTGATCGTGCTATCCAGTCAACGGAAAGACAACACATGATTACAAACGAGCCATTCGCAGTGTACAGATACATGATAAGGGAATAACATTTAGTGCAAGGTAAAGTCAGCAAAATGTCTGATCAAGGATAGTCCGAGGGTCACCAATGAGGTAGATGGTAGTTCAGCACTGCTCTCTGGTCGTGGTAGGATGATTAATTTGCCTGGTGACAGCTGGGAAGAAAATGTCCTTGAATCTGGAGGTGTGCTTTTTCACACTTCTGTACCAGAGGGGAGAAGAGGGAATGGCCAGGGTGTGAATTGTCTTTAATTATGCTGCCGGCTTTGCTGAGGCAGTGAGAGGTATAAATGGACTCAACGGAAGGGAGGTCAGTTTGTTTGATGGTTTGGGCTGCGTCCACAATTTGCTGCAATTTCCATCTACTGATGGAATAGCTTTTCACCTCAATGATCTTACATGGAATGTAGAACGTAGAACAGTACAGAACGGGAACAGGCCCTTCAGCCCACCATGTCCATGCCGAACATGTTGCCAAGATGATCTAATCTCCCCTGCCAGCACATGATCCATATCCCTTCATTCCTTGCATATCCATGTGCCCATATAAAACCCTATTGTTTTCTGCCTCCATCACCACTCCAGTAGCACGTTCCAGGCACCCCCCCCCCCCCCCACCCCCTCACATTGTTCCGCTCTTCTCCTTTAAACCTTTCTCCTCTCACCTTAAAATTACGCCTCTCATAACTTTTTATATTTCCATCACGTTCTCCCTGAACCTTCAGCACTGCAGAGAAAACAATCCAAGTTCATCCAACATCTTTTTGTAGCGAGTACCGCCGATTCCTGGCTAGCATTCAGCATCCAGCCAAACGTCTGTGTATGAAGAAGCATACAAGGAGAGAGGTGAGGAAAATATGTTTTATCCAAAGAGTCGTTATGGGCTGAAACCCAACACCTGTATTGGTATTGCAAACACAGCTTTCAAAGTTGGAAAGAAGCTGTCAAACCTTTGGTTGGTCTCTCTCTGTAGCTGAGATTCCTGAAACCACGAGTGAATCCTTTCTGAGCATCCTCTGGAGTCTTCATAACCATATAACCATATAACCATATAACAATTACAGCACGGAAACAGGCCCTCTCGGCCCTTCCAGTCCGTGCCGACCATTTGTTTTCCCCTAGGCCCATCTACCTGCACTCAGACCATACCCCTCCATTCCCTTCACGTCCATATACCTATCCACTTTACTCTTAAATGTTAAAATCGATCCTGCCCTCACCACTTCTGCTGGAAGCTGATTCAACACAGCCACCACCCTCTGAGTAAAGAAGTTCCCCCTCACGTTACCCCGAAACCTCTGTCCCTTAATTCTCATGTCATGCCCTCATGTTTGAATCTTCCCTACCCTCAATGGGAAAAACGTATCCACTTCAACTCTGTCTATCCCTTTCATCATTTTAAAGACCTCAATCAAGTCCCCCCTTAATCTTCTGCGCTCCAAAGAATAAAGACCTAACTTGTTCAACCTTTCTCTGTAACATAGTTGCTGGAACCCTGGCAACATTCTAGTAAATCTCCTCTGTACTCTCTCTATTCTGTTGACATCCTTCCTATAACTAGGCGACCAAAATTGTACACCATACTCCAGAATTGGTCTTACCAATGCCTTGTACAATTGTAACATTACTTCCCTACTCCTATATTCAATGCTCTGATTTATAAAGGCCAGCACACCAAAGGCTTTCTTTACCACCCTATCTACATGCGATTCCACCTTCAGGGAACTATGAACAGTTATTCCTAGATCCCTCTGTTCCCACAGCATTCCTCAATTCCCTACCATTTTACCATGTACGTCCTATTTTGATTTGTCCTGCCAAGATGTAGCACTTCACACTTATCAGCATTAAACTCCATCTGCCATCTTTCAGCCCACTTTTCCAAATGGCCCAAATCTCTCTGTAGACTTTGAAAATCTACTTCATTATCCACAACACCACCTATCTTAGTATCATCTGCATACTTACTTATCCAATTTTCCACCCCATCATCCAGATCATTGATGTACATGACAAACAACAGTGGACCCAACACAGATCCCTGAGGCACCCCACTGGTCACCGGCTTCCAACCTGACAAACAGCCATCCACCATTACTCTCTGACACCTCCCATTCAGCCACTGTTGAATCCATCTTGCTACTCCGCCATTAACACCCAAAGATTGAACCTTCTTAACCAACCTTCCATGGGGAACCTTGTCAAAGGCCTTACTGAAATCCATATAGACAACATCCACTGCTTTACCCTCATCAATTTCCCTAGTTACCGCTTCAAAAAATTCAAGAAGGTTTGTCAAACATGACCTTCCAGGCACAAATCCATGTTGACTGTTCCTGATCAGACCCTGTTTATCCAGATGCTTGAAGTGACCAGAACTGGATGTAAAACTCCAGCTGTGCCTTAAGCAGAGTGCTACAATGATCGCCTGTTACTTCTCTGCTATTCCATTTAACTACTCTGTTAATGATTTCTATAATGCTCCCAGGTATAATTCACTAGCGCTTCTCTCAAAATATCCTGCTACTTTCAAATGCATGCAAAGGACAAAGGATATTTATTGTCACATACACCAATTGTTTTTTAATTTTTAATTTTTTTTTTTTTTTTTTATTAGAAGCAAATGTACAAAAATAGAACCAACGGCATATAAAATTATACAGTTATTGTACAGCTTTTTAACCTTTTAGCTTTGAAATAGAAGAAACGAAAGGAGAAAAAGCAAGAAAGAGAAAAAGTGAGATGTGAAAAGATAGAACCCCGCAGACTACCAAAGTAGTGTAGCCATAGAGTGAATAAAAGAAGAGAGGAATAACACAAAAATAAAAGGACAAAAAGAAAAAGAGAGAAAAAAGTGGTGATATACCTGCCTCTCATCCCTCCCCACCCACCTCACCCAACCCGTAATTAGAGTAAAATCCAAAGTTGTGTTGCGCCATACTATCCTTGTAATAAATCAATGAATGGTGTCAATGTCTTCGAAAAATGATCTGGTTTTTCTGCAAGTCTAATCAAGATGTAGCATCTCGGACATGTCACATACACCAATTGGTGCAGTGAAATTTGAGTTACCATGCAGCACACAAATAAGATAAACACAACACTTTAAAATTTAACAGAAAACGTATAAAAACATCCCCCCATAGCGGATTCAAAGTTTCCCACTGTGACGGAAGGCAACAAAGTTCAGTCTCTTCCTCTGTTCACCTGTGGTCGGGGCCTATTGAGGCCTTTGCAATCGCCGCAATGGCGGCCCGATGTTTCAGGCCCTCAAACCTCAGCGCGGCCTGAGGACCTAGGGAGCCGCGGTCTCCGGGGAGGAAGCGGCCGCTCCAGATATCCCAAGCCGCTGATGAGTGTTCACCCGATGCCGATGTTCCATCTTCCTGGCAAGAGGGCCTATTACATCGGGCTGCCGTTGTGGCAACTGGCTGCAGAGGCCTCAAATAAGCCTCGGGTAGAATAGGAGGAGGAGGAGGTCTGGACTTTTTGGTGCCTTCCCTCACAGTGGAAAGTGTTAATTGGGCTGTGAGGGGACGTTCATGTTGAATCCTATAGTATATTGTGTCTTTTTTTCCCTTTTCTTTAATATGGATGTATGGTCATCTAATTTCTTCTCTGTAAAGCACTTTGGCTTCAACGTGATGATTTAAAAGTGCTATATAAATAAAAATTACTTACTTACTTACTCAAACTGAAGAACAAGCTCAGCGGCCCGGAGCCTCCGAATCAGCCGCTTCCTACCGTAGACTGCGGCTGCTGAAAGTCCACAGGCTGAGCTGGGTGGAGATTCAATGCTGGCGACCCCGGCAAGGATATCAGGCTCCGCGATGTCAAAGTCAGCGTCGCTCATGGATGGAAGCTCCGCAGACCACAGCTTTATGCTGTCAAAGTCAGCAGTCCCAGCACTCCGGAGCACCAACACGGTGACCCTGGTAAGGCATCTCTCGCTCCGCGATGGAATCCAGTGTTGCGCCGCTGCTGAAGCTGAAGCTCTGGCCGGTCTCCGGCAGGAAAGGCCGCACCGATCCAGATGGTAGGCCGCGAGGAGGGGGCGCAGATGCGGCTCGGAGGAAAGACGCATCCTCGGCCAGGTAGTGACTAAGAAAATGGTTTCCCCCACACCCCATCCCCCACATAAAAAAGACTAAAAGTGGAAATGGAGAAATGCCCAGACCTTTTGCATAGGAAGGAACTAAGATGCTGTTTTAAATCGAAGTTAGACACAAAAATCTGGAGTAACTCAATGGGTTACATACGATCAACTCAGAGGGTTAGACAGCATCTCTGGAGAAAAGGAATAGGTGACGTTTTCACTCTCTCGTTTCCCTCTCCCCTGATTGTGAGTCTGAAGAAGGGTCTCGACCCGAAACGTCACCAATTCCTTTTCTCCCGAGATGCTGTCTGACCCTCTGAGTTACTCCAGCTTTTTGTGTCCACCCAGGTTTTATACCTATTGTGGCATATAGTTTAAAGTAGACAGGAGGAACCTTTTTCCCAGGGTGGAAATGTCCAACACTAGAGTGCATAGGTATAAGGCGAGAGGGGCAAAAGTTTAACGGAGAGGTTCGGGGCAAGTTTTTTACACAGAGAGTGGTGGGATGCTGGAACTCAATGCCAGGGGTGGTGGTAGAGGCAGATACTACAGTAGCATTTAAGATAGGCAGATTGAAGTGCAGGGAATAGAAGGATACGGATGGAGTATTGTGCGCAGTTTTGGTCTCCTAATTTGAGGAAGGACATTCTTGCTATTGAGGGAGTGCAGCATAGGTTCACCACGTTAATTCCCGGGATGGTGGGACTGATATATGATGAATGAATGGATCGACTGGGCTTATATTCACTGGAATTTAGAAGGATGAGAGGGAATCTTGTAGAAACATATAAAATTCTTACGGGATTGGCCCAGGTAGATACAGGAAAAATGTTCCCTATGTTGGAGGAGTCCAGAACCAGGGGTCACAGTTTAGGTAGGTATGTTACAAAACATACCTTCAACGGCGCTGCAGTTCTGCCACTGGCCGTGTGCGCAACTTTGGTGCCTTTGAGTGGGCGGCGGGTTTAAAATGTTGTCTTCTACAGCCTGTTGAAGTCGATCTTTGTCAGGCTGTTTGGCTGCTGCAGAAAAATCGCTCTGACTTGTAGCGTTTTATCAAGTTTTTGAAAAACATCGCTGGATAATTTAATATCCGGAGTAAAATAAAAATCGTCTTCTAAAGCCGTCAATGCCGACAACGGGACTGATCTCACGGATGGGACAAAGAATGGTAAGCCGTTTATTTTTACATATAAACGTGCTCCTTAGGATGACTTGAATCAAAATTTCACGTTGTGAAAAGGTGATTTAGGCCCATACGAACTGGCAGTGTTTTTCCTGCGATATGGGGTTTAAACTCACCGCAAATGCAACATTCCAAACGATCGCGTTCCACAAAATCCCACTCGCAAGATGATTTACAGGAATTAAACACTAAATTCCTTCCATTTGGCCTATAAATTCATGACAATGAGATTTAAAAATCATTTTATATTGTGAATTCTTGTGTGAATGTTATTTGGACACTTAGGCTATTTAAAAATGTTAACCTTTTCTTAAGAAATGGATAGATGTTTAGATCTAGTAATTGAATTTTGTAATTAGCTACAATTAGGTAACTAACTAATTAATAGCTTTAATTACAGGTCATCCAAGTAAGATTGTTTCATATTTATTTCAGAATGCTTCAATCTATAATAACTGAAAATTTCATTCAGTTCTCTTAATTTTTACTAAAGTTATGGGCTTTTGACTGTCCCCGATCACAGCTTTTGAGTTAAGTTAATGGAAAAGCAATAGGGAACAAGATGCTAATTTCAGAGTATGAAAATGGCCATATCTTTTTTAATACTGAAGATATGAAAGTGAATTAGGTGTCAAATTAAACTTCTTTTTATGCTTTATCTGATGGGTTAAATTGCAGACTTCATTTTCTAAATCTCAAAATTTTGTAACATTGCTAGTTCAGGAATAATGGGGAGACCATTTAGAACTGAGATGAGGACAATTTTTTCAGCCAGAGAGTTGTGAATTTGTGGAATTCTCTGCCACAGAAGGCAGTGGAGGCCAATTCACTGGATGTATTCAGGAGAGAGTCAGATATAGCTCTTAGGGCTAACAGAATCAAGGGATATGGGGAGAAAGCAGGAACGGGGTACTGATTCTAGATGATCAGCCATGATCATATTGAATGGCGGTGCTGGCTCGAAGGGCTGAATGGCCTACTACTGCACATATTTTCTATGTTACTATGTTTCTAGATTACATCAGCTTAACTTGGGTTTATGTCCGGCACAAACATTGTGGGCCAGCGTTACCGTGCTGGTACCTATGTTGGAGGCAGGCACGATAGTGGCATTGAAGAGGCTTTTAGATGGGAACATTGACGTGCAGGAAATGGAGGGATATGGATCAAGTGCAGGCAGAAGAGATGGGTTTAACTTGGCATCATGTTCAGCACACACATTGTGGGTTGAAGGGCCTGTTCCTGTTCTGTACTGTTCTAAGGCCTACATTCTATGTTTCTCTTTCTGCAACATTATTTCAAGCACGCATATATTCTATATTGTCTCCCATTGTGTCACTGCCAAAATGTATCATTTCATACTTCTTTACATAAAGCTCATTTGCTGTGGTGTGGGCCATTCCACTGGTCTATCTGTTTCTTCTTGCAGTCTACCATCATATTCTTCAAGCCCGGGATTCTCTTGAAATTGTGAACTATTATCCTCGCCCAGATCTCACTGGAGTGCAGGAGGATGAGGGGCGATCTTTTAGAGGCGATCTTATAAAATCATAAGATTTTCGGGTAGATGCACAGAGTCTGTTGCCTAGAGTAGGGGAATTGAGGACCAGAGGACATTGGTTTGAGGTGAAGGGGAAAAGATTGAATATGAATCTGAGAGGTAACTTTTTCATACAAAGGGTGTGGGTGTATGGAACAAGCTGCCAGATGAGGCAGTTGAGGCTGAAACAGTTTCAGAAAGAATAGACAATAGACAATACGTGCAGGAGTAGGCCATTGGGCCCTTCGAGCCAGCACCGCCATTTAATGGCTGATCATCCACAATCAGTATCCCGTTCCCGCCTTCTTCCCATAGAGCCCTATCTAGCTCTCTCTTTAATGCACCCAGAGAACCTGCCTCCACCCCCCTCTGAGGCAGAGAATTCCACAGACTCACAACTCTCTGTGAGAAAAAATGTTTCCTCGTATCTGTTCTAAATGGCTTACTACTTATTCATAAGGATGTCAACAAAATAAAAATAGACAAAATAGAGAGAGTACAGAGGAGATTTACTAGAATATTGCCAGGGTTCCAGCAACTATGTTACAGGGAAAGGTTGAACAAGTTAGGTCTTTATTCTTTGGAGCGCAGAAGATTAAGGGGGGACTTGATTGAGCTCTTTAAAATGATGAAAGGGATTGAAAGAGTTGACTTGGATAAGCTTTTCCATTTGAGGGTAGGGAAGATTCAAACAAGAGGGCATGACATGAGAATTAAGGGACAGAGGTTTAGGGGTAACGTGAGGGGAACTTCTTTACTCAGAGGGTGGTGGCTGTGTGGAATGAGCTTCCAGCAGAAGTGGGGGAGGCAGGATCGATTTTAACATTTAAAAGTAAAGTGGATAGGTATATGGACGTGAAGGGAATGGAGGGGTATGGTCTGAGTGCAGGTAGATGGGACTAGGGGAAAACAAATGGTCGGCACGGACTGGAAGGGCCGAGAGGGCCTGTTTCCGTGCTGTAATTGTTATATGGTTATTTGTTATATGGTTATTCTTAAACTGTGGCCCCTGGTTCTGAACCCCCAACATCGGGAACATGTTTCCTGCCTCTAGCGTGTCCAAACCCTTAGCAATCTTATATGTTTCAATGAGATCTCCTCTCATCCTTCTAAACTTCAGAGTGTACAAGCCCAGCTGCTCCATTCTCTGCTGCTGCATATGACAGTCCCACCATCCCGGGAATTAACCTTGTAATCCTACGCTGCACTCCCTCAATAGCAAGAATGTCCTTCCTCAAATTAGGGGCACAAAACTGCACGCAGTACTCCAAGTGTGGTCTCACGAGGGCTCTGTACAACTGCAGAAGGAACTGCAGAAGGTTCGTGGATAGGACAGGTTTGGAGGGATACAGGCCCCACAACAGGCAGGTGGGACTAGTGTAGCTGGGACATGTCGGCCGGTGTGGGCATGTTGGCCCGAAGGGGCTGTTTCCGCACTGTATCACTCTGTGACTCTTTTACACTGCAATACCATTCCTGGAAATGGGGGCAGGGAAGAAGCTGAGAGATGGAATCCTTGGCCAAGGGTTTTAGCTGCACCTTCCTTTGCCACTGAAGCCAATGTTTTTATTTTATTATTATTATTATTATTATTATGGAGGCAGCACAAAATGTGAAGAGCTGATAAATAATTTACTCGCAGTGGATGGAAGCGATGGCATTTTGTGTACACAGCCATACTTTGATGATAGCGATCAGGAAATGTTGCTATAAACTGAATATGCCCATGAATTATTCATGCACCAGGGCTATAAAACAGACAGGTTAATGGGGGGAAAAAATTGAACTTATAACAAAAAATATCATCACAAAAGTGGCGCTCCTAAGTGGCGTTCATATGTATTATGCTTTTGAATCTCTCTTTATTCACCTGACAGTTCCATTAAGGTCAATGGTGAATGGACCGCTATTACACTGAATTACCACTTTTAGCTCAAAGGCATAATTTCTTTATCAGTAATAGTGACTGCACAGCAATAGAATTTAATGAAATCCATTGGATGTAGGCTTCAATTAGGCAGTTGTATGTCGTTCATGCCGTATTGATGAGCTACTTGAGTAGTTAAATAAAAATGATCTAATACTCTCCATGGGTAAGTTATTGGTCCCAATTCATTATTGTGGCTGACTTAAGGTTACAGCAGTGGTCTTCAGCGTCGGGCTTGAGTTGGCAAGTTGCCTTCAATAAATCGGGTTAATTTATACGGTAATGTCCCGGTAATGACTGTTAATGCTGCTAGATTTCCATTAAAATAAATGCAAACGGTTTACCAGAGTCCGTCCAGAAAAAGAACGTTTGCCGCATGACTCAATTTCAAATAATTCCAACCTCACAATATGCAGTTTTATTGTTAACATTCTCTGAAATAATTGGAAAGTTACTCATTGGGGTGTCCAAACCAGGGGTCACAGTTTAAGTATAAGGGGTAGGCCATTTAGGACTGAGATAAGGAAAAACATTTTCACTCAGAGAGTTGTGAATCTGTGGAATTCTCTGCCACAGAAGGCAGTGGAGGGCAATTTGCTGAATGTATTCAAGAGAGAATTAAAGGCCTGTCCCACTTAGGCGATTGTATGTGCAACTACAGGCAAAACTTTCAACATGTTGGAAATATTTCGGCGACAGTGGCAACAAATATTGCTGTCGTAGGTTGCCGTAGATGCTGTCATAGGTGTCACTAGGTGTCATAGGTGAATTTCATTAAAACTAGTCCCTGGCAGTCGCCTACAGGGCCTGTTCCATTTGGGCGATTTTTTCAGCGATAGCCGGAAAATAAGCTGTCGCCACATGGTCGTGGGGTGACGCAGGGTGATGCCTGTATTGTCGTGAGTTGTCTCCTCAAGTGTCGTAACTTTTCCTTGCCGCCGCTGAATTTTGAAAAGTTCAAAACCTTTCGGTGACAGTGGGCTTGACGTGCTGTATTAGGTTGTCGGGGGTTGTTGCCAGGATGACGCCAGGTGATGTTGGTTGTCGCCGGGTGATGACCTCAGTGACTTCTATTGGCATCAGCCTACGTCAACCGGCGACAGTACCGGCATCAAGAGTAGTCTTCAGTTATAAGATTAGTCCAAATTACAAGACAGGAACATTTTGAATTTGGGGATAAGCCCCACAAACTTCAGTTAAAAAAATGAGAAAAAGAACACACAAACCTAATGATCAAATCGGATAAAGGGGAAGTACTAACTTTACCGAATGATATTAATAAAAGGTTTGCGCAATTTTATGAGAATTTGTACACATCTAAAACGACAACGGACACCAATAAAGTCACAGAGTTCTTGGATAATTGTAATCTTCCAAAAATTGCAGGAACAAGAGGAATTGGGAGCACATATCTGAATTAAGGAAATAGAAGACACAATAATTTCATTAAAGAATGGAAAAACACCAGGACCTGATGGATTTTGTAACGAATTTTATAAAAGTTTTTACGACATAATTACACCACATTTACAGAAAATGTATACATATGCCTTTAAAGAACAAACATTACCTGAAACTAGCAGAATCAACAATTACATTAATACTTAAGAAAGACAAAAATATAGAAGAACCTGGTCTAATAGAGTTATTGCGTTGTTAAATACAGATAAAAACATACTAGCGAAAATATTAGCTAGAAGATTAAGTAAGTATGTTAGTCAATTAATAAATCTGGATTAAACGGGGTTTATCCCTAAGAGACAATCATTTAATAATTTGAGACATCTGCTCAACATAATGCATTCACACCAAACTGAAGAACAAGAATTATCAATTATTTCATTGGATGCAGAGAAAGCATTCGATCAAGTGGTATGGGATTATATGGTTAAAGTATTGCAAAAATTCTAACTGGGAGAGAATTTCATCCTCTGGATTAAATTACTATATAATAAGCCAACGGCTAGAATATTAACTAATAACATTTTATCTACGATATTTCAGTTTCAAGGGGTAATAGACAAGAAAGTTCACTAGCACCGCTGTTATTTGCTCTTATAATTGAACCCCTAGCAGAAAGAATTAGAACACATCTGAATATCCACGGCTACAACACAAAATATTCAAATAATAAAATATCATTATACGCTGATGATGTACTATTGTACATCACAAAACCCCATACCACTATACCAAACATATTAAACTTAATTGAAGATTTTGGATCATTCTCAGGACACAGAATAAATTGGAACAAAAGTGAAATCATGTCAATAAAACCGAAAGACTCAACACACCTCTTAAAATTCTCTTTTAAATTAGCTACAGAAACATTTAAATACTTGGGTATTGAAATTACCAGAAGATATCAAGATATGTTTAACACAAATTATAATCCTTTACTTAAGAAATTATATAACTTAATTAAATTCTGGAAAACGCTTCCGATGTCTTTATAGGTCGACTAAATGCTATAAAAATAATTTTTCTACCACAAATTTTATACCTATTCCAATCAATTCCAATATACCTACCAAAACGTTTAAAAAAAATTGGATTCAGACATTACAAATTTTAGATGGGATTATAAATCCCATAGAATACAAAGAACACATTTGAATAAACCCAAAGAAGTAGGGGGATTAGCACTCTATAACTTTATGTACTATTATTGGTCTGTAAATATTAAAAATATGATTCAACTGCTGGACAATTCTGCCCAGCAGCTGGATTGGATTATTATGGAGAGAGACGACTGCTCCCCTTATAATATTGAAGCGATCCCTCCTCTCACCAATGAAGTTGAATAATACAAACCTATAACAAAAACCCATTAACATAGTACAATTAGAACTTGGAAAACAAATAAAATATAATTAAAAATTAAGAAATCTATCTCTCTTATCTCCAATAGTTAATAACCCTTCGTTTAAACCCTCAATTATCAACAAATCATTTATACAATGGGAAAGTAGGAATGAAAATGCTCGGAGAAAATTACTATCATTCAAACAATTACAACTAAAATAAAATCTTGGAAACAATGTATATTTTAAATATTTTCAAATACGTGACTATCTGAAAAAATATGCACAAGATTATTACAGCATGCCATTAGACAAAGGCTGAATCAGCAAATTTAATATCATATTTATATAATATTATTTTAAATGTAGAAATACCAACAACCAAAGGTATTAGAAGAGGCTGGGAACAAGAATTAGCTATTAAAATTTCAAAAGAGAGGTGGGATGAACATTTATTAAATGTGCACAAATGTTCAATTAATGTAAGACACACTTTAATCCAATTTAAAATTTTACACAGATTATACTATTCAAAAACCAAAATAAGTAAACTTTTTCCCAACGTATCACTTAATCTGTAATAAATGCCAGTCTCAAGAAGCTACTATTGCGCATTCAGTTGTTTTTGTATAAAAATTCAAAAATTCTGGACTGAAATCTTTGAAAACTTCACAAAATTATTTAAAATAAAACTGAAACCAAAAGCAGAATGGATTATCTTTGGAACAATGGAAGGTAGCCCTGAACTAATGTGTTTCAAAAGTACCTATTTGAAATTTGGGTTAATAACTGGAAAAAAGCTTATTTAAAAATTTTGGAAAAACGCTCCTATACCATCAATAAATATGTGTTCAACTACGTTTGAAAACACTACACCTGGAAGATATGAGACTCCGCCTGGCAGGAAAATCTGATTGCTTTTATAGGACATGGTCTGCATTTATAGACTTACTACGAGGATAAGGTGCAATAGTACTTTAAAAACGGCAACGGAGGCAGGTCTTGGTAAAGGGGGGATGAAAAATTGTCAAGTTGGTATATTCCTTTTGCGTGATGTTTATAATAGAGCAACTATCTTTTGCCTTTTTCTTCTTTCTCTTTCTTCTTTTCTAGGTTCTATCTCTTAATTTCCTTTTTCTAATTCCTCGACTAAGTTGTCTTTCGTCTTTTCTTTCGTCACGCTTCTTCACTTTCACAATTTTCTCTCACTATCTCTATTTTCTCTATTTCTATCCTTTTTTAATAGCTTTAAAAAGCGAAGGGGTACAATAAATGTAATAATATATACAGGACGTGCATTGATCTAATTTACTGTACTTCTAATAAATAAAAATTAAAAATGTTAAAAAAAGAGTAGTCTTCAGTTGTCTTCATTTGTCGCCGACAGGTTCGTAGCGTGACATAGATTGTCGCGGGTGAAGGTAGGTTGACTTCGGTTGTCGTTGCTTGTCACCTGAGTGGTCGATGGTTGTCGTAGGTGTCGTCGATGGTTGTTGTAGGTGTCGTCGTGGTTGTCGTAGGTGTGGTCGTAGGTGGACGTACCAAGCCGTGAGGAATTGTGTCGCCGGTTGACGTAGCTTGTTGTAGCTTGACGTCGACTAGGTGGTAGCGTGTCGTAGACATTGGCGTACGGTGGATCCATTTCAGCGTCCCGCTACGACTGTGACTGCCGCCGGCAGTCACCTAAAATATCGCCTAAGTGGGACAGTCCCTTAAAGAGTCGCCTAAGTGGGACAGGCCATTTAGATTTAGCTCTTTAGGGCTAACAGAATCAAAGGATATGGGGAAAAAGCAGGAATTATTTTGGATGATCAGCCATGATCATATTGAATGGCGGTGCAGGTGAAAGGCTGAATGACCTACTCCTGCACCTATTTTCTATGTTTCTATGTTTCTATTTGTAGAGAGTAATTTTGTAGAAAGCATTTTACCAGGATGCATCACAGCATGGTTTGGGAACAGCTCCATCCAAGACCACAGCCTGTTCCCAAACTATGCTACGATGAAGCATATACCACTGGAATCAGGATTAACTTCTTCCCCTCTATTATCAGACTGAAAGGTCCACCCATAAGTTAGAGAGGAGTCCTGATCTTCCAACCAACCTTCATTGCAGTTTTAGTCTAATCCACTGCGAAATCTCCTCAAGTATGCCTACTTTGAAGAAGTTCTCCTCCGTTCTCCGAATCGCTGCAGAGACAGCTCCCTCCGTAACTATCTGGTCAATTTATCCCTTCCCACCCAAACCACCCCCTCTCCTAGCACTTTCCCTTGCAACCACAGGAAATGCTACACTTGTTGCTTTACCTCCCCCCTTGACCATCCACGAACCCAAGCAGTCTTTGCAGGTATTGCAGGGGTTCACCTGCAACTCCTCCAACGTCATCTATTGCATCCACTGCTCTTGGTGTCAGCTGCTCTACATCAGTGAGACCAAGTCTAGGCTTGGCGATTGCTTTGCCCATCACCTCCGCTCGGTTCGCAATAACTAACCTGATCTCCCAGTGGTTCAGCACTTCAACTCCCCCTCCCATTAAAAATCCAACCTTTCTGTCCTGGACCTCCTCCATGGCCAGAGTGAGGCCCACCGTAAATTGGAGGAGCAGCACCTCATATTTCGCTTGGGTAGTTTACACCCCAGCGGTATGAACATTGACTTCTCCAATTTCAGGTACTCCCTGTTTTCTCCTTCTTTCCCCTCTCCTTCCCAGATCTCACACAGCCCACCAATTCCGCCTCTTCCTTTCGTCTTCTTCCCGCCCCCCCCCCCCCACCCCCACATCAGTCTAAGGAAGAGTCTCGACCCGAAAGGTTGCCTATTTCCTTCGCTCCATAGATGCTGCCTTACCCGCATTTCTCCAGCATCTTTGTCTACCTTCATTGCAGATGGTAACAGTTCCTCCACACTGGTGTAAAACAATATTATGCTCTCTTTTTCTCTTTATTTTTTAATTCGTTATTACCTGTTGTATGTATCTATGGCTTAATTGCACCCAAGTATTATAGTATGATCTAATTTAATTGGATAGCTTGCAAACAAAAGCTTTAGGACAATAGCACTGGAACAATAATAAACCTGTACCAATGCCAAACAATGATCTCTGCTTCTCCTGCCCACAAAATTTCCCCAGCGTTTCATGAAATTACATTCATTTGGAACATTATGCCTTTCAGACTGATGAAAATGATTTTTTGGAAAAGCTCTTTAAAGGCTAGCCAATTATGCAATTCTGATATATTTTGCAATGCACAAACTCAGTGCCCATTTTTCTGTTAGATGTTTTGATTCTGTTTGGAGCAGGTAATTTGGACTTCTGCAGTTCAGTTATATTAACAAACTGTATGCTGACACCACTCTGGTACCACTATCTCATCAATTCATAAGTTCATAAGTTCAGCCCATCAAGTCCACTCTATCATTTAATCATGGCCGATCTACCTTCCCCTCTCGACCCCATTCTCCTGCCTTCTCCCCATTAACCTTGTCACTGATACTAATCAAGAATCTACCAATCTCCACCTTAAAATTATCCAATGACTTGGCCTCCACAGCCTTTTGCGGTAATGAATTGCGAAGAAATTCCTCCTCATCTCCTTTCTAAAGGTACTTCCTCTTACTCTGAGGCTATGACCTCTGATTCTAGATTCTCCCACCAGTGGAAACATTCACTCCACATCCACTCTATCCAAGACTTTCACTATTCTGTAAATTTCAATGAGGTCGCCCATCATCCTTCTAAACTCCAGCGAGTACAGGCCCGGTGACGTTAAACGCTCGTCATATGTTAACCCATTCATCGTTGTGATCATTCTTGTAAAACCTCCAAGGTTGCAAGGGTTATGGGGAGAAGGCAGGAAAATGGGATTAGGAGGCAGAGATCAGCCATGATTGAATGGCGGAGTACACTCGATGGGCCAAATGGCCTAATTCCTAATGGCCTAACTTGTGAACTTGTGAAGTGACAGATGTGTAAATATCTATTGAGGAAGGTAAGAAGTGCTGCCATGGTCCGGTGACATCTCACTGCTGCTTGTGAGCTCTCAGCTCCACCCTGTCACACAGTGATAAACCTTAGATAATGTATTTATAAGGAGCTGGCTTGATTCAATTTGACCTGAGGTTCAAGATACCTGGCACGGAGGACAGACGGACCCGCGGTGGATGCCACAGGTCGGAGGTTGAGGCACAGCAGGGGGAGAAGAATGAGGCGGGATCTCATTGAAAAATAAAGAAATGTGAAAGGCTTGATAGAGTGGATGTGGAGAGGATGTTTCCACTAGTGGGAGAGTCTAGGACTAGAGGTCATAGCCTCAGAATTAAAAGACGTTCTTATAGGACTGATCTGAGGAAAAATATATTTAGTCAGAGTGTGGTGAATCTATGGAATTCTTTGCCACAGAAGGCTGCAGAGGCCGTCAATGGATATGTTTAAGGCAGAGATAGATAGATTCTTGATTAGTACTGATGTCAGAGGTCATGGGGAGAAGGCAGGAGAATGGGGTTAAGAAGTGGGGTTAAGAAGATCAGCAATGATTGAATGGCGGAGTAGACTTGATGGGCAAAATGGCCTAATTCTACTACTATTCCTTATGACTTTATGACATGTTACAGGTGATAATAAAGTACCAACCAACTAATTAATCAATCAATAAAAGAAACAATATAACCTGCTGTGCATTCAGATGTGTGCAGAACAGGTAACTAAGTTCAAAAAGGCAGCGCCACCCACTGATCCAATGACTCTATCCTGATTTACAATATATCTGAGGCACAAGTGCAGCACTCCCTGCCAACAGGATTTTGTCTTGGACATTTTCTCAGTGGTCTCCAGAGGATCCAAAAGGCAGCTCATGTCCATCTATTGATATCTGCAAAGACTGGACTATAAATGTAGAAACAAGGAACTGCAGATGCTGGACTACATTTGGTTCAAAGAAAAGGATACAAAGTGCTGGATTAATGGTAAAGTTACTGCCTTACAGCACCAGAGATCCAGGTTCGATCCTAACTGCAGGTGCTGTATGTATGGAGTTTGTACGTTCTCCCCGTGACCTGCGTGGGTTTTCTCCGAGATCTTCCTCCCACACTCCAAAGATGTACAGGTTTGTAGGTTAATTGGCTTGGTGTAAAAATGTAGCGTGTAGGATAGTGTTATTATGTATGTGTAGGATAGTGTTAATGTGTGTGTAGGATAGTGTGTGTAGGATAGTGTTAATATGTGTGTGCGTTGGATGATGTGTGTAGGATAGTGTTAATGTGTGTGCGTTGGATAGTGTGTAGGAGGTCTTCTGTAAAGAGTCCTGATCTGAAAAGTCACCAATCAAAGTTCCTCAGAGATGCTGCCTGATCTGCTGAGTTATTCCAACACTTTGTGTACTGCACTATAAATGTTTTCCTTGCCAAACCTCCCAGTAACTGAAAATAAGATTGGAACATTCACCTGTAATAAGTAGAGCACAACCTGCGACCTATTGATTCTGTCCTCAATTCCTAACAGTTCCTAATGGCTCCATTGTGTTTCAATTTACTTAAACAAATCCCCCTTTGTATGTATAGCATTGTTTAACTTATCAGAACTGCCAACAATTACACAGCTAATTTAGTCCTGGGCATCTCATCTGAAAACCCCTGCCATGAAATAAATACTTGTGGTTGAAATCAAGAGCAATCATATTCTTGAGGATTACACTGAAATACCACATGCAGCAAAACACTAGTCTAAGTTTAGTTTAGAGATACAGCGCGGACCAGCAATACACGCACCTTAACGCTACCCTACACACACTAGGGGCTATTGACACTTATACCAAGGCAATTAACCTGCAAACCTGTACGTCTTTGGAGCGTGGGAGGAAACTGAAGATCTCGGAGAAAACTCAAGCGGTCACTGGGAGAACGTACAAACTCCGTACAGACATCACCTGTAGACGGGACGATCCCTCCAAGCGCTGTTAGGCAGCAACTCTACCGCTGCACCACCATGCAGCCCTATCTAACACCATTGGGATTTTGGTGCTGCCGAACTAGAAGATTTTGCGGATTACAACCCCTCTCTGTCTTCCCTCTCCTCTCCTGTGCCCCACCTGGACTTGCACCGATTTATCTCCTCCCCCTCCCTTTCCCATCCTCTGGCTTCACAATTTGCAACTCTTCAATCCTTTTGACTCACAACTTCTGCCTTCTCTGGCCTTTGCCCAACCATTGCCTATCTTCACCCCCACCACCCTCTCCCCCCTCTGAAAAGGGTCCCGAACTGAAATGTCACCAATGCATGTTCTCGCCAAAGGATGCTGCTTGACCCGCTGAGTATACTCCAGCACTTTGCACTTTGTGTCATCTGCAATCTCTTTTAAACTTATGTTTGCCATGATCTATGTGAGTGAGGTAATGGTGTCAAGGGACGGAATAATACTCCTCCTGATATGATGAAAGAATGGGTCGACTGGGCTTATATTCACTGGAATTTAGAAGGATGAGAGGGATTATTATAGAAACATGTAAGATTCTTAAGGGATTGGACTGGATAGATGCAAGAAAATGGTTCCCGATGTTGGGGGAGTCCGGAACCAGGCATCACAGTTTAAGAATTAGGGGTAGACCATTTAGGACTGAGATGAGGAAATACTTTTTCACTCTTGGAGTTGTGAATCTGTGGAATTCTCTGCCACAGAAGGCAGTGGAGGCCAATTCATGGGATGTTTTCAAGAGAGAGTAAAGGGCCTGTCCCACTTTCCCAAGTTATTCACAAATTCTCCCGAGTTTTCAAACTCGCAGAATGTTCGTAACGAGTCTGTGTGAGGCAGTAGGAGGCCGTAGGAGTCCGTGGATATATCGTAGCGGCTCGTTATGCCAGTCGTAGGTATTCGGAGCTATATTTTTACTCGTGGACATTTTTCATCATGCTGAAAAAACGTCCCGACTTACCTGATGCCCTGAGTACCTACGGCTGGCATAACAAGCCGCTACAATATATCCACGGACTCCCATGGCCTCCTACGGACTCGTTACGAACATTCTGCGAGTTTGAAACCCGGGAGAATTTGTGAATAACTCGGGAGAATTTGTGAATAACTCGGGAAAGTGGGACAGGCCCTTTAGATATGGCTCTTAAGGCTAATGGGATCAAGGGATATGGGAAGAAAGCAGGAACAGGGTACTGACTATGGCCTACACCTGCACCTATGTTCTATGTTTCTATCCTCCCCCTTCACAAGGCACTATAAACCTGTTTGCCTGGGGATTGGAGAACTGAGCAAAGCTGAGGAAGAAAAGTGGGACTAGAAATAGCAAAGTCTGGAATGCAGAACAAACAACCAGAGTTACTTCAAAGAGCATGTTTACCCAACATGTAGGTAGGAGGGAGCAGCTCAGCAGCAGGGGGAGTTGGGCAAGAGGTGGGGAAGGGCATTGATCACACAGACTAAATTCCTTTCTCCGATTTATTTTAAAAAATTGATCAGGCAGCTTTATTTTCTCTCTCCTTTTCCTTTTCACAAGGCCTTCTGTCGCCTGCTGCTCAGTATAGCATTCTCCTCTGCAGAAGGGTCTAGACCAGAAATGTCATCCATTCCTTCTCCCCAGAGATGCTGCCTGTTCTGCTGAGTTGCTCCAGGACATCATTGTCTTCCACCACAGTGGGGAATGTCGAGGAGCCGCTGTGGTGGATGTTTATGTCAAATATTTGTGCAGTTGTGTGTTTTGTTGCTTTTTTTGGTATGACTGTATGCCAAACCCAATTTTGTGTCTGTCTTTGGGTGATCGATGTTCAGCTAGGATCGGTGGGCCGAAGGGCCTTTTTAATATTGGTTAAAAGCTATCCACATCTCTGGAAAGGGAAGATGTGTTGGAAGTATCATAACAATAGATGCAGGAGTAGGCCATTTGGCCCTTCAAGCCAACACCGCCATTCAATGTGATCATGGCTGATCATCCCCAATCAGTAGCCCGTTCCTGCCTTCTCCCCATATCCCCTGACTCTGCTATTTTTAAGAGCCCTATCTAGCTCTCTCTTGAAAGCACCCAGAGAACCTGCCTCCACTGCCCTCTGAGGCAGAGAATTCCACAGACTCACCACTCTCTGTGAGAAAAAAGTGTTTCCTCGTCTCCGTTCTAAATGGCTTACTCCTTATTCTTAAACTGTGGCCCCTGGTTCTGGACTCCCCCAACATCGGGAACATGTTTTCCGCCTCTAGCGTGTCCAAGCATGTTATAACATAAAGCAGAACACAACGTGCTGCAGTAACTCAGCAGGTCCGGCAGCATCTCTGGAGGAAACGGACAGGCAACGTGTCAGGGCAGGACTCTTCTTCAACCTGATAATAGTCGGGGAGAGAAGGCTGGAAAGGAGAGGTTGGAACAGGGCAAAGCCTGGTAAGTTGTGTTTAGAGATACAGAATGGAAACAGGATCTTCGGCCCACCCAGTCCTCACCGATCATCGATCAACCATTCACATCAGATCAACATTATCCCGTGTTCTCATACACTCCCTAGGGGCAACTTTACAGATGCCAATTAACCTACAAACCCACACGTCTTGGGGAAGTGGGAGGAAACCAGAGCGCCCTGAGGAAACTCATCCACACATCGAAAGAATGTACAAACTCCTCATAGACAGTACCCAAAGTCAGGATCGAACCGGGGTCTCTGGCACTGGGAGGCAGCAGCTCTAGTAGTCATGCCACTGTGCCACCCTTATTTAAGGAATGCATTACACATGAACTAGCATTTTCTTAAATAGCCTCGATTGTTCTGCTTAAAAAGAAAGGTCATAAACACAGGTCAATTAGCGGCAGACTAGTTAATAGAATCAATTCTGAGGGAAATGTAAAACTTCATGGAGAAAGGCACCGTTTAATCAGCGTGGATTATGTTAAGGAAAGGTTGTGTCTGAATGGCCCCACTGAGTTTCATTTAAGTAGGTAACGAGAAGGATTGATGAGGGAAGTATGTTCAGTATGGACTTGTGACTTTTAACAAGGTCCCAGATAGCACTAGATCCAAGGGAGACCAGAAAAGTGGAGAACACAATTGGATCAGTACCAGGATCCAGGAAAGAGTAATAATAGACTGGTAATTTAGTGACTGGAAGGTTGTTTCCAGTGGGGGTTCAGTGGGATCAGTACCTGGCCCCTTGCTCTCATTATTATGTACAAATATTACTGACTTCATTGAAGAGTATGTGATAAAGAAGATTGCAGTTAAGGAAAATTGGCCATGTTGGGGCGGCACGATGGCGCAGCGGTAGAGTTGCTGCCTAACAACGCCAGAGGCCCGGGTTCGATCCCAACAACGGGTGCTTGTCTGTGCGGAGTTTGTACGTTCTTCCTGTGGCCGTGTGGGATTACTCCAGATGCTCCGGTTTTCTCCCACATTCCAAAGACATGCAGGTTTGTAGGTTTATCAGCCTGAAGAAGGGTCTCGACCCGAAACGTCACCCATTCCGTCTCTCCGGAGATGCTGCCTGTCCAGCTGAGTTATTCCAGCATTTTGTGTCTATCTTCGGTTTGAACCAGCTTCTACAGCTCCTTCCTACAGGGTTGTCGGTTAATTAGCTTCTGTAAATTATCCCTAGTGAGGGATAGAACTAGCGTCCGGGTGATCGCTGGCCATTTCAGACTTGGTGGGCCAAAGGGCCTGTTTCCACACTGTTTCTCTAAACTAAACTAAACTCATAGTGAAAAGCCTGGATAGAGTGGGTGTGGAGAGGATGTTACCACAAGTGGGAAAGTCTAGGACTGGAGGTCATGGCCTCAGAATTAAAGGATGTTCGTTTATGAAGGAGATGAGGAGGAATTTATTTAGTCAGAGGGTGGTGAATCTGTGGAATTCATTGCCACAAAAGGCTGTGGAGGCCAAGTCAATTGATATTTTTAAGGCAGAGATAGATAGATTCTTGATTAGTACGGGTGTCAGGGGTTCTGGGGAGAAGACAGGAGAATGGGGTTAAGAGGGAAATATAGATCAGCCCTGATTGAATAGTGGTGTAGATTGATGGCCTAATTCTGCTCCTATCACTCATGAACGTGAACTAAACTAAAGTGGAGTATTGTGTGCAGTTTTGGTCCCCTAATTTGAGGAAGGACATGCTTGCTATTGAGGGACTGCAGCGTAGGTTTACAAGGTTAATTCCCAGGATGGGGGGACTGTCATATGCTGAGAGAATGGAGTAGCTGAGCTTGTACACTCTGGAGTTTAGAAGGATGAGAGTGAATCTCATTGAAACATATAAGATTGTTAAGGGCTTTGACACGCTAGAGGCAGGAAACATGTTCCCGATGTTGGGGGAGTCCAGAACCAGGGGCCACAGTTTAGGAATAAGGAATAAGCCATTTATAACTGAGAAGAGGAACCACTTTATCTCACAGAGAGTGGTGAGTCTATGGAATTCTCTGCCTCAGTGGACGGTGGAGGCAGGCTCTCTGGATCCTTTCAAGAGAGAGCTAGATAGGACTCTTAAAAATAGCGGAGTCAGGGGTATGGGGAGAAGGCAGGAACGGGGTACTGATTGGGGATGATCAGCCATGATCACATTGAATGGCGGTGGTGGCTCGAAGGGCCAAATGGCGGCCTCCTGCTCCTATTTTCTATTGTCTATTGTCTATTGTCTATAAACTAAACTAAACAAAAAACTTGCCATGTATTGAACAGTGAAGATAAAAGGCAAAGAACGTTTCATCAGCTTGGCATAAAACTGGTCAATGGATTTCTACCTGGTAAAGATCAAGTAACATTTCTGGGAAAGTGCATCAGGGAATTGATAATAAAATCCGCATGTGTGGAAGATATTGGAAACATTTATAAGTAATTTTTATTTTAAAGTTCTTGGGGTTTGGTAAGAAGGCCTAAAAACAGTATTAAAGTATTTTCCTTAATTAACTATGGCATTAAATAATCAGACAATGGGAGCATGATAAAAGAGTGCAGGAAAAAACTGGTTGAAACCGAAAATAGGCACAAAAATCTGGAGTAACTCAGCGGGACAGGCAGCAACTCTGGAGAGAAGGAATGGGTGTGTTTTGGGTCGAGACCCTTCTTCAGACTGGTTAGGAATAAGGGAAATGAGTGATATGGTCAATGATGTAGAGAGACACAGGTAGAGATGTCGTTTAACCTTGAAGTCGGTGGAAAATTGGAGGAACAGCACCTCATATTTTGCTTGGGCTGCTTACAACCCAGTGGTATGAATATTGATTTATCTAACCAAGTAATCCTTGCATTCCCTCTCTCTTCATCCTTCTCCCACCCTCGTCCTCTTGCGAGTTTCACTGTTTGCATTCCTTAGTTTAGTTTATTAGTTCAGAGATACAGCGCAAAAGCAGGCGCAAAATAGAAATGTGTACTTGTACTAACCAGTACGTCTTTGGTGTGTGAGAGGAGACCGAAGATCTTGGAGAACAAAAAGCACCAAGTCTGATAAAGGGTCACCTATTACTTTCCTCCAGAGATACAGCCTGACACGCTGAGTTACACTGGGATTTAGTGAGTGCCTTGTTTAACTTCGTTGCTCTACAGCAGGGGCTCTGGTAGTGCCTCAGCCAACAAGACCCATGTACATACTGCACGGCCTGCAATGTGTTTCCTCGAAGGTCTTGCTCTCTTGCGTACAGTTTTGGTCTCCTAATGTGAGGAAAGACATTCTTGCCATAGAGGGAATACAGAGAAGGTTCACCAGACTGATTCCTGGGGTGTCAGGACTTTCATATGAAGAAAGACTGGATAGACTCGGCTTGTACTCGCTAGAATTTAGAAGATTGAGGGGGGATCTTATAGAAACTTACAAAATTGTTAAGAGGTTGGACAGGCTCGATGCAGGAAGAATGTTCCCAATGTTGGGGAAGTCCAGAACAAGGGATCACAGTTTAAGGATAAGGAGGAAGTCTTTTAGGACCAAGATGAGAAAAACATTTTTCACACAGAGAGTGGTGAATCTGTGGAATTCTCTGCCACAGAAGGTAGTTGAGGCCAGTTCATTGGCTATATTTAAGTTAGATGTGGCCCTTGTGGCTAAAGGGACCAGGGCGTATGGGGAGAAGGCAGGTGCAGGATACTGAGTTGGATGATCAGCCATGATCACATTTTATGGCGGTGCAGGCTCGAAGGGCCGAATGACCTACTCCTGCAACTATTTTCTATGTTTCTATGTTTCTCTTGCAAGCGACTCAATTTTATTTTGTCTGAGACTAGCATAAATCTGGCAGCTGCTCTCAATCATCGATTGCTGTTGGGAGCAGCTGAGCCTGGGCTTTGCAGGTTATACTGAAATGGACACCTCGGAGATATAAAATTCACGGATGGAGACGTTATTCACTCTGGGACGCTGTTCCGAGCAACGTGGGGTGAGGCGGTCCAAAATGTGACGGACGGAGGCTTTGCCCGTGTTCACATCGACCCATGTGTAAATCCCAAGTAACCTTGTCTTCCGCAATCATCTCTTTTCCCCTCTGTCACAGAGGCTTTCGCCTTCATCCCACTGTCTTAATTAAAAAGAGACTGTTATCATCTGGTTTTCCTGAGTCTCCCGGTTTCCGATGGAGGGATTAGGGTTTAGGGAAAGAGATAAGGAGGTTTGCAAGAGGGAGGATTAGCTGTGCTCTCGAATCCTGACGTGCATGTCTATCCACCCCGATCATACAGGCAGTAACAACCTGTGCCAGTTTTGCTATCAGTCCAGTTCTAGTGCTCTGCTAATAGTGCGACCGTAATGGCCTTGGAGTTTTTTTTCTTCCTTGAAGAAGGGCTCCATCTATTCTGGTTTCCTTTTTTCTGCAATATCGATTTGCCACCTTCAAGTATCGCTAATCCCAAGGCCGCCTGCTGTCTTTCTGCTGAAAGACCCTTCAAGTGTCCCCTCCTGGGATGGATAAAGTTCTTTCGTATCGAAGATTGATTGGACTCTGCTGACGATGTGCTTTTTCCAGTTGGAGAGGTTAAAACTTGTCACCTATTTAAAAGTAAAGGAAGTGCGTGTAGGAGCCGTAAATAGTTCATGCAGCATCTGAAGAGAAAGGGCAAAATTAGCAAAGGTAGACAAAAATGCTGGAGCAGTGAGGCAGCATCTATGGAGAGAAGGAATAGGTGATGTTTCGGTTCGAGACCCTTCTTCAGATTGATGTGGGGCAGAAAAATAAAGTAGCAAGGTAATGGCCCTGTCCCACGGTAAGAGTTCATAGCAATAGCTCTCCCGAGTTTGCCCTGATTCGAACTCGGAGATTTACGGTAATGGCTGGTCGTCGGTACTCGGGGCTCTCGTGGACATTTTTCAACATGTTGAAAAATGTTCACGAGCCTTCCAGAGCTTACCTGCCATTAGCGAGTCTTCCTGAGTACCTGCCGTTAGCGTTACGAGCCGCTAAGGGACGTCCCCGAGCTCCGACGTACTCGCTACGTTCATTCTCCGTACTTACCACGAGTTTGATTTTTTTTTAAACTCGGGAGAGCTCTTGGAATGAACTCGTACCGTGGGACAGGGCCATTAGTTGGTGGCCAAGCAAAACTATCTTGACCACTTCCCTTGAATGGAATCAAGGGATACGGGGAGAAAACAGGAACGGGGTACTGATTTTGGATTATCAGCCATGATCATATTGAATGGCGGTGCTGGCTGAATTTCCTACACCTTCACCTATTTTCTATGTTTCTTGTCTGCTAATCTTTTCAATTGAACCTTCACCAAGATGGCTGAGTGATCATTTGCAACATTTAAGAAGCATGCAGACGGGTACATATATAGGGTAGGTTTAGAGAGATGTGGGCCAAAGGCAGGCAGGTGGGACTGGTGTAGATGGGGCATGTTGGTCGGTGTGGACAAATTGGGGCAAAGGGCCTGTTTCTACACTGTACGACTCTATGACTCTAACGCTTCATATTCTGAAGAGGCGTCCTGACCTGAAATGTTATCTGTCCATGTTCTCCAGGAATGTTGGCTGGCCGGCTGAGGTATGCCAGAACTCTTTGTCACCTTTTACAAGAACACCACTCATATTGCCAGCTGTGGAGGGTGAAAGTTGAAAGATGTTTCCAAGATGTTTCTGATGGCTGAGGTCCACACATTATGGAATCACCATAGGGTCATTGACGAGTGCAGGTAAGAAGCAGGAGGTCAGATGGACCATGCATGTGATCATACTCTGTATTGCGGTACACAGTTTTGGAGTTCATGTATCCACTGGGCAACTCAGTGTGACTTGCCAGCACTTCCTTACTGAATTACCAACAGTGCAAACTGCCCTGACCTGAAACGTTACCTATCTATATTCACCAGAGTTTTGCCTGACTGCTGAATGATTCCGGCACTCAGTGCCCTTTTGTGAAAACCAGCATTTGCAGTCCGTTTTTCTTCAATAGATCAGTTGCGTGCTCTGGACCCAATTATTTCCATTCATCAGTGGAGATCAGTTTGTGTTCTATATGGGAATCCTCAGTTCAGTTTAGTTTATTGTCACGTGTACCGAGGTACAGTGAAAAGCTTTTGTTGCGTGCTATCCAGTCAGCGGAAAGACAATACATGATTACAGTCGAGCCATTTACAGTGTCTAGAAACATGATAAGGGAATAAGGTTTAGTGCAAGGTACAGCCAGCAAAGTCCAATCAAGGGTTGTCCCAGGTTCACCATCAAGGTAGATAGTAGTTCAGGACTGCTCTCTGGTTGTGGTAGGATGATTCAGTTGCCTGATAACAGATGGAAAGAAACTGTGCCTCAATCTGGAGGTGTGCGTTTTCACACTCCTGTACCTTTTGCCTGATGGGAGAGGGGCGAAGAGGGAGAGGCTAGGCTACGACTCGTCCTTGATTATGCTGCTGGCCTTTCCGAGGTAGCGTGAGGTATACAGTGCCCTCCATAACGTTTGGGACATAGACCCATCATTTATTTATTTGCCTCTGTACTCCACGATTTGAGATTTGTAATAGAAAAAAATCACACGTGATTAAAGTGCACATTGTCAGATTTTAATAAAGGCCATTTTTATACATTTTGATTTCATCATGTAGAAATTACAGCTGTTTTTCTCTGAAGTAGAAAAGGAAGTTTAGTTTACATTTATACCAGGCCAAATTAACCTACAAACCTGTACGTATTCGGAGTGTGGGAGGAAACCGAAGGTCTCGGAGAAGGCCGAGGTTGAGGGCCCATGGTATTAAAGGGCAGATAATTGCATGGATAGCAGGCTGGCTGGATAGCAGAAGGCAAAGAGGCAGTGGCTAGTGTAGTTCAGAAGGGTCAGTGCTCGGGCTGCTTCTCGTCACATTGTATATTCATGAAATGGATAAGGGGATTGAAGGCATTGTGGTAAGGTTTGCAGATGATGCGAAGATAGGTGGAGGGGCAGGCAGTGTAGAGGAAGGAAAGACTCTGCAGAAGGACTTGGACAGGTTAGGCGAGTGTGCAGAGAAGTGTCAGATGAAATTCAGTGTAGCAAAGTGCGGAGTCATGCATTTTGGTAATAGGAATAAAGCCGTCGATTATTTTATAAATGAGGAGAGAATCGAGAAATCGGAGGTGCAAAGGGACTTGGGAGTGCTCAAAAAGCTACTTTGCAAGTCGAATAGAAAGTAAATTCAATGGTAGCATTTACTAGACTAAGTGGGACCCTTTGGCTCCTATTCTCACACGTGGTGTAGCCATTCCCTCCCATTGGGTTCCCATTGTGATGTTGAACACGCAAGTATTACTGTGCAGGTGCAGCTGACGTGCACGGCAAGTGGAAAAAGTATGTATTAAAGCTTAAAATGTGAATAACTGTAAAAATATAACAACAATTTAAATGTTAGGAGATTTATTCAGTCCTTTCTTGTTGCGTTCTGCAGCCTGGGGCGGGGGTCGGCTTCAGGCAGTGGCCAGTGGGGGGGGGGGAGGGGCTTAATGGAAGGCTAGTATGTGTGACGTGGGCCGAAGGGACTGGTTTCCAGAGTGGTAGTGTAGAGAAGGTACACAGACACCTTAAGGTCTTCACTACTTTATTAATCATACATCATATATAGCCCTAGCTGTACGTGGTCTGTCACGATCACTAGAGAGAGAGCTCGGGGCGTGTGGGTTACAATTATACTAACTGGTGGGTGGTTGGTTAGCATGGACATCGTCACTATCAATTGAAGGTGTATACACATATCATCTACAGGTAGTAAGGACATTGTGGGCCAAATGGATTATTGGGCTAGTCCTGCAGTTGGGGCCAGGGAGGCTTCAGGTGTTGTGGGTGGGGGAGGGGTGGCGTTGGCGGGGGAGGGGGTGGTGTTGGTGGGGGAGGGGCTGGTGTGGGCGGGGGAGAGGCTGGTGTGGACGGGGGAGGGGGTGGTCTGGGCGGGGGAGGGGGTGGTGTGGGGAGGGAATGGTGTGGGTGGGGGAGGGGTGGTGTAGGGGGTGGTGTGGGAGGATGCGATGGTGTGGGGGGAGGGGGTGGAGTGGGGGGAGGTTTGTTGGGTGTGGGGGGGAGGTGGTGGTGTGGCGAGAGGGGTGGTGTGGGTTAAACCAGAGGATTCGGCAACAGACTGATCAGCCTCATCTGAGGCAGAAATTATTATCCTTATTAATCATTCTTTTGTTTATTCCTCAATTGGAATGTTTATATTAGTCGACCCTTAGAATTGTCTCCTTCCCTCCCTCAGAGGAATAGATCAGTCACTGTTTGGCAGAACCAATGTGCAATTTTTAATGTTGCTGAAACAGATAATAATGGTGACCTTCTTCTTTCGTGTGGCGTGCACAGCCTAAAGTTGTAGGACAACTTGTTCTATTTGATCTTCTGTTTGTGCACGTCGAGTTGGTTGCATTAGTCGAAACTGGGCGGACCACGTGAAGGTTGCAATCTTCCACCCCATAATGGTGTTAAATACAATGTACAACTCCTTCCCAAGCATTCAATAGATTCACTCAAATTACAAGGTGCATCAAGAAGTTTGAACCAAACATATCCGAACAAAGTCAGTCAAACAAACTTTATTGTCATTTAGAAATACATCGATATATGCAATTCCAAACTAAATTCCGTTGCATTTGGCTCCCCGTGCAACACGATAATTAACAGAAGGATAAAATGGATAAAAGGATAAATAGACAATGGTGGTAGCCCATTACATGGCATTCAGGAGTCTGATGGCTGGTGGGAAGAAGCTGTTGCAGAACCTTGATGTTCTGCTCCTTATGCTACGATATCTTTTGCCCGAGGGCAGCAGAGTGAACAGTCTGTGATGGAGATGTGTGGGGTCCTTTATAATACTGCTGGCCTTAGACACGCAACGTTTGGTCGCAATGTCCCCGATTGAGGGGAGAGAAGTCCCGATGATTTTTTCCGCTGTCCTCACCACTCTCTGCACGGACTTCCAGTAGGAGGCTTTACAGTCCCAAAACCAGACAGAGATACAGCTGGTCAGAATACTCTCTATGATGCCCTGTAGAAAGTGGTGAGGACGGGATGGGGGAGGTGAGCTCTTCTCATCCGGCGCAGGAAGTGCAACCGCTGCTGCGCTCTCTTAACTGTTGATGAGATGTTATTTGACCAGGTCAGACTGTTAGTGATCTGCACCCCCAGGAACTTAGTGCTACTGACCACCTCCACATCGCTGTCATTGATGTGAAGTGGTGTGGGACTGTGCCGGTTTTTCCTGAAGTCGACGAAGACCTCCTTTGTTTTTTCGACATTCAGGATCAGGTTGTTCGTTTTGCACCAGTCCACCAGTTGTTTCACCTCCTCCCTGTAAGCCAGCTCATTGTCGTCCCGGACAAGCCTAAGACAGACACAAAACATTGTGGAGTAACTCGGTGGGTCAGGCAGCATCTCTGGAGAAAAGGAATAGTTGACGTTTCTGGTGGACACCTTTCTTCAGACTGAGAGTCAGGGGAAAGGTATCAGGATGCATCACAGCTTGGTTTGGGAACAGCTCCATCCAAGACCGCAATAAATTGCAGTGAATTGTGGACGCAGCCCAGACCATCACACGAACCAACCTCCCTTCCGTTGACTCCATTTATACCTCTCGCTGCCTCAGCAAGGCCAGCAGCATAATCAAGGATGTCGCAGCCTGGCCACTCCCTCTTCTCCCCTCTGCCATGAGGCAAAAGGTACAGAATTGTGAAAATGCACACCTCCAGATTCAGGGACAGTTTCTTCATGCAACAGAATCATCCTACCACAACCAGAGAGCAGTGCTGAACTACTATCTACCTCTTTGATGACCCTCGGACTATCCTTGATTGGACTTTGCTGGCATTATCTTCCACGAAACGTTATTCCCTTATCATGTATCTATACACTGTAGATGCCTTGATTAAAATCATATGTTGTCATTCTACTGACTGCTTAGCACACAACAAAAGCTTTCCACTGTAGCTCGGTACAGGTGACAATAAACCAAACTGAACTGAAAGGGAAACGAGAGGGGTGCAAGACCCCCGATAAACACGCCTGCTCAATAAAAACAGCTCAACGTTGGAAAGAAGCGAAATAGTCTTTGAACTGAACGGCCACATATAAAATTGTATTTATTGTATAAAGTACCATTCTTCATACACAAGGGCACAACATTAAATTTTTGGTGAACTGCGATTCATTTACAGGATTCACAATGACAAAGCTGTTGCCTCTACATCTTGTGCCTTGTTTAAAGTGTATCGATGTCAACACAGACATTCCCAAGTCGTGGGCAGCATAGTTTTATAGGTTTTATGTTACGGCGTTAGTAATAAGGTGATCGACACTGATAATGGAGAAAGTGTTTTATTTTTATTTTGTTTTAATTTTTTTTTATATAGTTAACTTTTATTAGAGGCATGTACATATCCTAGTCCAAACCATTACAAACTTTGTTAAACGGTTACATATTAAATATTCAGGATTCCAAGGACTCCACTACCAATGTAGCAGGAGTCTACATTTATCGGTTACATTGACTCTAATTATTATTATTATTATTTTTTAGTAAGAGAAAGAAAAAAAGACACTTGAAAACATAAAATAAACTATCCGTAATACAACTTAGGAGATAAGTCCGTAGGTAAGAAAACAAAACTATTCATCTAGTCCTGGGTTCAAGCTTCCGTCAAGCCTCAGCGCTGGCCCATTCTACCCCTTCAAATAATCTATGAACGGCGACCATATTCTAATAAATAATGCAGGTTTGTCAATTAAGACAAATCTAATTTTTTCCAGATTTAAGGTGACCGACATCTCCATAATCCACATTTTAATTGCAGGGGATGCAGGGTTTTTCCAAAATGTTAATATTAGTTTTTTCCCAGTTATTATACTATAATCCAGGAAATTTCTTTGGTTTAATGTCAGTTTTAGGTATTGTTCAGATATGTCTAATATTATTAATTTAGGATCCGGATCCAGTTGAAAATTAACCACTATGGAAATAATTTTAAAAATATCCACCCAGAATGTTTTAATTTTTATGCAATTTACAAAGGTATGGGTTAAATTAGCCTCAGAGCATTGACATTTATCGCAGACAGGAGAGATATTAGGAAAAAATCTATTTAATTTTGTTTTAGAATAATGCAATCTGTATAATATTTTAAATTGTATTAAAGAATGTCTGGCGTTTAACGAACATTGATGTATATGTTGTAGACTTTCATCCCAAATATCTTTCGTTATGGGTTGAACTAATTCATTTTCCCATGCTTGTCTATGTGATTCCGTCGACGGATTCTCGCTATCTAACAGAATATTATAAATATATGATATTAATTTGATTGTGTTGGGATGTTTATTCAAACATTCATCTAGAATCTCTGGCTCTCTAATTCTATATTCTTGTGTATGTGATTTAACATAATCTTTCAATTGTAAATATCTAAAAAAATTATTTGAATGTAATCCATAATTCTGTTGTACCTCCAGAAATGAGAGAAACACACCATTTCTATAAAGATGTCCCATCTTTTTAATTCCATAGTTTTTCCATTGTGTAAAGCCTTTATCCAATACCAAAGGCTATCCAAATACCAAATGAACGGTTATTTGCAATAGGGAGCGGAAGTGATAAATTATCCAATTTTAATGTCTTTTTTATTTGTTTCCAAATTCGAATACCGCTATGATGTATTATTGGATTTTCACTATATATCTTTTTATTCAATTTTGTAGGGGATAAGAAAATCATACCAATTTAAAATGACAGACAATCCTCCTTTTCCATCTTTAACCAGTCTGGTTGTTGATCCATATCTTCCAACCAGAAATTTAAGTTTTTGACATTGACTGCCCAGAAATAAAATAAGAAATTTGGTAAGACTAATCCTCCATTCGTCTTAGATTTACATAAGTGTTTTTTTACTTATTCTGTGATTCTTATAATTCCAAATAAAACTTGTTACAATAGAGTCAATTGTTTTAAAGACATTTTTAGGGAGGTATATTGGAATTGATTGGAAGAGATATAGAAGTTGAGGAAGGAAAATCATTTTAATTGCATTAATTTTACCGAGCATTGAAATAGGAAGTGTTTTCCAATATTGAATATTCTCAGCCAATTTATTAAGTAAAGGCACAAAATTTGATTTAAATAAAGAAGTATATTTCTTGGTCACATAGATTCCTAAGTATTTTTCATTCACTATTTTAAAAGGTGATTGTTGCAATATATATAAATTAGGTTCCATTATTGGCATAATCTCACACTTCTTCCAGTTGATTCTATATCCCGAGAATAAAACAAATTGAGTTATAAGACTTAACAGGTTAGGGAAACTAATTTCAGGATTTGTAATATATAGTAGTACATCATCTGCATATAGAGAAATTTTATTAACTGTATTTTTAGTATTATACCCATATATTTCTGGATGAGCTCGAATTCTTTCTGCTAGTGGTTCTATAACAAGGGCGAATAGTAACGGTGATAACGGGCATCCTTGTCTACAACCTTTAGATAAATCTTTTTTTTTTGATAACATTTGATTTGTCATTATTCTGGCTGTTGGATTGGTATATAAAAGCTTAACCCATGTACAAAGCTTCTCACCTAATTGAAATTTTTCCATCACCGAAAATAAATAGGGCCATTCAATTTGATCGAATGCTTTCTCAGCATCTAGCGAGATGACTGCTAAGTCTTCATTAGCTATTCGATTTGAGTATATAATGTTGAATAATCGTCTCAGATTATAATATGAATAACATTTTGGAATAAAGCCAGTTTGATCGGGGTGTTTTAATTTGTAAATCACTAAGCTTAATCTGTGTGCTAAAATTTGGGTTAAAATTTTCTGATCGATGTTTAATAGAGCAATTGTTCTATGTGAACATGGATCTTCAAGGTCCTTATCCGTTTTTGGAATAAGTATTATAGTTGATTCATTTAAAGTTTCTGGGAGTTTCTGTTGCATGAATGCTTGAGTATATAATGTTTGTAGGCGTGGCGAGATCAAGTCATGACATTTTTTATAAAATTCACTATTTAAACCATCTGGTCCAGCGGCCTTTCCATTTTTTAAAGAATTAATAGATTCCTCAATATCTTTTACTGATATTTCGGCCCCTAATAATTCCCTCGCTTTCAAATCTAAACCAGTAAGGTTACAATTCTGTAAAAATAATTCCATTCCTACAGAACCCCCTGTCGTTTTGGATGAATAAAGTGTTTGATAGTATTGAGAGAATCTGTCATTAATATCCTTGGGTAGTGTTAATATTTCCCCCATATCTGATTTAATTTTATATATTGTTTTTTCCCCTTCCTGTCTCCGGAGTTGGCGTGCCAGTAATTTTTGTGGTTTATCTCCAAATTCAAAGTGTACCTGTTTAGTCTTTTGATAAAATTTTATGAATTGGTCTAAGTATATTTCGTTTAACTTATATTTAAGCACAGCAATTTTATTATGTATTATTATAGAAGGCGCGATTGCATTTTCCATGTCTAATTGCCTTATTTCCATTTCCATTACCAGTTGTTTGGCGCGGTTCTCTTTATTACGAAAGGCTTGTGCGGAGATTAAGGCTCCTCGCATAAATGCTTTAAATGTTTCCCAAAGAAGGGAAGCAGAAATTTCAGGGCAGTCATTTGTCTCAAAAAACATATTTATCTGTTTGATAAGATATTCATAGCATGCTTTATCATTTAAAATTTGAGGATTAAGTCTCCATTGTGTCTGCTTATCAGTCATACCACTTAGTTTGATCATGAATGTTAAAGGAGCATGATCCGAAATTATAATATTATGATATTTCGAATTATAAGTAAATGGGATGAGTTTAGAATCTACTAAAAAGTAGTCTATCTTTGAATAAATTTTATGTTATGTACTGAAGAGTAAAATGAGTATTCCCTTCCGGATGGATTTTCAATTCTCCAAACATCCTTGATATTGGTGGTATTAATATATGAGTTTAATAATTCACTTGTTTTGGATTTTGCTTTTCTTTGTCTTGTTGATCTATCGAGATAGGAATCTAATGTACAATTTAAATCTCCACCAATTATCAAATTATGTTGTGTGAGCTCCGGAATAGTATTAAGTATATTCTTAAAAAACATTGGATTATCAAAATTTTGTCCATAAACATTAAGAAAAATCACTTTTTTATATATAATTCACCCACTAGTATAATATATCTACCATTGATGTCCGCTATAGTTGATACAGTGGCTTGCAAAAGTTTTCATACCCCTTGAACTTTTCCACATTTTGTCACGTTACAACCACAAACGTAAATGTATTTTATTAGGATTTTATGTGATAGACCAACACAAAGTGGCGCATAATTGTGAAGTGGAAGGAAAATGATACATGGTTTTCAAATTTTTTTACAAATAAAAAACTGAAAGGTGTGGCGTGCAAAAGTATTCAGCCCCCCTTACTCTGATACCCCTAAATAAAATCCAGTGCAACCAATTGCCTTCAGAAGTCACCTAATTAGTAAATAGAATCCACTTGTGTGTGTAAACTAATCTCAGTATAAATACAGATGTTCTGTGAAGTCCTCAGAGGTTTGTTAGAGAACATTAGTGAACAAACAGCATCATGAAGCCCAAGGAACACACCAGACAGGTCAGGGATAAAGTTGTGGAGAAGTTTAAAGCAAGGTTAGGTTAACAAAAAATATCCCAAGCTTTGAACATCTCATGGAGCACTGTTCAATCCTTCATCCGAAAATGGAAAGAGTATGGCACAACTGCAAACCTACCAAGACATGGCTGTCCACTTAAACTGACAGGCCAGGCAAGGAGAGCATTGATCAGAGAAGCAGCCAAGAGGCCCATGGTAACTCTGGAGGTGCTGCAGAGATCCACAGCTCAGGTGGGAGAATCTGTCCACAGGACAACTATTAGTTGTGCACTCCACAAATCAGGCCTTTATGGAAGAGTGGCAAGAAGAAAGCCATTGTTGAAACAAAGCCATGAGAAGTCCCATTTGCAGTTTGCCACAAGCCATGTGGGGGACACAGCAAACATGTGGAGGAAGGTGCTCTGGTCTGATGAGACCAAAATTGAAGTTTTTGGCTTAAATGCAAAACGCTATGTGTGGCGGAAAACTAACACTGCACATCACCCTGAACACACCATCACCACTGTGAAACATGGTGGTGGCAGCATCATGCTGTGGGGATGCTTTTCCTCAGCAGGGACAGGGAAGCTGGTCAGAGTTGATGGGAAGATGGATGGAGCCAAATACAGGGCAATCTTAGAAGAAAACCTGTTAGAGTCTGCAAAAGACTTGAGACTGGGGCGGAGGTTCACCTTCCAGCAGGGCAACAACCCTTGACATACAGCCAGAGCTACAATGGAATGGTTCAGATCAAAGCATATTCATGTGTTAGAATGGCCCAGTCAAAGTCCAGACCTAAATCGAATTGAGAATCTCTGGCAAGACTTGAAAATTGCTGTTCACAGATGCTCTCCATCCAATCTGACTGAGCTTGAGCTATTTTGCAAAGAAGAATGGGCAAAAATGTCAGTCTCGAGATGTGCAAAGCTGGTAGAGACATACCCCAAAAGACTTGCAGCTGTAATTGCAGCGAAAGGTGGTTCTACAAAGTATTGACTCTGGGGGGCTGAATACCTTTGCACGCCACACTTTTCAGTTTTTTATTTGTAATAAAATTTGGAAACCATGTATCATTTTCCTTCCACTTCACAATTATGCACCACTTTGTGTTGATCTATCACATAAAATCCCAACAAAATACATTTACGTTTGCGGTTGTAACGTGACAAAATGTGGAAAAGTTTAAGGGGTATGAATACTTTTGCAAGCCACTGTATGTGTTTAAAAGATATACCTTTACGAATTTAAATTGCGACACCTCTGGCCTTATGGGAAAATGAAGAGTGATATGTTTCAGCGATCCATTTTGCTTTCAATCTAAGTTGTGCGTCTTTTTTAAGGTGAGTCTCTTGAAGGAACTTTATATCTGCTTTGAGTGATTTTAAGTGTGCTAATACCTTAACTCTCTTGATTGGCTCATTAACTCCCTTGACATTCCAACTACAAAACCTAATTCCTTGACCCCCGTTTTTTCCATTTACGTCTTGCATCTTGCTTTTTAGGGTGGTCTATAAAAGAGCAGATAGGTCAGCACCGTAAACCCGACCTTCCACCCGAACACTGGACAGACGAGTTGTAAATCTAATTCATATAAATCCTCCTCACGGACACATCTCCACAAATAATATTTGTAAATATTTTTTACTTTTTGTAAGAAATACAAAAAGTAAAAAAAATAGAAAATTAATAAAATGTGAAAAGAAAGAAGAAACTGCATCTAAATTTAGCGTAATTAGTGCTAGCCACACTAACGTGGCTGTCCATCTAAAGACTTCCGTAGATTTTTTTTTTTTAATTATTCCTAGCTCTGTGCTTACAAGAAAAATTTGAATATGAGTAATTTAAGGGATTATATTAAAACTATTTTAGACCAGAGTATTGGTAATCATATAGTGAGAGACTATTACTCTCTTAGTTAGTTATTAATCAAGTGTTAGTCTAATGTAGATAAAGGGTGAACATCACAAATTCCAATTAATAAGATATCTAAATTATAACTTTTTATTTGTTGGTTTTTTATATTTAACATATCATGTTTTTAACTAATTGTTCCAATAATAATAACAAGTGTTTTTGATAATTAGTAATTGTTAGTAAAAATTAGTACTAAATATTCAAAAAATAATATGTCCCTAACAGGGGGGACAGCACTATTGTCGTTATCAGCTTTCAATAGTCCTTGAATATAACGAATTAAAGTTCCATTTGTTCTCAGCAAGATGACGGTATTATATGTAAATTATTCAATCCTCTCTCGAACCCACAATCTTCTGGGCATATGCCAGTGCTTTCTTGTGATCAGTGAAAAAATGTTATAACCATATAACCATATAACAATTACAGCACGGAAACAGGCCCTCTCGGCCCTTCCAGTCCGTGCCGACCATTTGTTTTCCCCTAGTCCCATCTACCTGCACTCAGACCATACCCCTCCATTCCCTTAACGTCCATATACCTATCCACTTTACTTTTAAATGTTAAAATCGATCCTGCCTCCACCACTTCTGCTGGAAGCTCATTCCACACAGCCACCACCCTCTGAGTAAAGAAGTTCCCCCTCACGTTACCCCTAAACTTCTGTCCCTTAATTCTCATGTCATGCCCTCTTGTTTGAATCTTCCCTACCCTCAATGGGAAAAACTTATCCACGTCAACTCTGTCTATCCCTTTCATCATTTTAAAAACCTCAATCAAGTCCCCCCTTAACCTTCTGCGCTCCAAAGAATAAAGACCTAACGTGTTCAACCTCTCTCTGTAACATAGTTCCTTCTTCAGATAAGTGACTCGCAGTCTTGTGGGTTACAGCAATCCATATTTCAAGTTGTCTATCTTCTTTAGAATCCCTCTTGTCTCGATGAATAACGCTCTCCTTCTGACCACCTCTGCAGGGTAATCTCGAAATATGCTTATTTTGTCTCCATCAAACATAACATTTCTTGTGCCAGCAATTTTTTTTCATGATATTCTCCAACATGTGATCATATTGGACCTTCACTATCAGCTGCCTGGGGGGGGGGGGGTGCATTCGGGTCCAAGCGACGTCGAAGACTTCTGTGTGCCCGCCCTAATAAGGGCTTTTGGTCCAAATTCAAGACTGTTTTTAATAAGTCTGCAGCAAAGTCACGGAAATAAACAAATTATATTTGCTTCATAGGGAAGGAATTATAATGTCCTTACCACGATTCTAAATTGGCTTAGGAAGCTGCCTGAATACATCACCAAGACAACTCATTACTATCAGTTACAAAAACTAATTGCATGATTTAGCCTTTAGACTTTAGAGATACAGTGTGGAAACAAGCCCTTTGGTCCACCGAGTCCATGCCGGATCACCCTGTACACCAACGCTATCCTGCATACTCAGGCCAATTTGTAATATTATCAAAGCCAATTGACCTGCAGACCTGTACATCTTTGGAGTGTGAGAGGGAACCGGAGCACCGGGAAAAAACACACACAATCACGGGGAAAACGTACAAACTCTGTTCAGACAGCATCCAAAGTCAGGATTGAACCCAGGTCTCTAGTGCTGCAAGGCAGCATCTTACTGTGCCACTGTGCTGACCACTGTGATGCCTCTGCATATACTAAACTGACAAAACACTTCTGCAAGGTGACTTGAATAGATGGCGGAAAAGAGCACTGAAGTATCTCAATGGGCCAGGCAGCATCTGCGTCAGGAAATGGACAGCCGGTCTTTCAGGTTGGGACCCTTAACGTCTAAAATCATGAGGGGAATAGATAAGGTGAGCACACAGTCTTTTACTCAGAGATGCTGCCTGACCCCCTGAGTTACTTCAGCATTTTGTGTCTATCTTAGAAACATAGAAACATAGAAATTAGGTGCAGGAGTAGGCCATTCAGCCCTTCGAGCCTGCACCGCCATTCATATGATCATGGCTGATCATCCAACTCAGTATCCCGTACCTGCCTTCTCTCCATACCCTCTGATCCCCTTAGCCACAAGGGCCACATCCAACTCACTCTTAAATATAGCCAATGAACTGGCCTCAACTACAATCTTCAGACATGACTTAATTGAACTCAGGTCACTGGTACTGTGAGGCAGTAACTTTACCAGAGTATTGCACGCAGTTTTGGTCTCCTAATCTGAGGAAAGACATTCTTGCCATAGAGGGAGTACAGAGAAGGTTCACCAGACTGGTTCCTGGGATGGCACGACTTCCATATGAAGAAAGACTGGATAGACTTGGCTTGTACTCGCTGGAATTTAGAAGATTGAGGGGTGATCTCATAGAGACTTACACAATTCTTAAGGGGTTGGACAGGCTAGATGCAGGAAGATTGTTCCCGATGTTGGGGAAGTCCAGGACAAGGGGTCACAGTTTAAGGATAAGGGGGAAGTCTTTTAGGACCGAGATGAGAAAATCATTTTTCACACAGAGGGTGGTGAATCTGTGGAATTCTCTCCCACAGAAGGTAGTTGAGGCCAGTTTGTTGGCCATATTTAAGAGGGAGTTAGATGTGGCCCTTGTAGCTATAGGGATCAGGGGGTATGGAGAGAAGGCAGGTACAGGATACTGAGTTGGATGATCAGCCATGATCATATTGAATGGCGGTGCAGGCTCGAAGGGCCGAATGGCCTGCTCCTGCACCTAATTTCTATTTTTCTATGTTTCTATGCTACTGTGACTTCAATGATGTGATTCAAAAACAGGTTCTTCCTCATTCTTTATCAGACCCTTCTACAGGCCTCTCAAATGCTGAGCATCTGTTTCTGACCTTCCAATCTGCCTCACAGTTTGCCTTGCATTTTTTTCTTTGCCTGCTCTTTCCCTATCTTTATCAGCACCCTGGAGTATTCATATGCATAGTTCATTTTGCCTGGATAAAACACTCAACAAACTTTGCTTTACTCTGTGCGCAAGGCAATAATAATCCAATAATAATGTTGCACTTTTAAATTGTTTAAACTGTATGGCAAACCTTTCAACACAACACTGTGATAATGACACGATATTGCATGTGGAATGGATAACTATAGTTTTTGTTTCTATAACAGCGTTGTGAATATTAGCACAGATTCAATTAAAGCTTTTTTTTAGACACCAGGAACAAAATTTTGCAAAGAAAGATTTCATGAGTATTGAAGTTGGGAGGTCATGCAGCGGTTTTATAAGACATTGGTGAGGCCGCATAAGACTATAGTGTTCAATTCTGTTATAGGAAAGATGTTGTCAAGCCGGGTACAGAGAAGATTTACGAATATATTGACAGGACTAGAGGGTCTGAGCTATAGGGAGAGGTTGAGTAGGCTGGGACTTTATTCCTTGGAGTGCAGGAGGATGAGGGGTGATCTTATAGAGGTGTACAAAATCATGAGAGGAATAGATCGGGTAGATGCAAAGAATCTCTTGCCCAAAGTAGGGGAATTGATGACCGGAGGACATTGGTTTAAGGTGAAGGGTGAAAAATTTAATAGGAATCTGAGGGGTATGTCCAAGGGTGGTGGGTGTATGGAATGAGCTGCCAGAGGAGGTAGTTGAGGCAGAGACTATTGCAACGTTTAAGGATAAAATTGGACAGGTACATGGATAGGACAGGTTTGGAAGGATATGAGCCAAATGCAGGAAGGAAGGGCTAGTGCAGATGAGACATATTGGTTGCTCTGGGCTAGTTGGGCCGAAGGGTCTCTTTGACTCTATAATCCATTCTAGATCTTTCACAATAGACAATGGACAATAGACAATAGGTGCAGGAGTAGGCCATTCGGCCCTTCGAGCCAGCACCACCATTCAATGTGATCATGGGTGATCCTGCATAATCAGTACAACATCGTTAATGTTCAGTACAATATCCTTAATGTTCTGAAATAGTAGATGTGCTTTCTTGACCCCTGCACCTATTGTCTATTGTCTATTGTCTATTGACCATGGTATCAATGTGGTTGGACCAAGGTAAATTGTTGGTGACATTTATGCCCAAGAACTTGAAACTCTCGAGCATTTCCACTTCAGCACCGTTGCTGCCGTTTAAGGCATCTACATCATATTTTTTTTTCCCTGAAGTAAATGACTAGTTCCTTTGTCTTGCTGACATTGAGGGGAAGATTGTTGGCACTAAGTTTCTACCTCCTTCCTCTGTCTTGTCATCGCTCAAGTTCAGGCAGAATACTTTGTTGCCATCTGCAAACTTTGTAAATGTAGTAAAGGCAGAAATGAGCCGAACAGTTGTGAATGTATAGGGAGTATAGTAGGCGGTTGGGAACACATCCCTCTGAGGCATGGGTGCTAGGAATTATCGTGGAGTTCATAAGTTTATAAGTTCAATAGTTGTAGGAGCAGAATTAGGTCATACAGCCCATCATGTCTACGCCACTATTCAATCATGGCTGATCTATCTTTCCCTCTCAACCCCATTCTTCTGCCTGCTCCCCATAATGCCTGACACCCATCTTAACAACATCCATTGACTTGGTCACTACAGCCTTCTGTGGTAATGAATTCCACAGATTCACCATCCTCTCATTGAAGAAATTCTTTCTCATCTCTTTTCTAAAAATACGTCCTTTTATTCTGAGGCTGTGGCCTCTGGTCCTAGGCTCTGCCACTAGTGGAAACATCCTCTCCACATCCACTCTATCCAGGACCTTTCGCTATTCAGTAAGTTTCAATGAGGTCCCCCCTCAAACATTGAAACTCTAGCAGATAATTTGCCACCTATTCTTACTGATTGTGGTCCATGGGTTAGTTAAGTCGAGGATCCAGTTGCGGAGAGGGTTGCTGGCACATAGGGTCAGGAGTTTGGAGATGTGCTTGGTTTGGATTATGGTGCTGCCGGCAAACCTATAATCAATTAATAGGAGGGTACACAAAAAGCTGGAGAAACTCAGCGGGTGCAGCAGCATCTAAGGAGCGAAGGAGATAGGCGACGTTTCGGGCCGAGACCCTTCTTCAGGACCCTGAAGAAGGGTCTCGGCCCGAAACGTCGCCTATCTCCTTCGCTCCTTAGATGCTGCTGCACCCGCTGAGTTTCTCCAGCTTTTTGTGTGTACCCTCGATTCTCCAGCATCTGCAGTTCCTTCTTTAAAAAATCAATTAATAGGAGTCTGATGTTGGTCTCCTTGTAATTCAGATGTTCCATTGCTGAGTGGAGGGACAGGGAGGGTATCACCGTGAACCTGTTGCGACAGTAGGCAAAGTGCAGTGGGTCATGACTGTCTGGGAGGCTGGAGTTAATTTGCGGCATCACCAACCTCTCAAATCACTACATTATGGTGCGTGTCGGAGTAATTGCATAGTTAAGAATCAAGAGTGGCTTATTGTTATGTCCCAGATAGGACAATGAAATTCTTACTTGCAGCAACACAACAGAATATGTAAACATAGTACACTGTAAACAATATAATAAACGAGAATAAAAGGTTCTGTGTGTGCATATATACACGTACGCACACATACACACAGGTAGGTGTACATATACCTATACCTACACATACACAACAAATAAACAATAATAGTGCAATAATACCAATAATAATCTGTGTAGTTCAGAACTTATTTGGAGGCTGTAGCGTTTAATAGCCTGATGGCTGTGGGGAAGTAGCTGTTCCTGAACCTGGACGTTACAGTTTTCAGGCTCCTGTACCTTCTTCCCTATGGCAGGAGTGAAATGGATGTGAGGCCAAGGATGGTGTGCATCTCCGATGACGTTGGCTGCCTTTTGAGGCAGCGACTTTGAAGCATTAAGGAATGCTACCTTGCTTTTCTTTGGTACGGGGATGACAGTGGTCTTCATAAAAGCAGGTGAGAATCTGAGCATGGAGTAGGGAAAGCTTAGAGATGTCCACCAATACGCCTGCTAGCTGGTCCACGCAAGCTACCGAGAACACGGCTGTTTGATAAAGAAAGGCTGTTTGAGATGGATAGACACAAAGTGCTGGAGTAACTCAGCGGGTCAAGCAGCAACTCCGGAGAGAAAGGATGGGTGACGTTTCAGGCTGAGACCCTTCTTCAGAATGGCTAGCACTTTGAATTCAGCACTTTATGTCCGTCTCTGGTATAAGCCAGCATCTGCAGATCCTTGTTTCTGCCGTTTGACACGGTGCTTGATAAAGTAGGAAAGCTGGATTTTTTTTTAATTGCAAATTTTCCTCCCATTCCAGGACATTCATTTAGCAGTATAAAACCCACCAAGTCAGGTTAAATTACTTGCCTTTCGGATGACTGATGTGCTTCAAACTTAATTGGTCACTACAGGGACAAATCAGAGTTGTTGCCTGCAGACGTTGGAGAGACTCTGTGGTCAATTACCGAGTGTACAGAAAGGGAAACGACTGAAAATGTGTAAAAGGGAGAGGGTAGAAATGAATGGTATCCAGAATCACATCACATTAATACCCATTAGACCGGGCTCGGTTTCCAGCAAAATGTTGGAGTTGTTATCCCTTGTGACGCTAACTTTGAAAATGCCTCGTGATTTAACGCTGATTTTCTGCCAATACTGGTTGTAATGAGTATAGCCTTGGACCAACGAGTTAGAGACCCATTGATCACTTATCTTGAAATGACAGAGAGTGGATGTATTAATTGCTGACTGTGGCAGCTTTAGAAGTGGAATATCCAAGATAAGAAAGTATATCTATCCCCTCTGGTTAATTTCCCTCTCATCGCGTTTTATACCCAAAATGACCTTGAGTTTTTAGCCTGAATTGAATTTCCTGTTATCTCAGATGTACAATGTAAACATAGAAACATAGAAAATAGGTGCAGGAGTAGGCCATTCGGCCCTTCGAGCCTGCACCGCCATTCAATATGATCATGGCTGATCATCCAACTCAGTATCCTGTACCTGCCTACTCTCCATACCCCCTGATCCCCTTAGCCACAAGGGCCACATCTAACTCCCACTTAAATATAGCCAATAAACTGGCCTCAACTACCTTCTGTGGCAGAGAATTCCAGAGACTCACCACTCAGGTGATTGATCCTCAGGTGATTGATCCTATAAAACTATATATTTTTTAATGATGAGCAAGCTTATTTGGTTGTATAAAGTTCTCCAAGATGGTGGTGATTGAGTTTATGGGTAGAAAGCAAGAGAATGGGGTTGATAGGATTTTTTTTGAGATGCAGCGCAGAAATAGGTCCTTCGGCCCACTGAGTGCGCAGCGACAACAATTATCACATTATCATACACAAACTGAAAATTAAGTTACACACCTGTATTTCTTTGGAGTGTGGGAGGAAACCAAAGATCTTGGAGAAAATCCACATGTACAAACTCCGTGCAGACAGCAACCGTAGACAGGATCGAACCCTGGTCTCTGGCGCTGTAAGCGCTGTAAGGCAGCAACACTAACGCTGCACTACAGTGCCGCCCTCAGGAAAGATAGATCAACCATGTTTGAATGGCGGAGTAGACTTGATAGGTTGAATGGCCTAATTCTGCTCCTATCACATATGAGCATGAAATTATTATTACATTACTGTTTCTTGAAGCTCGCTCTTCACAAACTGGTTGGAACATGTATTAAATAACCATAGTGATCATGGGACAGAAATTTGCTCTGTGAATTCAAGGTTTGAATCAAGGTCAGCAAATTGTGGACGCAGCCCAGACCATCACACAAAGCAACGTCCCTTCTACTGACTCAATTTACACCTCACGTTGCCTCGGCAAGACCAGCAGCATAATCAAGGACGAGTCACATCCTGGCCACTACCTCTTCCCCCCTCTCCCAGGTATAGAAGTGTGGGAACGCACAACACTAGATTCAGGGACAGTTTCTTCCCGGCTGTTATCAGGCAACTGAATCACCCTATCAAAACCAGAGAGCAGTGCTGAACTACTATCTACCTCTTTGGCGACCCTCGGACTATCCTTGATCGGACTTTACTGGCTTTACCTTGTACTAGAGGTTATTCCCTTATTATGTATTTATACACAATAAATGGCTCAATTGTAATTATGTATTGTCTTTCCGCTGACTGGTTAGCACGCAACAAAAGCTTTTCTTTGTACCTCGGTACAAGTGACAATAACCTAAACTAAACAAAATTAAACAAGTTTTGCTTCATGGCCTGGCTAATTTCTACCCACATGGACACGTTCTGTTCTGCAGGTTGCATTAACACAAAGAATTAAAAGAAGGGAATTTAATGCTCCAATTTTCTGCTTCAAAAATCTACAAAGGCTCAAAACCACTTCAGAATTTTCCAATTTGGAATTAAAGAAAATAAGGTGCAATTATCTGCCTGTGAGATTTTGCACGTTAGAAAAAAAAAGACTGAGTGAAACAGAAGCCTCCACATATGGTGTGCCTAATGTGTAGAAACCTCTGATGCAGGTTTAAACTGAAGATAGACACAAAAAGCTGGAGTATCTCAACAGGATACGGAGCATCGCTGGAGAGAAGGAATGGGTGACGTTTCGGGTCTGAAGAAGGGTCTCGACCCGAAATATCACCCATTCCTTCTCCCCAGAGACGCTCCTGTCCCGCTGAGTTACTCCAGCTTTATGTGCCTATTTTGTGAGATGCCTAAAATTGGATGTTCTTTTGAAAACGCATTTGAAGAATTGCCTCCGCCAAGAATGCACATTTTAAAAATATCCGTTAATTACAATTAACTATAATTGACTTCAAGCATCAACTCGCTGTTGAGTTTTGGGTTCCAGAGCCATGCTTTTTATGATTCCTACAATCTCACACATCTTTGGGATGTGGGAGGAAACCGGAGCACAGTACAAGTTCCCAGAATACAAAAAAAACAGGGATGTAATACTGAGGCTTTATAAGGTGCTGTTCTGACCCATTTGATAAAGGAATAAAGGTGTAGACTATTTTTTAAATGGGCAGGAAATTCAGAAATCCGAGGTGCAAAGGGACTTGGGAGTGCTGGTGCAGGATTCCAAAAAGGTTAATTTGAAAGTTGAATCGGTAGTAATGCTACCATTTATTTTGAGAGGACTAGAATACAGAAACAGGGATATAATGCTGAAGCTTTATAAGGAGCTGGTTAGATCGCATGTGGAGTATTGTGATATTTGGAGTTTTGGGCTCCATATCTGAGGAAGGATGTGCTGGCGTTGGAGAGGGTCAAGAATATCTTTACGAGAATTATTCCAGGAATGATGGGTTAACATATGATGAGCATTTGAAGGCACTGGGCCTCTACTGCCTGAAGTATAGAAGGATGAGGGGGTACCTCATTCAAACTTACTGAATAGTGAATGGACTGGATAGTGTGAATTTTGAGAGGATGTTTCCACTGGTGGGAGAGTCTAGAAAGGAGATGAGATGGAATGTCTTTAATCAGAGGGTGGTGAGTGTGTGGACTGCTGTGGAGGCCCAGCCAATGAATATTTTTAAGGCGGTGATTGACAGATCCTTGATTGGTAAGGGAGTCAGGGGTTATGGGGAGAAGGCGGAGAATGGGGTTGAGATGGAAAGATAGATCATCCCATGATTGAATGTGTAGGAAAGAACTGCAGATGCTAGTTTAAATCGAAGGTAGACACGAAATGCTGGAGTAACTCAGCGGGTCAGGCAGCATCGCTGGAGAGAAGGACTGGGTGGACATTTCGGGTGGAGACCCTTCTTCAGACTGCAATAGGTGACGTTTCGGGTCGAGACCCTACTTCAGACTGCTGTGTTTTGGTTCAACACCCTTCTTCAGACTGCTATGATTCAGAATCCATGATTGAATGACGGAGTGGATTTGATGGGCCAAATGACCCAGGTCTGCTCCTAGAACATATGAAGTTGTGAACGTAACCTAGAGAAAACCCACACGGTCACAGGGTAAAAATGCAAACTCCACAAAGGCAGCACCTAAGATCAGGATCAAACCCAGGTCTCCATTGCAGCAGTAGTTCATCTTACTGCGCATGGCGTTAACTGATTTATCAGAAGGATGGCTACTTGGCTGACTTCGACGAGTTGCTGAGATATACCTTTGCATGTGGGTATTTACAGTTGTAGTTTAACTCATTTCATACCAACCTGTTGGTCCAAAGCCTGTGGCTCACTGTCCTGTGCACTCATCACATGAATATTGACTGAATGAGTGAAGCTATCTATATCTCAGTTAACAATTTTGTTTTTAATTAATTTCATGTTCTTTAATCTTCCCTTTTCCATCTTATGCTCCATAAATCAGAAGCTATCTGGATGGCCTGAAGGTTTCTGATACCCAGTGCACATGAGATTAATCAAAACGGGGTTGATGGATTTTTCTAACAATGTATTTTTAACAAGGCCAGTATTTATTGTGTCCCCCTATGTACCATTGAGAAGGTGGTGATCGGATATTGTTTGGAGCTGCTGTGCGTTTCCTTGCTTGAAGTAGACCTGTACAAAGAGAAATCTATATTACTAAAAGTCTGATCTTGACCACTTCCTGTTGTTGTGTATATTGATTTTAGAAAAAACGCTGCCACTTACAGCTGTGATTTTTGGCCATCTTACTCAGAGTCCCCCTCCGCTGCACAGGACAAGAGGATTTTTCCCATCGATGAAAAGTAAAAGAGTTATTAGTGTTTAAAAAATGTTGAGATTCTCTCTCCTGAACGCCACGCCCCTTCCAGAGGGACTGTAAAACCCGGAAGTCTTGAGTGCCTCAGTCAGTCTCTGCAAGATGGGGGAAGCGAGAAGGTCATGTCTCTCAGTCTGAGCTGTGAATAACACTGAACACATGTCTACTAAAATGTGAGTGTGGTTTTACTGACCTTGAGTGCCCTTAATGCGGTTTGAAAATGAAAATGTGGTTGGTTTGAACTAAAGCCTAGCAAATGGTTGGTGGTGGTTGGATTGAACTAATGTGTGTGTATGTGTGTATATTTGTGTATATGTGTGTGTATGTGTGTGTATATGTGTGTATATGTGTGTGTATGTGTGTGTATATGTGTGTATATGTGTGTGTATGTGTGTGTATATGTGTGTGTATGTGTGTGTATATGTGTGTGTATGTGTGTGTATATGTGTGTGTATGTGTGTGTATGTGTGTGTATATGTGTGTGTATGTGTGTGTATGTGTGTGTATATGTGAGTGTATGTGTGTGTATATGTGTGTGTGGGTGTGTATATGTGTGTGTGTGTGTGTGTATATGTGTGTGTGCGTGTTTATGCGGAGGAGGCCGATTCACTAGATGCATTCAAAAGAGAGTTAGATAGAGCTCTAAGGGTTAGCGAAATCAAGGGATATGGGGAGAATGCAGGAACAGGGTATTGATTGTGGATGATCAGCCACGGTGTTGACTCGAAGGGCTGAATAGCCTACTTCTGCGTCTATTTTCTACGTATCTATAAAGAACAATGAATGAAAAATGTGCAAAAAAGTAATGACGATTAAGGACACAGGCCATTGTTTGTTGGGTGAAAATGAGAAGCTGGTGCAACTTTCCAGCTATGTATGTAATGCATATCCCTCCATTACCTGGATATTTATATGCATATCCAAAGTTCCCAAAATACCTTTATTGAATCTGCCTCCACATCGCACACACCCCCTACCACCGGCAGTATTCCAGGGTACCAGTATTACCCAGAGGTTGATGAGTGCCAACATTCAGGCTCTCATCACCCTCTGTGCAAAACAGTTGCCTCACACTTTCCAAATAGTGAATGGCTTGGATAGAATGAATGTGGAGAGGACGTTTCCACTGGAAGGAGAGTGTAGGACTAGACGTCGTAGTCTCAAAATTAAAGGACATTTTATTAGGAGATGAGGAGAAATTTCTTTAAACAATAGACAATAGACAATAGGTGCCATTCGGCCCTTCGAGCCAGCATCGCCATTCAACGTGATCATCCTCAATCAGTACCCCATTCCTGTCTTCTCCCCATATCCACTGACTCCGCTATTTTTAATAGCTTATCTAGCTCTCTCTTGAAAGCATCCAGAGAACCCGCCTCCACCGCCCTCTGAGGCAGAGGGTGGTAAATCTGTGGAATTCATTGCAACAGAAGGCTGTGGAGGAAGTCAGTAGATATTTTTAAGGCAGAGATAGATAGATTTTTGATTAGTACGGGATGGCAGAGGTTGTGGGGAGAAGGCAGGAGAATGGGGGTTAGGAGGGAGAGATAGATCAGCCATGATTGAAAGGCGGAGTAGACTTGATGGGCCCAATGGCCTCATTCTACTATCCCTTATGACCTTATGAATTTATTATATTAAAGCTTTGTATTTGATATTTCCATCCAAGGAAAAATGTTTTGACTCCCTACCCTCTCTATGCCATATAATTTTATATACTTCTAACAAGTCTCCCCTGAACCTCCTTTGTTCTAGAGAAAACAATCAAAGTCTATCCAATCTCTCCCTGTAGTTAATACCCCTACATCCAGGTGTCATACTGGTAAGATAGACAGAAAGTCTGAGTCTGAAGATAGGTTCCTTAAACGTCACCCATCCTTTTTCTCCAGAGATGCTGCCTTACCTGCTGAGTTACTCCAGCACTTTGTGTCAATCTACGGCACAAACCAGCATCTGCAGTTCCTTCCTTCACATTTTTTCTGATCCACTGCAAAATCTCCTCAAGGTATGCTTACTCAAGTTTTCCTCCACTCTCGAATGGGAGTTCTTTGAGAGCCTCTCTCATTTCTCCGGTGAGTCTGAAGGAGGGTCCCTACCCCAAAAATGTCACCCATCGTTTCTTTCCAGAGATGCTGCCTGACCATTTGAGTTACTTCAGCACTTTGAGTCTATCTTCGGAATAAACTAGCATCTATAGTCCCTTCCTATACACCATTCTGGTAAACCCTCTCTGCACCCTTTCCAAATCCTCCACGTCCTTCCTGTAATGGGCCGACCAGAACTGACCAGAATCGGAGTGAATTGTATGTGGAGCTTTGACAAAGGAAAAGTCCAGGTCAAAGTTTTCACTTTAGTTTAGTTTCGAGATACAGCGCAGAAAAGGGCCGTTTGGCCCACCAAGTCCTCGCCGACCGGCAATCCCCACACACTAACATTCTTCTGGGAAAATTGACCATAATACCAAGCCAATTAACCTGCAAACCTATCCATCTTTGGAGTGTGAGAGGAAACCGAAGATCCCGGAGATAACCGGAATAAGGAAATGCATAGATAGAGTGGATGCGGAAAGGTGAGAGAGTCTAGGACCAGAGGTCACAGCTTCAGAATTAAAGGGCTCTCTTTTAGAAAGGAGGTGAGGAAGAACTTCTTTAGTCAGAGGGTAGTTAATCTGTGGGACTCGTTGCCACAGAGGGTTGTGGAGGCCAAGTCAGTGGATATTTTTTTTTTAATCAATCAAGACAAATTCTTGATTGGAATGAGTGTCAAGGGTTATGGGGGGATGGCAGGTAAAATGGGATTAGGTAGCAGAGATCAGCAATGATTGAATGGCGTAGACTTGATGGGCCGAATGGCCTAATTCTACCCCAATAACTTGTGAACTTGCGAAAACCCACGCAAGTCTCGGGGAGAACATACAAACTCTGTACAGACAAGCACCCGTAGGCAGGATCCAACCCGGGTCTCTAGCGCTGTAAGCAAGCAACTCTACCGCTGCGCCACCATGCTGTCTAGTTTGCAGGAGAATGTAATCAGTAGCGATGTAATTTATTCTCCCACATGCGGCTTTGTGGTTGGAAGAATTAAGCATATGGGTAAAAGCTATTAGAGAAACTCGACCCATTTTCACAGATCAATCTTGCCTGCCCACCTTCTTATCGGAGTCCTCAATCAGTTTTCCCCCTCCAGAGATCCAATTGTTCATGTAAATAACCTCACAAATGTCATTGTGTAAAGTGCTTGGAGATGTTCCAGTGATGAAAAATTAATGCAAGCGCTCCTTTCCCTGAGTTCCACCCCCTTGCGGACAACACAGTAGTTGAAGGCTCCTCCCTGGTGACTTATTCCAGAACTTTACTCTTTCTTCGGTGAAAATGTTCCAGTTGATTTGCTTTCTGAATAATTTCTGCGCAAAGATGCACAAAGTATTTTACCCAGGAGTAGGGGAATTGAGGGACCAGAGGACATAGGTTCAACGTGAAGGGGAAACGAAATTTAATAGGAATCCGAGGGGTAACTTTTGCACACAGAGGGTGGTGGGTGTATGAAACAAGCTGCCAGAGGAGGTAGTTGAGGCTGGTATTATCCCTTCATTTACGAAGCAGTTGGACAGGTACATGGATAGGACAGGTTTGGAAGGTTGTGGACCAAGCACAGGCAAGTGGGACTAGGGCAGCTGGGACATTGTTGGCCGGTGTGGGCGAGTAGGGCCAAAGGGCCTGTTTCCACACTGTATCACTCCTTGACTCTATGATTTTTGTAACTTATATACCTGAACTTTGCACAGTGTGCTTTGATGAACTCAGAGTCTGACTGACACCACATGGCAACCTTGTGGGGCGGCACGGTGGCGCAGCGCTGCCTTTACAGCGCCAGGAACCCTGACCACGGGTGCTGTCTGTATGGAGGTTGTACCTTCGTCCCGTGAACCTGCTTTTTTATTCTGCGGATGCTCCGGTTTCCTTCGACACGCTAAAGACATGGAGTTCATCAAAGCACACTGTGCAAAGCTCAGGCATATAAGTTACAAAAATCATAGAGTCATAGAGTCAAGGAGTGATACAGTTGTGGAAACAGGCCCTTCGGCCCAACTTGCCCACACCGGCCAACAATGTCCCAGCTACCCTACCACTTGCCTGTGCTTGGTCCAAACCTGTCCTATCCATGTACCTGTCCAACTGCTTCGTAAATGAAGTTTGTGGGTTAATTGACATCTGGTAAAAAATTGTCCCGAGTGTGTAAGGATAGAACTAGTATATGGGTGATCGATGGTCAGTGTGGACTCAGTGGGCTGAAGGGCCGGTTACCAGGCTATATCTCCAAAGTCTAATGTCCATCAAAAGGAAAAAAAGTGTTGGAGTAATTCATCATAGGTGATGTTTCAGAGCGAGATCCTTGTTCCGGACTGGACCATCAAATCTGCAAACAACTATCAAGCAGCATTTTTAATTCCTGGTAATATCCTTGTAAAATGATTTAGCACCTTTTCAAGGTTAATTGGCAAGGGTTTTCAGGATAACTTCACAATGATTTGCCAATTTTCATGTTGTCTGACAGAGCATATTGGACATTGATTCAACATCTTCACCTTTAAGCCTTCTCCTCTGGACACCAAGTGCTGGAGGAAACTTTCTGTTTTTGTGGTGTATTGTTGTGTGTTTGATTGTGCTTTGAGGAATAGATCGGGTAAACCCACAGAGAATCTTGCCCCCAGAGTTTTGGGGAATCGAGAACCAAAGAAAATGGGTTTAAGGTGAGGGGCAAAGATTTTAATAGGAACCTGAACGCGTAAACCTTTTCACGCAAAGGATGATAGGTGTATGGAATAACTGCCCTCAGGGAGGTCGTTGAGGCAGGTAATTCCGCAACTTTTAAGAAAACATGGATAGGATAGTTTAGAGGGATATATAGAACATAGAAAATAGGTGCAGGAGGAGGCCATTCGGCCCTTCAAGCCAGCACCGCCAATTCATTGTGATCATGCCATATAGGCTAAATGCAGACTGGTGAGACTAGTGTAGATGGGACATGTTGGTCGGTCGGTGGGGTCAAGTTGGGCCGAAGGGCCTATTTCCACGATGTGTGACTATGTGTCTGTGACTAACCTCGCAGGTCAGGCCGCATCTCTGGAGATCTTGAAGAAGGTCTCAACCCGAAAGTCCACCTATCTATGGTCTCCAGCGATCCTGCCTGACTTGTTGAATCACTCCAACAGCATTTTGTGTCCTTTGAGTATTAACCAGTATCTACAGTTCCTTGGTTTCCAGCCTTCATCTCTGACAGTGCTGCACTCCCTCGATAAGACAGTTGAAAATTAGCCTTTTATTGGGTCTAGGTTCATGGAAATGGACAACAAACTATCTACTGTTGCCTTAAAAGACACAAAGTGCTGATCTAACTCTGGTGGGGGGGTCAGGCAACATCTCTGCAGAACATGTATTGGTGATATTTCGGGTTGGGACACTTCTGGGAGGTAGTCACTCCCAGACCACAGGAGGCAGACAAGTGGGTCACAGTTAGGAAGGGCAAGGGCAGAGGCAGGGGCTAGAGAGTACCCCTGTGACCGTACAAACCCTGGAAAAATAGGTACTCGGGTTTGAGTACGATTGGAGGGGACAGCTAGCTGGGGGCTAGCAACAGCGGCCGGGCCTCCGGCACAGAGACCGGCCCTGATGCTCAGAAGGGTAGCAAAAAGAGGAGGGCAATTGTAATAGGGGACTCTATAGTTTAGGGGTCGGATAGGCGATTCTGTGGACGCAAGTCGGGAGACCCGGATGGTAGTTTGCCATCCCCTGGTGCCAGGGTTTCGCATGTGTCAGAAACGTGTCCAAAAGATTCAGATAAGGGAGGGAGAGGAGCCTGATGTTGTGGTACCACATAGGTACCAATGACATAGGCAGAAAAAGTGACGAGGTCCTGAAGGGAGAATTTAGGGAGTTGGGGGGAAAGTTAAGGAGAAGGACCAAAAGGATAACGATTTCAGGATAACTGCCTGTGCCGCGTCGTGACAGTGAGAGTAGGAATGAAATGAGGTTGGAGGATAAAATGGCGTGGCTGAGGGATTGGTGCAGTGGGCAGGGATTCAAGTTTCTTGATCACTGGGACCTCTTTTGGGGGAAGGCATGATCTGTACACAAAGGAGGGTTTGCACGTGAACCCGAGGGGGACCAAATATCCTGGCAGGATTGTTTGCAAAGGCTACTGGGGCGAGACTTTAAACTAGAAAGGCTGGGGGAGGGACTCGGGTATGAGGGGGTGGTTTAGGGGTCAGGGTTGTGGGGCAAAAGGCAGAGAAGGGAAGCACTCGGACCCAAAATGTAGGCGAAAAGTTGAAAAAGATAAATAGACAGAGAATAAGGGATGGTGGGTTTCTAAAATGTGTATATTTTAATGAGAACTGAGAAGTGGGAACGGTGTTAGCAACACTTTTAGGGGTGTATTATACACCGCCAAATGGGGAGCATGAATTGGAAGAGCAAATATGTAAGGAATAGCAGATATTAGTAGTAAGCACAAGGTAGTGATTGTGGGAGATTTCAATTTTCCATAAAATAGACTGGGAAACACTTCTGTAAATGGGCTGGATGGTTTGGAGTTTGTACAAATGTGTGGCAGGATAGTTTTTGCAGCAGTACATGAGGTCATCGACAGAGGAAGGGGCAGTGCTGGACCTCCTGTTAGGAAATGAGGCAGGTCAGGTGACGGAGGTATGCGTTGGTGAGCACTTCGGGACCAGTGATCACAATACCATTAGTTTTTCAATATAATTAAGGGAGAGAGTCAGAAACTGACCCTAGGGTGGAGATTTTTGATTGGAGAAAGGCTTTGAGGGAATGCGTAAGGATTTTAAAAGGAGTGAATTGGGACACTTTGTTTCATGGGAAGGGTAGAAGAGAAATGGACATTTAAAGGGGAAATTGTAAGAGTCAGAATCTTTATGTCCCTGTTAGGTGAAAGGAAATAGTAAAAATGGAAAAGAGCCATGGTTTTCAAGGGAAATTGGACACTTGTTTCGAAAAAAGAGAAATATCTACAATAATTATAGGAGGCATGGAGTAAATGTGGTGCTAGAGGAGTATAAAGATGTAAAAAGAATCTTAAGAAAGAAATTAGGAAGGCTAAAAGAAGATATGAGGTTGCTTTGGCAAGAAAGGTGAAAGTAAACCCAAAGATTTCTACAGCTATATTAATAGCAAAAGGATAATGAGGGATAAAATTGGACCATTAGAGAACCGGAATGGAACAGCTATCTGCAGAGCCAAAAGAGATGGGGAGATATTGAACATTTGCTTTTCTTCGGTATTCACCAAGGAGAAGGATATTGACCTCTGTGAGTTAAGGGGGAAAAGTAGAGTAGCTATGGAAACTATGAGATTCAAAGAGGAGGAAGTACTGACACATTTGAAAAATATAAAAGTGGATAAGTCTCCAGGTCCTGTCAGGATATTCCCTAGGACATTTGAGGGAAGTTAGTGTAGAAATAGCAGGAGCTAATGACAGAAATATTTCAAATGTCATTAGAAACGGGAATAGTGCCGGAGGATTGGCGTACTGCGCATGTTGTTCCATTGTTTTAAAAAGGGTTCAAAGAATAAAACCTAGCAAATTTAGACCTATTAGTTTGACGTCAGTGGTGGGCAAATTAATGGAAAGGATACTTAGAGATAATATATATAAGCATCTGGATAAACAGGGTCTGATCAGGAACAATCAACATGGATTTTGTGCCCATGGAAGGTCATGTTTGACAAACCTTCTTGAATTTTTTGAAGCATAACTAGGGAAATTGATGAGGGTAAAGCAGTGGATGTTGTCTATATGGATTTCAGTAAGGCCTTTGACAATCCCCATGGAAGGTTGGTTAAGAAGGTTCAATCTTTGGGTGTTAATGGCGGTAGTAGCAAGATGGATTCAACAATGGCTGAATGGGAAGATGTCAGAGAGTAATGGTGGATGGCTGTTTGTCAGGTTGGAAGCCGTTGGTTGACCAGTGGGTGCCTCAGGGATCTGTGTTGGGGTCCACTGTTGTTTGTCATGTACATCAATGATCTGGGATGATGGGGTGGAAAAATTGGATAAGTAAGTATGCAGATGATACTAAGTAGGTGGTGTTGTGGATAATGAAGTAGATTTTCAAAGTCTACAGAGAGGATTTGGGCCATTTGGAAAAGTGGGCTGAAAGATGGCCAGATGGAGTTTAATGCTGTTAAGTGTGAAGTGCTACATCTTGGCAGGACAAATCAAAATAGGACGTACAGGTAAATGGTAGGGAATTGAGGAATGCTGTGAAACAGAGGGATCTAGGAATAACTGTGCATAGTTCCCTGAAGGTGGATCGCATGTAGATAGGGTGGTAACGAAAAGCCTTTGTGTGCTGGCCTTTTGTAAATCAGAAGCATTGAATATAGGAGTAGGGAAGTAATGTTAAAATTGTACAAGGCATTGGTAAGACCAATTCTGGAGTATGGTGGTACAATTTGGTCGCCTAATTATAGGAAGGATGTCAACAAAATAGAGAGAGTACAGAGGAGATTTACTAGAATGTTGCCAGGGTTCCACAACTATGTTTTACAGAGAAAGGTTGAACAAGTTAGGTCTTTATTCTTTGGAGGCAGAAGGTTAAGGGTGACTTGATTGAGGTCTTTAAAAATGATGAAAGGGATAGACAGAGTTGACTGTTGGATAAGCTTTTCCCATTGAGGGTAGGGAAGATTCAACAAAGAAGGCATGACATGAGAATTAAGGGACAGAAGTTTAGGGGTAACGTGTTGAGGGGGAACCTTCTTTACCAGAGGGTGGGTGGCTGTGTGGAATGACTTTCCAGCAGAAGTGGTGAGGCAGGATCGATTTTAACATTTAAAAGTAAAGTGGATAGGTATAAGGACGTGAAGGGAATGGAGGGGTATGGTCCTGAGTGCAGTAGATTGGACTAGGGAAAAACAAATGGTCAGCACGGACTGGAAGGGCCGAGTTCTTTAAGAAAACTTAAGAAAAAAGTCACCTATCCATATCATCTAGAGATGCAGCCTGACCCGTTGAGTTACTCCAGCACTTTGTGTCTTAAAAAACATGTTTATTGTCCCGCTCCATCTTGGAGGGATGACGAGGTGTCTTTACGGTAACGCAGCATCTGCAGTTCCTTGTGTCTACATCCACTATTGCCTTTTCTTTTCTGAAGGTCCTGCCTTAAACAAGGGAGAACAATAACTTGCACTTTTTTTTGCAAATCCAAGGTTGTAAAAAAAAAAACATCCAAGAGATTTCACAAAGGAAGTTTGTGATAGAAATAGAAGTGGACCTTTGTTGATAGTAAGATTAAATGAGAACTTACCAGTTTGAAGTTGATCTTTATTTTATGAGTCGTAGTTACGATGAGCGATTACGTGAAGAACCCCGGCCAGTCGGCATGCGCCGGTCAATCTTCAAAGCAGTGGTGTGAAATCACAGAACGACAATTGAAGTATTATATGGTAAGATTATATAACCTAGAACTACCAGATGAGCTTTGTAAATATAAGGGTTGGGAGCGGTGGGTACGTAATCGCTCATCGTAACTCCACATAAAATAAAGATCAAACTTCAAACTGATAGATCTCATTTAATCTTACTATTTTACTTCGGAGTCACGTGAGTGATCCCGTGAAGATTTTAAAAGGTCTGTGATTTCACGCCGATCCCAAATCCAGGCGTTTTCACTGCAAGCAGTTGACTTACAGGAGGAGTGAATTAGTAACAAAACATTGAATCATGATACTGATTAACATGTTAATGCTTTAATTCACAAATAGACAAAAAAATAATACAAAGTGACTCTCCACTCTCCCAGGGAGAAGCTGTGAAGCAAAATTTTAACACAGTGGGCGAACACCCCGGATTTCAAAAAGCGGCTTATTGTAGAACCTCTGAAAAGTTGATTCTTTTGACCATTCCTGCTACCATGAGGATTATGGTCTAGAGGGACCGTCCATTGCCCTCGCCAGCTGACATTGATGCGACCCTGGTGGAGTAAGTTTAAAAATGTTCAATATTAACTCCTGCACACCCCAGGACTTGCTTCAGCCATCGTGAGATGGTCTGAGATGACACTTGCACATGTGGCTTTTTGTGGCTTATAAATAGTGCTACCTCAGAGCCTCTGAGGCTCATAATCGGACGTCAATATAATGCTTCAAGTGCGCCACTACACTCAGCCATGAATCTGTGGCATAAGCTGACAATACAAGCTTGTATCCGGACCCCACCCCTGGTCTGCTCTGTTTGAGTAAGTCATAGTATGAAATGTAACGCCATTCTGTGATGACACTTTCCTGTCCAGACGCAGTTTGTGGAAAGTCTGAACCCTTTGCGCTGATGTAAGCGCCTGATGAGCATAACCAACTTTGAGGTGATCTTTGGTAAGGACAATGATGTGGCTGCTCCCCATTGACGGAGCACCGTGAGTACCATGCTCACAATCCCAGATTTCAGAGTACCTAGGCCTAGGCTAGGATTAGAATTAAACACACTTCATGAATCTTGAGATTAACACGGTGAGATCCTCACGGCTGGAGTCCTGACCCTCGGCATAGGTAACGATGACGGGGCACTCCTGGCACTGTTTGCTGGCACTATAACTCAACCCTGCGTTGAAAATGTAAGTGGGATAGAAATTCTAGCACATCTGGGATGGAGCTGTTGTGGGTAAGTAATGTTCCCATGGAAGCAAAATTCCTCCCATTTCCTGATATACTCTTAAAATGTTCTACCTTTGGTACTATCCCTCTAGGATGATGTGATGATATCCACAATCTGATCGGATAGTCCTAGAGACCCAGGTACGGCTTCTTAAAATCTGCAAATCACAAATTTACTCGATCATTCAATGGGTGTGGATCCTCATGACAGGACGTTTTCCTATAATAGGGTGGCATTATTATGTCCGAGATGAGCGGGAACCATGGCTGTTTAGGCCAGTCGGGGTACCACAAAACCCCTGTAGCGGAGTCCTGCTTGATCTTAGTCAAGCACCAACTGATGAGGCAGAAGGGGTGAAAAGCATATATAAACATTCCGCGGTTGCGATGAGAACGCATGCCACCGCCACTGCCCCTGGGTCTGGTTCCCAATGAAACATACTTCGGTACCTTGGTGATTAAGCCTGCATGCAAACAAATCGATATCTGGCATCATAAAAATACATACCGAAGAAATTTCTTTAAATACATCCTGATTCAACACCCCGCTTGGTGTTGTCGTTGAAATTAACGTGACCTGGTGTCTGCCACCATGTTGATCCTGCCTGGCAAGTTGACAGCTGAAATCCAGATTTATGTTTTTAAATGCACCAGTGCCAAATAATGCTTCTCATCCATCAAAAGATTTCGACTAGATTCCACCCATGTGATTGACATACGCCAGTGCCTTGTGTTGTCAATCTGCAGCTGAACATGTAAGTGTTGCCTTAGTGGTACAATAAGCTTTTGAGCCCATAAAAGTTCTAAATAAATTATTCCATGTGATTGGAGAATCAATCCCTCATGCATATGTCCCATCTGCCTCCACAGCCAGACCTGGTATCAGTAGCATCCCCAACCTAGGGCACTTACATCAGTCTGTAAAATAAGTGAAGGGGTGCATCGGTCAAAATTGTGCATAACCCAAAAAAAATTTTTGAAAATGTTTTCGAATCCACCACTGTACTTCAGCTATGGCTTCAGATGGTAAAGTGCATGGTCCTGATTTGTAATGATTTTGCATGTAATTCTCAGTGCCTACATTGCCCTCGTAACTGTTGGTAGTGCAAAGGTCCATATTGGGCTGCAGAAAGGCCAGCTACCAATTTACCAATTAAGCTGGTTAATGGTGGGTGCAAATGCGGCCCTTTTTGAAGGCAGTTAATCTCAAAGTGCACATTGCACATGAGAGCCAGGGCATCCTGCAGAACTTCAGTCAGGGACCCACCGACCTACCAAAAGCCCTTAATCCGGATTGCCCCCCCCCAGCAACTCCAGCACCCAATGCCAGTTAATCTCCTGCGCCTCGGATCCTACCCCCATAAGGCCCCATGGTTGACAGTTTGGCACTTTCAGCAGGATACAGTTCTCTGGGGTATCCTATGTTTTTGGCCGATGTGTCATGGCCACTCTTGAAGCTGATGCAGGCCAGATAATTTAAATGCTGCAGCCAGCTCTTCTCCAAGCGGCTCCCAGAATCGGTAGGGGACGGCAAATTTGGCCCAGGAAGGGGAACATCTGACGCTTTCCCTGGTCCCGTGAGCAGCCTCCAATGCTAAGCCTCTGAACGTGTCAATTTCACTCTACTCCTATACTCTCCCTCGTCCAGGAGGGATACTAGGCAGCTCTGTATAGGTGCGCTGCACGGGATCTTGGAGCGGCCGGCTCTTGATGCGCAGCATCCTCTCCAAAAGGTCTCCATCCTGAATACCCGTTCCACGTATCCCACCCTTAAGGGCGAACCCTCTCTACCGGACTCGTTCGAGTCTATTGGCCGGAGAGACTTTTGGGTAGCCTTACACGCCCCTGACTCCGGCGTATGGCGCAGTGTCCTCAGACAACCAATCTGTAAGTCCCCTGTTTTCACAACTGCCGAAACCCCGTGGATGAGCTAGGTGGCCGCCCGCTAACCCCCGCACTTCATATGATCCCCCCGGGGCTTGTGATTTTTTTGGCACGGCTCGACTTGGCTGCTCCTTACTTCTTTATTCAAGTTTTTGAACTTGCCCTCTGCAACAAAGAATTACCAAACGCAGAGACCCTCCAACAAGTTTAACACTTACCTGAGGCTTTTTAAAACTTAACCGCCTGAGAAGCGCTGGTCCTCCCACCGGTCGCTGCGCCTGCGTCAGACATAATGACCCATAGTCGACTGGCATGAATGCTTCTTCACGGAATCGCGCCCTCAACGTAACTCCGAAGTAAAACATGTAATTGACATTGTGGTAGGGAAAAGTGCCATGGATGATATGCGGAAGTTGCATTACTAAAAGTAAACTAAAACGGCAATGCAACATCTTTTCTGTTTGCAGAAGAGAGATGGAGAAACAGAATAGAGATCGAATTTTTAAACTCTACCATTAAAAACAGCAAAACCTTCTCTATAAACAACTGGCTGTGTTAACACGTTGCCCTCTCCTGGAAGGACCATGAGGACTGCTTGGAGCCTGTTTTCAGTGAGTTTAGTTTATTTAGTATTTTAGTTTATTGGCAGTGAACGGAGGTACAGACTATTGTAATTAATATTATGTGTCATCCATATCTGGATAATAGTAAGCATTGCAACTCATCCTAGGGCAGCAACGGTGGCGCATGGGAGGTGCGTGCCTTACAGCGCTTTGCAGGCCAGAGACCGGAGGATCGATCCCGACTACGAGTGCTGTGGTAAGGAGTTTGTACGTTCTCCCTGTGACCTGCGTGGGTTTTCTCCCAGATCTCGGGTTCCCTCCCATACTACAAAGATGTACATGTTAATGTGTTAATTGTCTTGGTAACTTTAAATTGTCCCTAGTGTGGTGTAGGATAGGTGTTAAAGTGCAGGTATCACTGTCGGTGCGGACTCGTGTGGCCGAAGGTCCTGGTTCCACGCTGATCTCTAAGCTAAACTAAACTAAAATTAGTTTAGTTTAGTTTATTAATGTCAACACCACTCCTACAAATTAGGGACAATGTACAGAGGCTAATTAACCTACAAGCCCAACACATCTCGGGTATCGGGAAGAAACCAGGAGCATCTGGAGGAAACTGATGCAGTCACAGGGGAAACGTGGGGGGGGGCAAACTCCACATCAGCACCCGATGTCAGGATTGAACCTGGGTCTCTGGCCGCTGAGAAGCAGGGGTCTACCAGCTGCGCCACTTTGCTGCCCGAAACAATGTGAAATCCTCTATTAGCAGTCTATTCATCCTCGGCAGGAGAAAAGATAATAGTCAAAGAACGGGTTTTATTTTCTCTTCCTAACTCGTCCTATGATCAACACTAAGTCCTCATTCAGGTCAGACGCATCTGAGTAGTAAATCTTACTTTTCCTACCCAATGGCACAAAGGAGACTGGCCTCTGTATCCGTTTTTTTTTTTCACCCAGGAATTGACTGCAAATTGTCACCGTTGCCAGAGGTTACAGCTGTTAGATCACGACAAGGACCGTGGTATTAAATCCTAAAAATAATCTCACACTTCCAATTCAAATCAGCTATTGAAGAAGCGTGAACACCACAACAGAATTGTGATGAGACCTTATAGGTTTATAACCTAATGAAATGGAATCATATAGATCCATACTGCACAGAAACAGTGCTTTCAGTGCAAAGTGTCCAGGCTCAGCATGGGGCGCAGTGGTAAGAGTCCGGAGCGCCAGAAGACCCTGGTTCGATCCTGGAATCCCGGTGCTTGTCTTTACGGAGTTTTGTATGTTTCCCCGTGACCCTACGTGTGTTTTCTCCAGGTGCTCCAGTATTCCTCCCACACTCCAGAGTCATAGAATCATTCACATTCAGCGTGTCGGAACAGGCCCTTCAGCCCTACAGCCCACAAACGCCAACATGTCCCTCATCTACACTATGCCCCCTCCTGCCTGTGTTTGGCCCACTCCCTCCAAACCTGTCCCTATCCAAGGTACCTATCTAACCGTTTTACTTAAAGTTGGGAAAAATCCCTGCCCTTAACTACCACCTCTGGCACTTCATTCCATACCCCACCACCCTTGTGTGAGATGTTAAGTTTTTGAACGTATTGAGGAGAGTGGTTCAAGTGATGCACATCAAAGGAATACAATACTAAATCAACGGCAGTTATTTGAAACAACTGCATTAAAACATTGGCCTGGCCATCAAAAGGAGTAGTCATCCCAATTCTGTCATCAAACATTAGTAGAAATGTGGGAATCTAAAGATGAAACGCAGATTAAATAGAGTACTCCTGGCAAGAAAATTTTTCAGCACCACGATTAGACCTGGAGAGCCTGACTGACATGGTAGTGCATCACTTAGCGCTGCTCTCTCCTACCTCCAGTGACCTGGAATTGTTCCTAACCTTGTGGTTAATCGCCTGGTGCTCTGGTTTCCTCCCACATCCGCAAGGGTGTGGACCGGTTAGGTGAATTGTCCCCTGTAAAACAGGAGTCCGCTGCAGACAGAGACAAGTGGCGTAGAATCAAAGAAAAGTCGACGGACATGTGAGAATGAATGTATTGCATGGATTAGAAAGAAGAAAGAGTGGCAGGTCTGTAGTGATCGCTCTGCTATGAGTTAGAATGGACCTAAATGTTGAAGGACCTCCTTCTGTGTCAGAATAAGGTAAATTAGTGTCCGTAGAGCAAAGTATTTGAAAAGGAGATTTGAAGAAACCAGTCACCACATACGGCCTAGATGTCAAGAATTCAGGAAGGAAGTGCAGATGCGTGGTTTAAACCGAAGATAGACGCAAAAAGCTGGAGTAACCCAGCGATCCGACAGCATCCTGGAATAAGGAATAGGTGAAGTTTCTTCTTGAAGATGGGTCCCACACTCCGAAACGTCACCTGTTTCCTTTTCTCCCAGATGCTGTCTGACCCGTTGAGTTACCCCGTTTTTGTGACAAGAGTCAAATATGTGTTATAATTTCAAATAGGTTTGGGACCAGAAGAAAATTGAAATCTTACTTGCTGTTTTTATAAACCGGCATAGGAAAGGATAAAAGCACTCTGCACATAGTGTTGCCAGAGACCCTGGTTCAATCCAGACTTGGTGCTGTCATTCAGCATGAGTTTGTGCGTTTTCTCTATGACCACATTTTCCCTCTCTTAAAGATGGACCAACAATACTATTTACCATTTCTTGTATCATGGAATCATTTCCTCTGCTGCGAAAATCAGAACAGCGAAAACAACTTGTTTTAAATTGAAAGGCAGCATTATATGGCAAATATTTGGCTCAATGGAACAATTTCCTTCTGTCACACATAATAATACAAAATAATGCTGCACCAAGTAGAAGGAATCAGAAACCGTAAAATAAATATAAGATTAAACGAGACACTACCCATTCGAAAGTTTGATTCTTATTTTAGAGGATTTTACGATGAGGGATTTCGTGAAACCCCGCGCACACGCATGCGCGACATTCTCAAAGCAGACGTGTTGAAAATCACAGATAGTAGAGTTGACAGAAGATAGTAAGATAAGAGAATTTACATACCAGTTTGCCTTATAATAGAGGGTTGGGAGCAGAGGGCACAAAATCACTCATCGTAACTCCTCAATAAAATTAGGATCAAACGTCGAACTGGTAAGTTCTCGTTTTAAAATCTTACGATTTACCTTCGGAGTCACGTGAATGACCTTTGGGAAACTTCAAAGCTCTGTGATTTCATGCCCTGGGACGAGTCCCAATGCTCACGACACTGCCATATAACCAATGGAGGAAGTATGTTAACGTATTTCAGACTTGAACATGCTGAAAAACAATAATGTTTATTTAACAATATAATAATAATAACCCTATTTCTGGAAAAATTATAATACAGAACATAAAATAGTGTCCTGCAAATATCGCAGGCTTGGCCACAGGTTTGTTTAGAACTGCGGAAATTGGTTCCATTAGACCAACCCGCCGTTGCTAGGTGTGGCCCTTAGAACTTCCATCATCCTCGCTGCATGAATGTAGCTCCGCAGCCCTTGTAGAATGAGATTTAAAATATCAGTGGCCTGCTGCACCTAACACCACCTGAGCATCTGATATGGTCTGATTACTCTGTGATTAGGATGTTTGAAATTATCTAAATTCAGCCATTCCGTCCCCTGAGACTTTTTGGTGACCTCCAGGTAATGTAGAAGGTGGATCACTATGGCCATAGGCGTCTATCTTCGGGATAAGCCAGGAACTCCAATTTGAGGGCCAGTATGACCCAGGCCTTTTTTTTTAATAACTCATAAAATATGAAAGGTTCCCTTGTTTTTGGGATGTTACCATGGGTGTCCAGGCTAGTTGTGCTGAGACTGGACCCGCTGCGCCTTACAAGTGTCATCAGCATCCACTATTTTATACGGGTTAGTGAGAGGGACGTGGGCTGGTGCCCAATCCCTGATAGTCAGACAATGCAAATATCCCAGGTCTGGGAAATTGAGGCCTGGGGGTATTTGAGTAAATCCCTCATGAGTTTTGACACCAGAGGGGATGCTCCTCCATGTGTTCTAGCTCCCTGTTCCCAGGTATAGATAAGGCACTTTTTGCGCATTGATGCACTATAACTCAAGCTTCATAGAAGTGTAACTTACCAGGCACTCCCAAGCACAATCGTGATGGTGCTCTGTTGTAAAGTTATAATCTATCCGTACAAAAAACCTCCCATTTGTTGATATAGGTGAGGTACTGTTTTCCTGGGTGGACTGACTGCCATGATGCCAACGATGATATCATGGTTTCGGTCCCCGACAGCCATTCACAGAGAGGTCTTTTACAAACTTCGCCAATGGCTTCATTCGGTCATGGCACGGATGAACTCTCCCTTGGTCACAAGTGTACCAGCAAACGCGGGCATTTGTAATCGGAATCCATGGCACTGACCAGTCGAGTCCCCAGGGTACCAAGGCTGAGTAGGCCCAAATCGGGTTCTACTCCCAAAATACGCTGATGCGGAGTCTTGTTTTGAATTTTCGCAAGACCCCGACTGATGAGGCAGAAGGGGGAAAAATGCACAGAAAACAATCCCCCATCCCCCCCCCCCCCCCCTCTCCCAATGAAGCGAGTATGCTCCATCACTACTGCCATCTGCCCAGGGTCAGATTCCATGCAACAGACGTTGAATATCTGTGGTTAAGTCTTGAATGCAAAACAATCGATACGGTGTTCCTACCGACTATTAATGTCAGTAAAAAACTGGTGGTCCAACCATCCATCGGGTTGTCATTGAATTTGCGTGACCGGTGTCCCGCCACTATATTGAGCTTACCCGGAAAGGTAAGTAGCTGATATCAAATGTTCTTTCTCTGTGCACCAGTGCCAGATTGTAGTGATCAATTCATCACAAGAAATCGACTCAATTCCACCCATATGATTAAAGTATGTCACCACAGGTATTATTCAATTTTGGAGGCCAACCATACAGATGATGATGTCTGAAACAGTAAGCCCGAAGTCCGTGGAATGCTCCCAACATCTTTTAGATGATTGATACGCCAGTGCCCTGAAATTAAGGTTTACTCATGTGTATTCCTCTACCACCGCAACCTGAGTGGTATTGGGTTGCTCCCCAGCAATGAGCGCTGGCTCAGTTTGTAACACAACCGAAGGGTTTTGAACTGTGATGGGATTTAGAGCATGTCAACATTGCTAATCCACCATCGCAAGTCCAATTTGCTTGCTGGTAACTGCATTGGTCCTGTCAAAATGGCCAGCATGGTATTTTTGAGTGCTACAGTTTTTGCCCTTTTGCAAATTTTGGTAATGTAAGGGTCCAAATTCTGGCTGGGAAAGGCCACCCACAGCTTCCCCAATTACCCTGGCTATTTGCCGAATAGATGTTTACATGAAGCAAACACGCTGTTTATAAATGCCTCTATCAAGCCGGTTGCTTTTGTCCTTTGTCAAGTGTCACATATGAACCAGAGTAATCGTTATCCCAAATAATCCATAGTCACAGAAGAAAGACATTTAACATGGATTTGTCTGGATGGATAATAAACCCCTATATTTGAAATGGACTTGGTGGCTGAAGATAGCCACTTTGAGCCAAAGTGCAAGGTTATCCCACAATAAGATGTCATCGAGATACCCAGACAATAGCTTTTGTTCCTAAGAAAAGCCAAAGCTGGTTTCAATATTTTTGTAAACAGTCTGGCCTATGTTAATTCCATAGCAGCGCTTTAATACTGCCACGGCTACCCTATCAAGATAAATTTTCAAATATCTGTGGTGAGTCTGTGTCCTATTGGTTCTGAGTAGTAAAGCATCTTTTAAGTCGATGCAAGACATGAATTACCCCTTGGAAACTAGTTGTTTTAGCATAACAAAATTGTTCCAATTTTGAGTGGGTGTACTGCACAAAAGTATTCAGTTGTCAAATTAAAGATCAGCAATCCGCCATTTTTTTTTGTTTTTAGGTGAAGATGTTTGGATAACAAACTCAAGAGATCAAGTTTTTTTTCTCATTGCCTCTTGTATATAGCTTTCACAGTTTCCGCCTGTCCTTCCACTTTCTCTTTTTTTGTGAAAGCAACAACTGTCGGCTATGGCATGTTTAACCCGGAATGGAGGAGTTTGTCAACAAATTCAATTTTTGTATCGCTGAATACTGTTGCAGTAATGAAAAGATCAGAAGTTATAGAACTCCATGTATCCCTGAACAAGTGTAACCGCCCCCAACCCTGTGAAGAAGTTAACATGCTATTTCCGAAGGCAAGCCAGACCACCTACCTCCATGGTTTACCGTGGTGCTGTGTTGGTTTTCCCCATCCTTGGTTCCTGGGAGTGGGGTGCGTTGTGGTGTGGGGATGGCGCATTTTCCAGAAGGCCGTTCGGGATCATGCCTGAATAAACCTTTGTGTAAGGTTGTACCCTTCCGAGCTGTCACCAAGTTTTCTTTTGGGTGTGATAAACGCAGCCTGCCTGGTGGATGCGTAGGGTGCTGCCGCCAAATATGTGAGGGACAGGTAGCGGCCGGCACCCTAAGCCATGCCGACGGCTTTTGTCTCTTTGTCGAGGTCTTTGCTCAAAGCGGCCCGTTTCATGTTTCCAAATGTACACGTTCCACAGAGTGCCTGAAAAACCGACCTCAGATAGTTTTGATCCTTTACCTGTAGGTCCGTTCCGGTGAGGGAGCGACCCTACTCCCCACCTGTCGATTCGCAATGCTTCGGAAATATGTCGCGCATGCTGCTGGGGCCGGGTCTTCCACGAAGTCACTCACTTGAAAAC